>JAOQGH010000008.1:7806376-7868493 GCA_025769975.1 Gallinago jamesoni
CCCCCCCCCCATCCCGCCCCCCGCCATGCTCGGTCCCACCCCCTGCCAGCCACGCAGCACCGAGCCCACCCACCCCCCCCCCCAAGCTGTCCCCCCCTCGGGGGCGATCCCCAAAGCACCGGTGATGGGGGGGGGGGGCAGCAGGTTTTGGGGTGCCAGAGCACCCACCGCGGGGTGCTCCCGGCCCCTCTCCAGCCACCCAAAAGGGGGGGGTCTTGCCCTCCGCAGCCCTCGGCCGGGCTGAGACCGGCGCAACTCGTGTCACCGAGGCCCCGCCGCAGCCACCTGGGTGCAAACACACGGGAAAACGGGGGGGGTGAGGGGGGGGAGTCCGGTTGCCCCAAGCGTACCCTAACAGGGCAGGGGGGGTCCCTGTGATGCCCCCATCCCCTTTTGCCAGCTCAGGGTTGGCCCCTCTCCTTTCCGGCACAATTTTGGGGGGGGGGTCTTCTCCCCCCTCCTCTACCCCCCCGCAGCCAATCCGCGGGCAGGCAGCCCCCAAACCCCGCCCCCTTTTTCCCACGCTCCGTTTCTCAATGGACCCCCCCCCCCCTCCCCAAGCCCCACCGGGAGGTCCCCGAGGGGAGGGATGCTGACCCCAAAATTTGGGGGGGGGGGAAGGGAGGAAAGAGGGTGGGTGGCGTGTGCCACCCAGACACCCACCATCCCCGGGGACCCCCCCCCAACATCCCACTGGGTTGCCCCCCCTCAGCTCACGGGCATCTCTCTCGGACCGCGCCGGTGAAACGCAGGCGGAAAATGTCTCTCCGGGCCTCGGCCGGTTGCTTTCCTTCCCCGGGCGGCTCCTCCGGCGGCTCCCGCGGGGACGTTGGGCCCGTGGGCGTCAGGCCCTCGTCACCAGCCAGGCCGTGGCCACCCCGAGCCCACGGTGGGCAACGGGGCAGGCGACAAACTCTGCTTCCCTGCCTCCGCTCTGCCCGGGCGATGGATGATGAATCACTGCAATTTTGCCTCCCCGGTTCTCTCCGTTTCTTGGAAGCGACGGTGAGCAGAAAGGCTCGGGCTTTGGAGAAAAACGCGGCTGCAACTGATTTTTTTCTCTCTCTATTTTTTTTTTTTTTTTTTTCCCCTCCTCTCCTCCTCTCTCCTCGAGCGTGCCCAGCGGAGAAGCGGTTTCTAACACACGTGGTCGCTCGCTCGCCGCCCCCCCTGCCCCGATCCTCAACCCCCTCTTCACCCCGATTTCTGAATTCCCCGGGGAGTTCTGCCCACCGCGCTCTGCTGTCGCCGGAATAAACCAGAGAGGGATGGCTCCCACCTTGCTGCAAAAACCCTCAGATCCCCCAAATCCTCCAGTTCCATCCACCAGGGGTGAAGCCAAAGCTGCCTCCGGCCCCAGGGATGCGCTGGGCTCCTGGGAAGGGGAAGGAAGGGTTTGGGGAGGAAAAGGGGTTTCCGAGGTGCATCCAAAACTCCCCGGTGCTGCCGAGGGGGTGCGAGGAAAAGGGTCCGTTCAAACCCTGGGCTGCCGCCAGCGCCGGCTGCTTCGAGACGCCGCAAGATGCCCCAGAAGAATCGATAGCGTAGAAACAGTGGAAAAAAAGAAAAAAAAAAAAAGGAAAAAAAAAAAAAGAAAAACCCAGGACAGATGGGGCTGAAGAAATAACAAAAACGGAGCCCAGTCTGGCCAGGAAGCAGAGATGGGAGAAGAGCGAGCGGTGAAGACGCTGCGGGATGAAGGTTTTCCTGTTCAATCCCAATTGCTGCTCCCGGAGGCGAGGATTGACCCTTTGGATTAAATACAACCCGACCTACAGCTTTTATTATTATTTTTTTGGCTGGGTGTGCAAAAATCGCTTAATTAGCAATTAAAACCACAAGCAGAAAGAGTTTTGGTGATGAGCAAGGGGTAACGGCTGTTTTTAGCCCAAGGCTCTAACTTCCAGCTGCCCCACACCCAAATTAACCCGCACTCACGGGATGAAAAACAAATGGCCCCCAGAGCAGCGTTCAACCAGTATCCATGGGGTTGTTGTTTGGGGAATGTTACTGGGAAGAGGGAGGCTGGAAAACATCCCACAGCTGGGCGAGGACTCCTCGGTCCCATAATATCCTAGAGACAAGAAAAGCTCAGATTTGGCTCACCCTAGGGAAGGAAAATGCTGACACACACACCCCACCTCCCCAGTTTGGGTACCAGTAGCCCTAAGAAAGAGCCATTAACTAATGTTTCTAATTGCTTTACATCCCTGGGGCTTGCTCTGATTGAGGCTTTCACTCTCCCAGCTCCCTGTCAGCTGGGATTTTTGTTAACCTGCTGTTTGCACCCTCCTTACGGAGCCGGGAACAATTTAGGGCATTTCCATAAGAACTTTTTCAACTCCCAGTTCTTGGAGGGAGCCCACTGGGACGGCAAGCGAAAAGAATAAATTCAATTGGGCTATTTTCTCCTTTTCCCAGGTTATTTCTAGAGGAAATTCCAACTCCTCTCAGCACGGAACGTGCAAAGCTCTTTCCAAAAAGGAATTAAGTGAAGAGACTGTCAGGTCACACTGGAATCACCAAGGAGAGAGGGAATTGCTGAGGGAGAGCCAGGGATGTGGTATGGTGGGTTTGGGAGGTGGGTGCTGCTCTGGAGAGCTGGGAAGAGGTGGGGGGAAAAGATCTCAGATGGTCTTTTTCTGTCCCCACTGGCCACTGCCAGGGTGGCAGAGAGAGAAGAGCAGCAAAAGGTTCAACCAGAGCTTTCTTCTCGCTCACCTTTGTCTCCGGAGAAACCAGGGAAGAGAAAGGGCACGAATCCATCCAACGACAGCGCCCTGCAGGTGCTCAGGATAAAACAGTCCCCGTCTTTCAAGCCAACAATGTACTTTTAACAAAGATTTGCCTCTGCAGCGATCCACGGCGACTGCAATTCCCTCCTCTCTGCATTTCCAGGAGGAGAAAGCTGTGGCGAGGACAAGAAAGGACACACAAAGCAGGCCTGGAATCTAGTTTCACTTTATTTTAGCAAACTGCATGTTCTTCACTTATCAACATCTCTACATTAGCAATCGTATAGCTCTCCAACTTCTCTTTAAAAAAAGGGGTAAACAAGAGGTGACAAAACTCAGGCTCTTCGTCTCTTAAAAACAGTTGAAAGTTGGATTTCAAGAAGACTTTTATATATTTTGGTTCGAAGGTAACCGATGTGGTGTGGAAACACTAATTCAAATCACCCGCCTTAACCGAGAAGTCCCCCTTCAGGAGCCCCCTCCGGCATCAGACCAGCCAAAGCTCTGGACTCACCCTCCAAGGAACCTGGGCCCATCGCTGAGCAGAAAGAAGCCCCTCCAGGACTCAGTGCAAGTGCTGTATTTACACCGCTTCCCCACAGAAGCGTTAAGGACCTCGTCATGCAGGGGATCTAGGGAGGACTCTTCCGCCGTTGTACCTTCTCCTTAAGAATCTCATTCCCCCAGTCATCCCGTTCCTGCTGTCTAAGGATATAAAGATCTTCTTTGAAGAATTTTTCTTTTTTTTTTAGTTTTTATTCTTTATTTTAAAGCCAGCCCTCCCCCTCAAAAACCCAAGAGGAACACCGTAAAATGTACAGATTATATACGTCCTAGAAAAGTCCTAAAATTATTGCAGAAACTAAAGATGAGTTGTTCCAGGGGAGGGGCAGACACGAGGCACAGCATCGGGATCTGACAGATGCTCGGGTTGGTTTGACTTAGTTTTCAGCTTTTTTTTTCCCCCCATCATTCAAGAAAAAAAAATAATAAAAAAATTCAAAGAAGTGTTTAAGCATCAGAACTAAAATACAAATGCACGTTGACTTATAAAACAAGATTGTGGGTTTGACCATGAGATTCCCTGACAGTGGAAAAATTTTACTTTTTTGCCCGGAGAGATTTCCTCATGGTGGCTTTGCCCATGGCAGAGGGTTTCACTTCCTTCCTCCCGCCGGCTGCTGGTTTCTTGGAAGAGCTGCCACCAGAAGGTTTCTTGATGGCCGAAGCTGCTGGTTTGGCTTTCTTCGCGGGGGTTTTAACCTTGGGAGGGGGCTTTGCTTTCCCCCGATGGGCTGCGGGGGTTTTTCTTGGCTTGGGTTTGGACTCTCTTCGCTTCATCGGAGGGGCCCTGCTCCGGGATTTCGGAGGTGGCCTCTTCTGCATCCTGTCAGAGAGAGAGACAGCACAAGATCTCAGTGGAGGCACAAATGCTACCCAGAGCAGAGCTGCTGGCGTCAATTTGCATAAACGAAGCAGATCTTGGCATCCTCGTTCTTCACCACGGATGTGCCTTTCCGCAGCAGCACACTTCATTAGCTAAATCCCAAAGAGCAAGAACTCCTCTGGTGGATCTTGCCAAGCTAAGCACTTCTCAACCCCCTGGGTGCTCTTGCCAGCAAGGTTTAGAGCTCCTTCCTTAGCCATATAAAGGCACAAATAACAACAAGGAATCAAAGTCAATTGTCAGAACAATTAGAGACCTCAGCACTATCTCCCCTCTCTAAATGGATATTTATTACCTAATGAACACCACTTATCTTAAATCCACATTCTGAGTAGGGCAGGTTTCATGCCTGGCTGCAGAGCTGCAAATAGTTCTGTAGGGAAAATTTTTCCTAAGGAAACATTTAATAAATACAAAAAGTCCCATGTGAAACGTCACACTGTGGTAAAGCACTAAAGGCCCATGGGAGACTAAAGGCAATACAAAAAATAAATACAGGCTCTCCTCTCATGGAATCATAGAATGGTTTGGGTCGGAAGGGACCTTAAAGGTCATCTAATTCCAAACCCCCTGCCCTGGGCAGGGACACCTCCTACCAGACCAGGCTGCTCCAAGCCCCCTCCAACCTGCCCTTGAACCCCTCCAGGGATGGGGCTTTTCCTCATCTAGAAGAAATAAAAAAAGTTTGCTTCAAATTAGGGAACAGGGAAGATCAGTATCTCCAGGCGTTGCTCCTGCAGACCACACATGTCCCAGAGAAATTCTGATCCTGACCATGCCCCAGAAGTTCAACCATAATTAGAAACAACTTCTTCCAACACCTCCTGAGCAACAGCCTTGTGGATAACTAACCACACCGAGAGGCAAACCTGGGCACTCTACAGCTCTGGCAGTCACTTCTGTTTCACCCAAAGGATGAAATATTTATCTCTCATGCTGCCATACCTCTTCTTTGGTGGTGGCTCTTCCTCCTCAGACTCTTCCTCTTCAGATTCTTCTTCCTCCTCGGACTCATCCTCTTCCTCATCAGATTCCTCGGAGTCCTCATCCTGCTGCTTCTCTGGGTAGAGCACATCTGGGCTACAAGAGGGTTCTGGTCAGAGTGTGACTGACTTCTAAGGGGTCAGCAAGCCCTGGGTATCCCTGGCTCTTACCAGGCACTGCCACTCGTCTGCCTGCAAGTTTATAGCTCTGAGCCTCATCCAGAAACACCCCCCCGACTCCTGGGTTCGCTGTCTAAACCCAATGCTGTTTAGTCTCTGCGATGGCAGAAGTGTGACAGCTTGGAAGTCACCAGGAATGCCCCATCCCTAAGCTGTCTTTTCTCCGCTTCTCTTCCTCATTGCTCCTTCTGCACAAGCACAGGCAGGCAGATGACAAAGGGACAAGATCAGACTTCAGTGACTCCGAACACAGGCTGGGGCCACCAAGGACTTTGTACTTATGCAATAAAGGAAGCTGAGACTTTAATGACTGCTCTGCCATTTGGCTCTTCCTGGGACACTAAGTCACCATCCCTGGGCTCCGTGTGGCCCAGCACAATATATGCTCGCAGCAGGAGATGAAAGGCTCTTTTAGTCTCACAGTAGATAATCTAGGTCATCTTCCCCCCACCCACCTCCTCTCCACAGCAGCGTTAGGAAAGGCCAACAGCTGGGTCCTACTCGTTAGGAGCATCCTTGCATTAAGAACACCACCACACTACCTACTCATGTGAGCTTGTTTTAGCATGGGAACACTTAAATAGCCCCCATCCTGCAAAAAAAGCATCGCGATGGTGTATCTGAGACAATCCAGCCCAGTATTTTTATTGCTCCTTAACAGCTTCCCTTGCTAATGAAGTCAGCCTTATGTCCACGCACAGTCAGACACCCGAGTACTGTCATTACCTACAGTGAGGATGGGTGACGATGCTGTGGCTCACCAGTTAGTAAACCCTCCACAAACTTCCCTGTAAAACAGCAGCTCTGAAGTCCACAGCTCTGCCCCCTGTCCAGCTGATCTACGCAGCGTTTATATTGAACACCGTTTTACAGCCAAGCTCTTTACCTTGGGTAATAAGGGAAGCAAAGCTGAAAGGTTCCACTGAAGCCCTTTCCAGAAATTTGCTCCATCCAGCCATTCTTCTCACATTTCTGCAGGGTTTTCTTTAGTAGGTGCACTGTGGAAAACAAAAAAATAATTAAAAGAAATCAGAGAAAGGTTGCGTTACTTTCTTTATCCACTTGTCTAAGCCTACTGCCCTCTGCTCACAGGGTCTCACATTGGCTGTCCCTGTGGGGAGGGCACAGCTACTGCTGGGGAATGGGCTGGTTATTTAGTATTATTGTTAATTATTTAGTCTTATCCTATCCTATCCTATATCTATTTATATTTCAACCCTTGTGTTTCCTTGTTTTCCCTGATTCCCCATCCCAGGTGGGAAGGTGTCATCAGGTGAGAGAATAATTTCTAAGCAATAATAAATTGTTACAGGTTTCTCCAACTGTAACACAAGTGTTTGTTCCTCAAGACTGAGCCAATATGGCCTTAAATGCTCCAAAGGAAGAGGTCAAGAACAGTTATTGATGTCACAGTCAAGGGATCCTCCTTTACAGTTGCATCTAACAGTGCCACTTAACTACCACTGTACAAATTTAACCCAAGTCTCAGGTTTCTTCAGCCTGTTCTCCAAAGAGTTTTTAAAAACAAGTCTTTACCCTGTTTTTGCCTTCCTCATGTTCTAAATTTCCTATGTGGTGCATCTTTCCCTGTTCTGTGGTTTGTTGGCTGTTTTCTTTTAATAAAAGATTTGGTCTAGAAATATGACAAATGCACTTTATATTCCACTCGTCTGTTCCACTGTGCACTGTGTAAGAATTGTAAACCAAACTGTGCAAGTACAGGGGATCTTTGTCTCTGGTGAAGGGCTGAAATTGTTTAGTCAGTTCAAAACCATTTTCAGCTGGAATTAGAGGGACCATTTGCATATGTAGCTCACTGCCTCCAAGCCAAGGGAAAAGCGAGACCTGCCCTCAAGCACGTTCCAAAGAGGTTCACTTGAGAAATGGAAGGAGGAAAAGACAAAGAAACACACTGGCTGAACTGTCTGCTGAATCTGTTCTGTATGATTAATGCAAAGGTGCTCACTCCAACCACTTATCCAACACTCCTGAGACGGGCTTTTATCCAGAACTGACATTTCACGTCAAGACAACCATCAACCTAACTCTGATAAAAAACATCACTAAACCATGTCTCTAAGCACTATGTCAACCTGTCTCTTAAATACCTCCAGGGATGGTGCCTCAACCCCTTCCCAGGGCAGCACATTCGAAGGCTTAATAACCCTTTCCATGTAAAATTTTTTCCCAGTCTCCAATCTGAACCTCCCCTGGTGCAACTTGAGGCCGTTTCCTCTTGTCCCATGGTCTGTTCCTTGGGAGAAGAGACCGACCCCCCCGGCTACACCCTCCTTTCAGGGAGTTGGAGAGAGTCTCCCCACAATCTCCTTTTCTCCAGGCTGAACACCCTCAGCTCCCTCAGCCACTCCTCACAAGACTTGTGCTCCAGACCCCTCACCAGCTCTGTTGCCCTTCTCTGGACCCTCTCCAGCTCCTCAATGTCTTTTTTTGTGGTGAGGAGCCCAAAGAATTCTTTAAAAACCCCACACTTTTATGATAGGAGCAACACATAAAACATCAGGCTATTTTTACCCTGGGCACCAAAGATCAACAGCAGCACATAAAGGATTTGACTCCAGTCGAGTCCAGTTAGAAGTATGAGGCTCTGCTGCGCATACTCTGCTTTTACATCTCACTAGATTCTCCCTCTGGTTGCTCTTGAAACAGAGCAGAGATCATCAAAATTCCTTTTATGCAATGGCAGGAGAAAGAAAACAACAGATTGCAAGCTGAAATTTCCTTATCCGACTTGCAAGACTGTTGCAAGCCCCAGAAGCTGGCTGAACATGGTCCTTGAAGGACCAGGGCAATTTCCAGTGGTCCTGAAAATAAATTATGCAAAGGCTCAGGAAGCTTGGAAACTCTCTTCCCTGCCCCAAGACGAAGAAGTCACACTTGACATTAGCCTCTAATTGGCAGAAAGCCTCAGGCAACTTCTTCAGCCCACACTGAGGGAGGGAACCTGCGCTGCTCTGTTGGTGAGTCCCAAATCACAGCCACACTGGCGCCACGGTGCAGCTCCAGGTGAAGAGCACAGGATCCGCAGTCTCCTCTCCAGCCCCACATCTTGGCACCGGCACCTTGAAATCACAGTGACAAACTGATCTACTTTTAGGCCTGACTCCAGTAGAGATTGCTGTGAGCTCAGCCTGCTTCAAATGACCTCGGATAAACAACTGCATGGAGGCTCAGAGCAAATAATGCAAATAAGCCACTAGAAAAATCTGCTTTAAAGTCTCTTCTGCTAATGCAAAAGTCAAAACAGACATTAATGTCATTCCTGGGAACAAAGACATGCCAAATCTCTTTCCAAATATAACAGGATTAGTTTCTCTACTCACTTGCTTGACCTTTTAAAATCAGAGCCAAAGAAGGACCTCAAACAAAACAGCAAGAGTGATTTTTTTAAAAAAGTTACACTATGCAACTTCTCTAAATATAAAAGCAACTAGGAACTGTGTTTATGCCAAGCTGTAGCCTTTCAAAATAGAGACAGATCAAATCAACTCGGTGATTTAAGAACAATAAACTGCTTGAATGCTATTCCCCCTTCCTGGGAATGTGCTATCGGCAAGAGAAACATGCATTATGTCTCAGAAACCAGCCTTTGTCGGGCTTGAAAGGAACTAATGGGAATTAAAAACACTGAGCATCTCTGCAGCACAAAGAGCTGCGCAGCTGTCGCTTCCCCAGTGAGCTCAATGGGAACAGTTTAAAGGTGCTGCAGAGACACATCTGCAGCTGCAGGACTCTCCTTCAGCATGTAAAAGAGAAGCGTTATGCAGATCAGTACTTTACCCTGGAAGTTGGAGTTGGTCCCTGGGTGGTTTTCCAGGATATACTTCTTCAGTGCTGTGGTGGAGCAGGTCTTCGGTTCGTTCATGGCCGCAATAGCAGACAGGATGGCGTCTTCCATCAGAGTCCCACCCAGCAGGGGCTTCTCCCCTGATTTCTTCAGCTATTTTCCAAGGAGGAAGAGAAAAGCATCAAGACAAAATTCTCCCAAACCAGGTCAGGACAAGCTCCTCTGCACCAGGTGGGTCGGCGCTCCTGCATTAGCACAGATACGTTTTATATTAAAACACTGCACAGGGAACGCTGCTCTCCCAGCTTTAATTGGGAGGAGAGGCCTATTCACTCAACTGGCCTGGAGTGCTTTTTATCTGTAACACATTGTCCTAAGTCCCCAAAACCACCACGAGGATGTGGGAATCTAAGGGCCTATCACTCAGGGAAGGAAATAAATCAGATCCTTCTCCATCCCACAGACCAAATGTACCCAAGAGACTTCTGTGGCATAGAGACGAGAAAAAGACGTCGCAGGCATCTGGGGTACCTGCTGCCCTCAGAATCAGTGATGGAGAAGAACGCTTACCCCACCAGCTCCCCTACTGTGCTGGTGAGTCAGAGCTGAAGCAGCATGTGGAGCACGCTAAGCAAGGAAGGCAGGGGGGGGGGGCTGCTGCAGAAACGTAGACCAAGAGGAGAATGAAAGTCCTACTGCTTCACAGTTTGACAATTCCTGATTAGGACAGGCTGCTAAAGAAAGGTGTACCAAGTAAAACTGAGGGGCGGAGGGCACACTGACTTGTATCCAAGGTTTGGGGTCCGTACGGTCAAGAAAACAAGATGAACTCTGGTTCTGACCTGGAATGTCCCAGACGCTCCCTTCCCTGTGATCTGCTCTAACTGGCCCTTGTCTACAGCTCTCTGCAGGGCATTCTTCAACAGCTGGGGTCTGAAATACAGGAGGATAAAGCTTTACTGACACGCACTGACAGCTTAAAAAACAAACAGAGAAACAACACTTTATACAGAGCGTGAGCAGAGTGGTACTTACGAGTGGTATCTGCCTACATAGAGACATTTTAAATGGAGATCTGTCAGGAAGTGCTGATTACATGAGAAGAACAATGTACGTTAGCGGAAATTCAGCTGCAATGCTTTCTCAGTGTCTCTGCGTATCCAGAAACAGACGAGCTTCACTTGGAAGGGTTTACTCATTTCAAAAAGCGCATTTGGACTCAATGGGCAATGAGTCAGTCAGCTTGCAGACAAACAAGGGACTGAGAACAAGCCCCTGGAAGAGGTGACGCACAGGGTTTTCCTAGATTTGTTTCCTCCCCAAGCCCCGACCAGCTCTGTATGGGCAAACTTAAAGATTCCTGTAAAGGTTTATTAAGGATTCCTTAAAGAATGCCAGTTAAAGCATCCGGAACCAAGATCCCAAGGAGAGACCTCCACACCCACACAGCTAAAGGGATCTGGGTTTGGTTAAGAGCACAGAGCTGGGCTGATGCCGGCGTCAGGAACAAAGATTGGGTGTGGAGGGATGCAGAGAAAGGCAGGGCTTTTCCTCCAGCTTTCTTGCAGGCTCCGCAAGGCAGAGCACCACCTGCCTGCTGAAACACTCAACCGCATCACCGCGAAGGGAGGCAAAGCCAGAGGAAGGCTGCGTTCTGCTGCTCCTCCACAACTCAAAAGCATACCTCCTGCACCTACCTTATATCTACTTTGAGTTTGGGGTAATACTGAGACACGTATTTCTTGATCAGGCTGTAAGAAGCTTCCTTTGGCTCACACAGGCGGGTGAAAGCCAGCGGCAGGACATCCTCCAGCTTGACTTGATGCTCTGCAGTCAGAGCGGAAGTGCTTTTCTGAAACATACATACTTTTATACATCAGCGGGGCCTAAAACTCTGGGTTTTCTGAATACAGATGGGAAGAAGTGCTCCTGACACTGGCCACAGATCTGGAATATCAGTTTTGTAAGGCAGCTCTTAAAATTAACAATTTTAGAAGTTTAGCAGTTCAAGCAAAATCCAGCAAATTTGGTTGGAATTTTCGCAGGAGTCTTAGGAAAGTTTTACAAATATGAATTGCTGAGTATTTAAACAATATCTGTATTTCTAATGGTTTGCTTCCTCTTTCTATAGGCATGTTCCTGTCCTACCCCTCAATGAAAATGATTCATGCTGACATGAAACATAAAAACCAAAGGCAAGACCCATTTACACAGGTCAAATCTTCCCAAAACTGAACGGCTAAACAGAAGAGCATTTTATTTCCAGATGACAGAGCAAAACCTTGATTGAAGCCAACACTCCCTTCTGAATTTCTCTCCATCCCTTTGTTACTATGAGGAGGGGGATGATTAGGAAAAAAAATGGCCTGTTCTTTATACAGAGAAGAGTAGGGAAATGTGCTGAAGTTTAATGACTTTGATGCTGAACAGCAGCTTTGCAAATGGTCAAACTGGTGAGGGTGCTGTTCACCCAGACAGCTGCTCCACCGCCAGCTGAATTCACCCAAAACAAAAGCAAGCTATTTGTTTCACTGCACCATAGAGAAAGTACCCAGGAACAAAGACACTGATACACTGCAGACAAGAAAAGTGATGTGTCAGCAGTCATCAGGTGGCTTGCTTAAACTTCTCATGGAGCTGGTGGGCTCTATTTAAACAGAAGCTACACTGCAATTGTTTTCCTTCAGTGGCCTAGTACCAAGCGTGTCGCTCTTTCCTTCAGTTTTAGGTCTTTTGGTGCCCCCAGCAGCCAAGAGACAAGCACTGAGGGGCTCTCTGGGTTCACCCATCTAAGCTGCAAGGGGATCAGCAATTCTGAGTAAGCATTTTGTAACTGCAGTGTTGGAAATGTGTTTCATACACTCAGGGCAGCGGGGAGCAGAGAAAAACGGTGCAGGAACCACCACTAATTGTGAGGACTAGGCTCAAAAAAACCCACATTGCATTTTACCACCTCAGAACAATATAAACCAAATATTAGCAGCTTGCTTCCAGAAGCCTTAGGACGTTTTCTTCTTCCTCCCTCTGCCCTCACAGATGATGGAAAAATGTTCATCTGACAGTCCTGAAGACTGAAATCTTCCATTTATCCACGTGACAGATATTATAGAAACAGCAGCAGCACAAAGCTTTCTTACAATACTCGAGAGGCATCTCTCTCTACCAGGTGCAGACACAAGAGGGGTTTCATGGTCATTCAGTTTTCTGCCTCTGAACCAAAGCCTAGAAGTTTAATGTGAACATTTTTAAAACTAAGATTTTGATTATTCTACTTCGATTTAATTTCTCGTACTAGCTGTCTGATTCTGATTTTAGTGAAATGGGTGCTTTAATTAATGAGTCAGGGAAGCAAAGTACAGCAAGGAGGAGAATACTGTTTGGGTTGAAGTTAGGCCACATTTCATAAGATACATGTGTTTCAGTGCAAGATTTTTCAGAGTATTCTTTAAAATGATCCATCTTACCTTTTTGTCTCTGGCTTTTGGAACAGTTTTTCCTGCGCTAGACACCACCACAAAGCTCCCTGAAGCTCCCTTTCCTTTCACCTAGTCCGAAAGAAAGTCCATTTCAGTCTTTAACAAAGTAACTCAGAATAATAGCAACCTGAAAGAGAGTAATTGGCGCCATTAGGCAGATTTTGAACGCACTGTCACCACCCTGGCAATGGGTTTGATGGCAGAGGCCTGATTTGAATCCACTGAAACCTCAATAAATCAGAAACCACGGCCAGACATTAATAACACACTCTGCTGTCCTGACCAGAAGATCCCAACAGATATCGCAGGTGTAAATTACAGCGTTAAAGGAAACATGCTGCCATAGAAGTGACGTTGCTGGATGCGGTTTGAAGACACGCTGCTGAAATGCTGTGTGACACAACACCTAGAAACGGTCATAAATTGCACAACAGACAACCGTGCAAAGCATCTGATTGACAGAAGAATGCTGAAATTCTGGCAGCATCTAACAAAGTGGAGACAGAGGTTGATTAACCTCCACGAGGCAGAACATGATCACCACAGAGACCTGATAACAGAGTGTAAGAAACTCCTGTGTAACTCAGTAAAACCACATCCACTGCTGCTCCACAGAGCGACTCTTACCTGTCTAATGAGCCCTCTCTCCAGCTCCCTTTTCAGTGCCTGCTTCAGAAGATAGCCTCTCCTCTCGAGCTCCAGGGAAGGGTACTTGTGGATGATATATTTACGGATTGCAACGACCGACGCACCGCTCTTTTGAAAGCACGCCTGAAGTAGAAGCAAAAAAATTAGTAGAAACCACCTGCAGTGAAATTGTCTTCCCATGGGGCTGGAAGAACAGAGACTGAATCGATACATAGAGGCCAGCACATTGGATGCCAGGGCTGAGTATAAAATATGACTAAGAAAATACTTCACTTTCCCCTTCAGAGCAGCTAAAGAGCAGACAACCCAAAAGCAGCACAGCGAGCGCATATCACCTGCTCCCCTGTTCTCAACTACTTACACGTAACAGCTTAAACACTGCCACAAAACACAGTCACCTTCTGGCAAACCTACACTCTACGCAACTGGTAAATCATTTTACTAATGTCAGAGTAATCATTAAGTCAGAACAAGTTGCCAATTTTTTTTTTAAGAAGTTGGAGGATTGACATTAGTAAACTAGTGAAAAACCTAAGCTGAAGTTCGTATTTTGAAGATGCAGCAGCTGGAAAGGCCATCTTGCAGCTAAGGCTGGTGGAGTCCAGGTTTCCTGTGAAAGCAAAGTGCGTGACCAAAGCCCAGAGGGGAGAGCAGCAGCGCTGCAGTGCAGCTACAACAGCACAGGGCTGCTCTTCCAACCAGGAGAGATACAGGAAACCAAGATCCACACCCCTCTGGAATTACAGTATCTCCATCTGTCCTAAATAAGTTACTGCTGAAAAAAGCAGGTAACAAATACATGGATTAATCAAGGTAAATCAAGTTAAATGTGGCTAGAAGGCACATCAAATTAAATGATGAGGGCCATCAACCACGTCATGTCATCATAGCTGTTTCTAATAATGTAATTAGGGAGGGAAAAAAATTCTAAGCAAAGAAATAAGCTACAGGGCTCCTCATCATCAGCATGGACTCACATAGCAGCTCCATGGGCTTGCAGGCAGAAGCAGACACATCTGACACTGTGAGTTCCCTGCTAACAGGCAGCACTGTCATCTGCACCATCAGCAAGCTGAAATTGTGGATTTTAGGAGCACAAATTATTCTGCTTTGCAACAGATGAACAAAAGAAACATTTGTCTCCTGCTTACCCTGATGGCCTCAGTTAAAATAGCATCCATTTTGGGACGTGAAGTGGCAGCCATCTGAGTCTGCTTCTGTGCCCTGGCTAGCTGGCTGGCAGAAAGAGTAGCCCACGCAGGAATAGTCTTTTTCACCTTCTTCTCCTTTTCCTTAGACTGATCCTTCTCACTTGAGAAAAATACAAAGCCATAGTAAGACAAAAGACACCATATAACATGCCAACAAACAGAACAAAAATTTAAAAAAAAAAGGCCCAGAACATCTGACATTGAAAATAATGTAAAGAATATCTTGATGTTTCTATTAGAAAAAAAATCACTTAAAATTCAGCCTGATGCACTTTCTAGAAAGCAGCTACACTTGATTGGTAGTTTCTTCCTGAGAAATACGAGCACCATTTTAAGGGATCCATCCTACTTTCCCCGTCTCTCCCACCATCTTTTTTCTATCTCTAGATCCTGATTTCCTTTGGAATCCTACCCAAATTCCTGAATCCAACACTAAGCAAGCCTTACTCCTTTTTGGTTTCTTCTGAGGACTTTGTTTCCCCCTTCCCTTCATTCTCAGGTTCCTTTGGCTGTTCTGCTTCAGTGGATGCAGCGGGCAGGGTTTCATTCTCTTGTTCTTCTCCAACAGAGGCAGACTCCTCAGAAGTTGCTTCTGCATCTAAAAGATGTGAAAAAAGCATCAAGTTACAGCCTAAAACTAGTCTCTATTAGTCAGGAAGGCACAGAGGGGGGGAAAAAAGAGCTTAAGAACACACCCTAAAAATCATTTCCCACCAGACAATTTCTTTTCTCTAATTTAAACAGATGACTTGAATGTAACTTGGTGAATGAAACTGGTGAAAGAGCTTCAAAAAGGTGGCATGAAATGCCAGAATAACTTCAAACAACACCATGTACCATTTTTGCAATTAATTCCCCGAGTCTTCTCTTAACTCCAGCAGTTACTATTACACTCCTCCCTTATTAGAGAGGCCCAGGTGGGGAAGGGAGGAGGAAATCAGTGCCATTAACAAACTAAGATTTTCCCCTAGGTTGAGGTTTATGTGTTTTTAACTCGAGAGACGTGCAAAAACATACATCTCTCCAAGAAATTTGGACAGATACATACAAGCAGTTTTGTTTACAACCAACTTGTCTCAAACACTGCTGTTTCTGCACCACTCGCTGTGGCACCTGAAGGATTTTAACCGTTCATTTTCTCCAGACTTGGCAAAGCTTTAGATCGCACGTGCATTTGCAGAAGCACTTTTCTATCAGCAGGATCCATTCCAGTCAGAAATCAACTCACCAAGCAAATTAACTCCAATATATTTAGCTGAGAACAGGCCCTAGAGACTGGGCTGCCTGCGAGATATCATGCGTACGAACTGCCATTACCCACTTTTTGGATAAAGAGCTGTCTCCCGTGACTGCTCTGTGCAGCAGACAGGTTCTCTCTCCCCAAGAAAGAGCTTAACCACTCTTGCTAAGTTCCTGGGCATAGCTTTCCCTTGGAGGCATCACACATTTAAAATATGCAGTGTATTAATAGTCAGTTTCGTTATGTATTTAAACTACGCAGTGTATTAATAGTTAGTTTCATTACGTACTTTATTTATTTGTGACACCAAAGAGGACAAAGACAGTGAAACCAACAGAATACGACACTGAAATGACACATTCTGAGAAACTGCGGTAAAGCTGCTAAGACCAGACACATGAATATTGGACTAGATGTTATGACACATTGTGGTAAAATCCTTTTGTTCAGCAAAAGAAAGAAAAAAATATTAAATACTTTGTTTTTCCACTCATCAACTCTACCTTTTGATCTCAGCTCATCTTCCTGACACTACTGAAACTTCACAATTTCTACTCTTACTCTTAAGAATACACAAGTTTAAAAGGGACTATATTTAGCTATATTTTCATAACTGGGGTGTCAGGGCTTTGCCACATGATATGCAGGACAAAAGATATAGGTTCAGACTGAAAAGACTGGCTGCAAAATACAACTTCTCAAAAATCCAGGAAAAGCCTGTGAAAAGAAGCTAGCATTAGCAATGTTTTAATCATGGCTGCAAGGTTTTTTTCAGAAGTTTTGGAACACGTACCTGTTTGGAAATACACTAACAATCTACTATAGAACTATTACCATACCTGCTTTGACCTCTTCACCTTCAGCAGGTTTGCTTTTGGGAGGAGTTTCCCGGGAAGAAGAATTCACTGTGCGACGGATCGGCATCGTGTCGTCTTCAACTTTCTAGAAAAAATATACAAAAATCAGTACAGATACAGGGAAGAATCAGAAAGTATTTGAAATGGGATTAAAGTAAATCAAAGCAGTGTATGTAGGAAAATTATGGTTATATTTGGGGTATTTTTCAGAATTTTAAGAGACAGTAACTCTCAAACCAGCTTCTTTGAAGCATACTAGGAGAGGATAGTTTCACACTTTACAGTTATAAAAAAAAAATTTCTTTTCAATTCCAAATTAAATGAGATGGCTATTTGAGGATTTTGACAAATACAACAGTTCAGGGAAAGCAGGGAAGGGAAAGTGGAAGGAGAGTCCCTACAGGGTTTATTAGACTCCAAATCAAGTTTCCTACAAGCAGGGGAGAGAGAGTACCGAGTAACCTTCCACAGGACTGGAAGTCAAGGACTGATCCAAGAGCAAGCCTGGAGAACGGGCCAGCCCCTACCTCACTTAACTTGTCCGTGTGGATCAGCTGAGCTCCCGCTAAGAGTGGAAGCGCTTTATGATGCACGGGTTCAGCTTCAGACAGATCAGTCGCCATTTAAATTAATTTCTAGCCCCAAGTGCTGGTAACACTGTGGAGCCCCAGGTTTTAACCCCAAGGACTTTTTCCTAATGGTTTTCACAGTGCAGTGAGGAGCCAACCTAAAGTACAGAAAAGATGTGGTGTGAAAATTAACAAAACAAAAACATCTATGTCCATGTATCTAACAAAGTAAAGATTAAAACAAAAAGAAGGATAAATGACTTACAGCTTATGACTAACATAACTGACAATCAACACTTGCATTCAACAAAGATGCTAAAGCATGTATGCAAACTTGAGCGCTATGGATGTAGCAGAAATGGTAAGGACGTAAGCCAGACCTGCAGCCTGCTCCATTAAAACATCTCTGAAAGAATAAAGAGGCTCTTTAAATTAACAGCAAGCATTAATGAGAAGCAAACATTGCACTGTGCCTAAAGTAAGGCACTGAGGTAACTAGTAGAGCTTTGGGTAAAAGCAGGAGCTGACACATTGATCCAGCTTCTATGAGCCTAAGGAATTAAACCATTACATCTGTTAGGCAGAAATACACATATTGGGGACCCAAACCATGCCCCTCCCAAACTAAACCCCATGCAACTTATAGAAGCGAAGGAGTCCTTGAACAAGAAAATAACCATCAACACAGCAGTCTCCATACCTTCTAAAAAAAAATAAAAATTAAAGCTTTACAAAACTCTCCTCCAAACACATACACCATCATGGGTACTGAATGGGTTAAGCTTAGTTTAACACTCACCAAGGTTCAACCCTTACTACCATTACACTTCTCAGCCTTTCTTACCCGCTGCCCATCCGCTCGCATCAGCCTCTCTCCAGAGGTGTCCCTCTACTTCCATCACAAAATACAGGATTTATTTGTTCAGTTGCTTCCTCTTCTCAGCACCGCCTTTCAAAACCTCAAAAGCAAAGCCCCACCTCTAGCAAACCAGGGCTGGACCTGGTCTCCCCTGTTCCATCCAAGAATCAAGCTCCAGACTGCCCTCTTCCCTTCCTTACACAGAAATAGCCAAACGCTCCCCATTTCTACCTGTTCCAGCTGTTTTCATTTGCTCAGACAAGAAGGCAGACACTTACCATAAATTTGCACTTCTAATAGGTATTTCCCCAGCCTGAGCGTCTTCCTCTTGAATGGAGACCGAGCATCACTCCTGGCACCGTTTTCAAGATGACTTTCACCAGTTTCAGCACTTTGCACTGCCTCCACTGCAGGGGTGGATGCTCCATACCACATCAATACCACCTCCATTACTGTGTATTCTTGCCAAAAAATACAGCCCTCTTATTACTCAGCAGTGGGGACTCCTAATCGATTGGAAGGATTCTCTCTACTTCAGTTATTTTCCCAGACAAACCAAAACCCAGCTCATTTGCACAGAGCATTTTTGTTAAACCTCCAAGGTATGTAGGTAGATTCCACTCTGAAACCAGCGGCAGTGAAAGACAAGTTGAGGGGAAACCAAGGTAAGAGACAACGGTTCACAAGGACTGGTGATACGAGAGGCTACATCATTGTACCTACAAGATCTCCTCCCCAAATAGCAAACTGATAAATTAATAAGCTAAATCTGCTTCTGCTGAGGGTGGGTGCAGTGTCACATCAGGTGACATCGGCACAACCGAGCAAGAGACTTTCCTTCCAGTCTGGTGGCAGGAGGACTAGACACGTGGCCAGGCAGCATTTCCATGGGAGATGCTCTCAAAGACAGTCATCTGGTTGGTCATCTTCAAAACCCAGCGCTTCGGACAGCTAGAGGCAATAAATCCACTTCTCCAGCATCTACAACTTCTCCTTCAACACTGAACAGTCATGCTAAAAACGACAGCGAACTAACCCTGCCTCGGCACCAGGAGAAGCAAAACCAGCACAGACAGAGCTGGATGCTTTCTTCTGAGACAAAACAGAAAAATCAAAACATGGTACATGCCAAGCCCAAAATAAACTGAGATGAATGAAGCTTTCTTATGAAATTTCAGGATGGGAAAAAAAAATGCTAATGGCCAATCAGAACATATGAACTACAGCCCAGCACAATGAGAGAAAAAATTAAAATTTTTCCCCAGGCTTCAGCTTAACATCAAGCTTTTTTTCTTACAAGTGTAGCCTGAAGCCCTTCAAAAAAAAAAAAAAAAAAAGCCAGCATTTTGAAATAAGTCCTAAAATAACCAATAACAGATCCATCCTCAGGGATGAAGGCTACAAAAGACATTTTCCCTGGGATTACTATTACACACAAGCCTGCACTGGGGCTGACCCGGTCCTGGGTTTTATTTATTTTTAAACTGTGTGACCTGCATGTCACACACATGAAAACATAGTACTCCCAACTTTGACTTATAATTCCCCAAGTTCTAAAATTTGTTTAGATCACAGCATAAACTACTCGAGCCTTTGGTCTCAAGAGTGAAACTTAACACAGCACAATTCATAACTCCAGTGCCAACAACACATGCAAATAAGGCATCATCCAGAAGAAATTCAGAGTGATCCGAACAGGAGCTTGTTGATTCCCTCTCATTCCCATCTCCTGCTCAAAAAGCCACGGGAATCGAAGGGGCAGGAGGATAATTGTCTACTGTCTTCAAAGCACCGATACTCAAGAGACAAAGTCACAAGAACCACCTTGCAAAAGCATCACAGCCCAAGGATCATTCTTGCTCTTTCCAAAGAAAGATCAAAAGTAGTCTTCTGGACTGACTGTGAAATGTCAGCTATAAACAGGCCTGAATTTATTCTCTTACAAAGATTAAGCAAAAGACTAGAAAGTTTTGAACAGCAATGCAGAAAATTCTCATTGCACCCTCCAAATAAAACAGAAGATTTATTTAACTGAAAAATCAAGTCATCCAAGCCAACTGTTATCCCATACCCTATTTCACGTATGGGATACTAAGATATCTTTAAATGTGTACCACAGCTACAACTGCAAGCATCACTTCTAATAATAAACAACTGGGAAGTAATAACTGTATTTTGTATTTACAGAAATGTAAAACAAACAAATATTGTGCTTAGAAAGTGGGAAGAAGCCATCAGTTAAGGTGGTTGTTTGGCAGCTCTCATGTACACTTAGATGTGATCGACTGCCAGAAAAAAAATAATCCCATCAGCAATGAAACAAACACCAGGACACCAACCTTTTCAAAAAGCTGCTTGAAAGTACAGATCAGAGCTCCTCATACTCATTTTCCTACGGGTCATTTGAAATGCAGGTTCCCCAGCTATCATGAATTAGTCATTTCAAAGCTGGTAATCCAGCAAGGAGCAACAAAAACTCTCCAGCTCTCTGCAGGATGAGCAGGAATGGTCAATAGCATCCAGTCTCCCACTTCAGGGAGCAGCCACTAATAGAAGATCCAGTCAAAGGTCCATGAACTATTATGAAAAAATATACCTATTTCTTCCTGAGCTATGAGCATATCATTAGGAAAAAAGCCATAAAGGGAGGCTTCAGGTGAAACACACATTCTGGGTAATATTTCAGAAAACTGGAGTCCCCCTCCCAACGTAACAGACACAAGAACATAAAATAAAATAAATTTGAGGCATAGTTTGGCTGGGTCCTTGAATTTCTACTGGCCATAAGACTTTCCTGCTTGTCTCAGACTTCCATCTCATTCAAGAGAAAATACTTCAGGATAAAATCAGGTCTCACCTATGGCAAACCAAGTGTCGTGCTGGCAGAAATACCAAGTCCCAAGGACTCGGGGTAGGGTGTACGGGCTGAAAACAAATATGCAATGGAAAAATGAGAAAGCGTATCCAATCCTGTGCCCTTAAGGGTGTCCACTTACTGTTACACGACACGTAGTCTGGTGATTGATGCACTCCTAGACATGACTTGGAATATTGTACATGACGTGGGTCTAGAAATCAGGTCAAAAGGGGCTAGAAAAAAAGTTTTTTATGTTCTTGCAGATTTGAAGCCAGGGTGTCAAGGGATATAAACCCACCAACATCACAAGCAACGCAAGGAAGAATGACTGTTGATTATCAGAAAGGCTTAAAAAGCAAAGCAAACGGATTTCAAAAACATCCTATTGATTATTGTGCAATTATCTACTACTGTATAACGCTGTCCTGAGCAGAAGAGCATTTAAATATCTCAGAAGCTGCAGGAAAAAAGCACAGGAAGTGTTAATATTTTTGCAAATCCAAATCAAACATGCCAAAATACTACCTTCTAAATCGCAAGTTGACCAACTTTTTTCCAGACTTCTGGCTCTCTGAAATCCTCAAGGCTCCTCCCTATAAATCCAGCTCAGTAGAAGGTATTTTATGAAACTCTTAATATTTACATTGTCACAGAATGTATCATCCAGCAACAACTTTGATACAAAATTGTGTTTTGCAAAAGGTATCAGTTAAAAATTCTCAGTTTATTGCTTTTCTCAGCCTGCTTCAAAGAAGTTCAAGCTTTAATGATCTCCTTTTGTTTTGCAGTTCACCGAGATGCCTGTTGTCTTGATTAAGTCAGACCAGTAGTATTAAGTCATTTAAAACCGCCGAGAAACATGCAGAGGAATAAAATCTCTTACTGAACGCAGAACACGAGTTAGTCCCCACTTCTAATCCTTATTTGGCAACCAGCTCGGAAATTCACTCCCGTTTCCCATCTGGCTGAGCGTTACTCCACAACTTGCATTCCCACATCGCTTTTGCTGCCATTCGACAAGTTTTGTGCTATCTTTGTCCCGATCCTCACGGCCACCATGTCGCATCCATTTCCTGAGGGGCTTCCCAATTCAGCAGACTTTTTCAATCCCCTGCCTCCTGATTAATCTCCAAGGGCTCTGTGTTCCCAACTGCACGGAGGTTGAGTCTCCCAGAGATCTCTTACAGGCTGAGCCCCACGCTGCTATAAACCATCTTGTTTCAATTAAAGGAGAATAGTGATCCAATACAAAGATCCAATAGCTCACCGCTCGCCAGGCAAGAAATACTTTGGCTTGACTAGTGTTACGGTTTCTATTTCCATCCACTCCTTCCCTGCTCAGCGTTAAGGAGGGGAACACCAAATCCCAAGTACCTTAGGGGAGCACAGTGAAAATCCTTCACGCTTCTAGTTTCCAAACACACGCGTTCCTACACGTGTGGATCCAAATTTCTAAGTCTAAAGATAACATTTTCATTTTTTCATTTCAGGGTATCATTAATTCGGACCTGTGACTCCAGACACCCTGGCTTGCACCTTGCCCATCCTGCTGACTTTCACAGAGCAAAGATTAAACACGGCCCTTCTGCACACACAGCTGCTGCTTTCACTAAAAAAAAAAGCAAAAAAAAAAAGCACAATACTACCAGCACCTCGTCTCTCTTAGGGTATAATACTGAAACTCCAGGTCAGCTCAAGCTCAACAGATGTTTATTAAAATGCAAGTAATGACCCGCGCCTCACCTCCACTATTCCTCACCACCAAGAATGCCAGCTCAACATAAAAACTACTAAAGGTTTCAGATTTTTTCTCAATCAGGCTTTGACCTATACAGAAGACAGTAGCAGCAGATCATTTCTGTGGCCTGGATTATCTTCTTTTCCTTTACCCAGCAGTTTTTCTTCACGTCCCCAGACACACAGCCAAAGCCAGGCAGTGTGCAACTTAAATTAATGCCACCATCATCCCTAGAAACTCGCAAAAAACTTCAGCCAAGGGATTAATACAAAGCAGAATTTCTGCTTGCATAGCTGTTTAAATTAATCCCTCTCCACATTGATGCTCAGAATTGTGACAGTGAGAACCTCTGGGGGACAACAATTTTTGAACAATTTTTGGCTAGTCTGGTCCATGATACAGATTGTCCATGCGCTGTCACTGCCACAAGCAGCTGAGGAATGAAATAGCCCGTATTAGCGTTCAGCTTTAAGTTTAGAACAGGTTTTGGTCACAAACACAAAACTACTTCAACATGAAAATCCACTGCTGAGAGTTTCATAGCCTCAGATGAAACATCTTAATTCCATGATCCAACATTATGAATTTTGACACACCACTGACACGTAAATGACCATTTAGGCTGCTAACATTACACACCAGGGTAGGAAGCTCTTACAGGCAACATCCTCCTTGATTAGATGGATTGAATTCAAAACCGCTATGTGAACCCTCCTCCCAAACTATTACTTACTCAGTCATCACTTACTATTCTACAGCACAAAACCATACATAATAAAAGCTATGATTTCTGTGCGGTCTATACAAAACCTACTCACACCTCACATTAAGAGAAAAAACTTCTTTTATTCTCCCTCACAGAAGTTAAAATCCTCGCAACGCCCTGGGTCAGTTGTAACAAAACACTGACAACAAGATTCACACATCAGTTTCTGTTGAAAGGGAAAACATCAAGTGAAAAAAAAAAGATATTCTGAAGACAAAAATAATTCAAGCAGCCGCTACCTGAGGAAAATGCATGATGCATTGAAGAGCTAATTAATTACATGCAGGTAAAGTGGAGAAAGGCTGCAAAAGCCAGTAGATATTTTCAAGACATATTCACCAAGTTCTTTCCCCCCGCCATGGAAATTATGTTTGGTTTTGTTTTCCCTACCCATTCCTCATTTCCATACGTTTCCCACTCTATCCACCAATTTCTCTAAGTCCCCCCTGAGGAGGGTAAGTGCTTTCCTGGCCAGTTCTTTAAGCAAACAGAAGGAATGCTGAGCAGCGATACCTTCCTCTCCTCTCGTTCCCCCTACACACGCTGTTCTCACACGGAGGAGCTCAGTAGTGCGACATTGTTTATAAACACGAGTACTTCGGCACCTTTCCCGCCTCAGGAAGACAGCTGCTTGCCAAAGATTGCTCGCCAACTATTTCTTGAAGATACTAGAAGTACTATTTATGGTAAAAACAAACAACAACAACAAAAAAAAAACCCCACATTCGAGTACAACTATTACTCAAAAGGCCTGATAAGAACTGAGAAGTGACACGCTTGTTAACCCAGAAATAGTTCAGCTGCCAAGACTCCTGAAAAGAGTAACCTGTGAAACACCACAGACACGAGCAAACTGTCAGTCTCTGCTACGCTTTAAAAGGAGCAAACACACCCACAACCCCACACTATCTAACTTTTCTTCTTCTACAGCACGGGCTGAGCAGTCCCCCTGATTTACAGACACTGGTGACTGTGAAAATAGTTATAATTCTGGCGGGAGGGATTTGTTCCAAACAGTGTCCCCGCTCCGGAGCTGTCCTTGGGCACTGCGAGCTGGTGGAGCCCCTCTGGCCTGGCAAGAGCTGCCAAGATTTTGGCGTGCTGCTCCCTCTCTCCTTTCTTTCAAAAGGTCTTTGAGAGCTTTTAACCCAAAAACCACATTCTAGGCAATAAGGATAACGAAGCCAGCATGGAAGCCCCTCTGGAACAGCCCCACACCAGACTGGAATTTAATAGCCTTCTCTATGGAAAAGCACATGCAGTAAGTAGAGGAGGGTAATTAACATTCTTTAACCAGGCTGTGACTGCCAACAGGGTCTCGGGGAGGAACTCAGAAGCGCCTCGTAGCCTCACACTTATAGGCCTATACCCATCTCTAGCTGTGCCGAGAGGGATTCAGGGATTCTTTTTGCCAGCGGAGCCACGCTGAAGTCTGGGACGGAGGTTTTGCCTCGAGTGGTGGCACTTCCCCGGCCTCTGACAACGTGAGTTTGTGGAGAGAAAAAAAAAAAACCCGCAACCAAGAGGCAGGAAGGCTATGGCGGGAGTTAAGGCACTTCTTAAGTTTATAAATAGTGATTATTTATTGTGTCGCACCCCTATCAGCGCCGTGCGCCGCTGGCTTTCCCTCTGCCGGTGTTCCCCAGGTATCAGCGGGATGGGAGAAGCGGTTTTGACGCCCCCACCTCCTTTGTGCGGGACGCCGAGGGGCAGGGGGGGAGACCCGCAACCCGCCGGCCAGGCCCGGACCGGGGGGAGACCCGCAACCCGCCGGCCAGGCCCGGCCGCGCCGCCCGCAGCGCCCCGGACGGCCGGAGCCGCCTGCTCGGGCCTGCACCGGGCCCAGAGCCGGGTATGAGGCGGGGAGTGGCGGAGGGGAGAAGGGAACAGGCCTCGCTGCCCACCGCGACAGCCCCCACGTCGCGACTCCTCACGACAGCCCCTCCCGAGGCCTGTCACGGAGGGGGCGCGGCGCTGAGGGGAGTTCCCGCACCCCCCTCTACCAGGCCGCCCCCGCGCCTCGCCCCGCGGCCTAGCGGGCCCAGGTCCCCCCGGCCTCTTCCCCGCCTCCCCCCCGCCGAGGCACCGGGGGCGGGGGGGGGCTGTCACTCACCAGCAGGCCCGGCGGACACAAAGCGGCCCCTCTAATGGCGGCGGCGGGGGAACCGGCGGGGCGGGGGGCGGAGGGGGGGGCCGGGGCAAAGGGGCGGGGGGCGGGACCGCAGCGAGGGGGGTGTGGCGGCGGCGCGCGGCGGGTGGGAGGGGGGCGGGACTCGGCGTCGCCGCCGGCCAATGGGAGGCCGCGGGCATTTTTCGAACACCGGCCCTCCCTCCGCCCCCCCTCCGCCTCCACGTCGCGCGGGAGGGGGAGGCGGGAGTGTGCGCATGCGCGGCGCCGGCCCGTCCCGCCCGGCAGCAAAACACAACGGGCGGGGCGGGGGCGGGCGCGCGATCACCGCTCCCCCCCCCCCCTCCCCTTTTCTCTGAGGCGTTTCCCGCCTCCGCCCCCTGAGGGCGCTGAGGGACGAGAGGAGCCGCCTCAGCCCCGCCGGGCAGGTCCCTTGTCTCAGCATCCTCGCCCCCGTCAGAACCGTGCGTATCCCGGCCCCTCACTCCCTCCTTCCCCTGCCCTTGGCGATTCCTCCAGTGCCGGCCTTGGCATTGCCTCGGCCTCTCGGTCTTTACCCCGCTCCCCTCCTTCGCCGCTCTCATTAGCTATGTAATTTACTGCCTGGCTCAGTTACATTCAGTTACACAGTTACTGAGATCTGGCTGTAATCTGGAAATTTTCTGTCAGAACATGCTAACAAGTCCCCACTTGTGGAAAGGATCCCTTTTCTGCTGTTCCTTCATAGAATCACAGAATGGTTTGGGTTGGAAGGGACCTTAAAGCCCCGCCAGTGCCACCCCCTGCCCTGGGCAGGGACACCTCCCACCACAACAGGTCCCTCCAAGCCCCCTCCAACCTGCCCTTGAACCCCTCCAGGGATGGGGCAGCCACAGCTTCTTGGGGCAACCTGGGCCAGGCTCTCACCACCCTCACACCAAACAAGTTCTTCCCCAGATCTCAGCTCCATCTCCCCTCTTTCAGTGTCAAACCTCCCACCTCCTCCTAGGGCTCCCCTCCCTGATCCAGAGTCCCTCCCCAGCTTTCCTGGAGCCCCTTTAGGCACTGGAAGGGGATTTAAGGTTTCCCCAGAGCCTTTTTTTCTCCAAGCTTAACCCCCCGACTCTCTCAGTCTGTCCTCCCAGCAGAGGGGCTCCAGCCCTCCCATCATCTCCATGGCCATCCTTCAGTTTGCTCTCTTTCAGGCAGCCTCTTTACCTGTGCCTCAGCTGCCCCAGGTGAGGATTATCATTGCAAGGCAAAGCAGGGGTGTGATCCACGCTGGTATTTTCAACAGCATGGTTATTTCAGATCTGTGCAGAGTATGCTGAGAGGTAACAAACTGCTTCTGTCTACCTCTTGTTATGCTCTTGCTCCAAGTTAGTTAGTTTGTTTATTTTTTGAGGCTAGGCCGTGTTTTTTCATTGTGGGGGTTTTTTCCTTCCCCCCAATCCCTCTGCTTTCCCTTCATTGCAGTTTAAGGTACAATTCAATTGCCTCACCCACCTATTCTTATTTTCTTTTCTGCCATAAGTATGCTTTCTACAAGCTGCCTCCAAACTTCTGCACCCAGCTCTTTACTCCCCACATAACCATAATCCACATGTACCGCTCCCAGATGCCACAGAATTTTTCATCTGTAGTCTCCTGCCCAGGCAGTTTCTCATCTTTTCACTAACATAATCCTACTCTTTCTGTCCATTTGTTTTTATGATTTGTCCCAGGGGCACTAACAGATTTATTTGGGCACCACCTTTTTATCCCTCCTGTGGGTGGGAAGCCCTTGCATGAGCACTTTTTAGAAGCACTTATGCCATTCAAAGCGCTGCGAAGGTGGCTCATTGCTGTGCTAGTGCCTTGACTGTTTCTTGTTTCAACTTTTTCCAATGTTTTCCCTCCCCGTAGGTGGCTGCTGGAACAGTGTTTCCTTCCAAAGCCAAGCTGTTCTGACCAAAGCCCGGCCTTGTTCCGTGTCATCATCTCCACTCCAATCACCTCTGTGATGCTTTGCTTTCCTACAGTCCTTTGTCTCTTGCACTGAAGAGCCCTGGAAGCGCCTTAGCCAGATGGCTCCACTTTGCTAAACATTCCTGTCTTGCTTGTGAGCGCGAAACAAGGACCATGCAGCTGCAGAGAAATGTGTTCTTTGGCCTTTCTCCCCTTGCGGTGCCTCTCTGGCAGGAGCAGGGGGGCTCAGAAGGTGGAGGAGAGGGGAGCCAGAGGATACGTGCTCCTTAACTGCCAGATTTTAAGACACCAAGAAGGAAAAGATGAAATTCCCTCCCCTTTTGAGCAAAACCCCAGCACCTGTGTTGGCTGAGCCACAGAGTTACACCGTGATGCAAGCAGAGGAGGAGAAAAGGTTTTCTTGTCTCCTTCCCTGCTTTTTATTGTGAAAGCCACCCCAGAGGGGTGCACATTCCTTAACAGCCTTTACAGGGTGGGCTCCTATGAAAATACCATGCCTGGGGAAGGCAGCTGGGATCAAAATCACCTCCTCTCCCCTCCACCCCATTTTTTGGATGGGCTCATGTCATCCCTGTCCCCCTCCTTGTTCCCTCAGTGCTGCAAGCAGTGGGTGACCCAGCGCCTTTGAGGGAGGGTGCACAGGAAGAAGGGAAAAGGACAGGGAAATTCAGGGATTCTTATTTCAGGGGAGGGCTGCTGTCAGAGTCCGTGATTGTGTAAAGCACTGTCATCATAAAATACATTTAATAAATACTAAGCATTTTCAACACCCTTCCTGCCCTCTCAGGTGCCATGCTCTTGTAGGATTCCAACTAGTTCATGGATCATTCAATGTGAGTACATCTTTCTGCAAATTTGCCTATAGCTTTAGGTTTTAGAGTGCAGCTTGCAATGTGAACCAGAACATTTAGACATATCCCTACTGTTCCCAGAGAGCAGCTGTGAAATTTGCATGTCGAGAGATTTACCCTTTCCAGCCCGTACCCAGAGCAACGCCACGTGTCCTTGTTCTCCTTAGAAACATGAACCCTGTTGTGCTTCTGGTTTAAATACATCTGGTCGCAGAAACTCCATTCCGGGGGCCACTCCGTTAACTTTCTTACCCTACACCAACTCATATTTCCCCCATTTTGCCACATTTTTTTACCTAAAGTGAATGCTTTTTTATTTAATAAGCCCTGCACCCATGTTGCTTAACAACTACCTGCCACATACGGCACAAACCACAAGATTATTATTACCTTTTTTTATTACCTTTGTGCATGTTATACGTTGAAATCAGCTTCTGCTGAGAAGTTCTTGACGCCGCTGGCTGGGCAAGCGCAGTGTCTGTGTCACCAAATTATTTTTCAATATTGGTCTGCAGCTCCAACGTCACTCTGATTATATCTAGGCCTGGCCTCTGGTGTCGTCACACCCAGTTTTTGGTGATTTTTTTCACTTTTCCATTTTTACCTCAACTTTTGCATTGTTTTTTATAAAATCTTTTAGACACTTTTGGCCCAGTTTGCCTGGCTCAGGGAGAATCTGAGCCTTTTCCCACTTTGTCCCGTGTCTAATCGCTGGGGAGCTCCTTCCCGTCGCCTCTCTCTTTCATCCCCAAAGCTTCAACATTCTGCTGCTGCTTCTTCAGCTTCTTGTGCTTTGAAAAACAAATCAAATGTTCCCAGAGAGGCTTCTTACTTTTAGATCTGTTTATCCCTGAACGTGTGCCCGAGGGGGGTTACTTTGGTTTGATGGGATCGCAGGACCCTTCCTCTTCTGCCTTGAAGTTCCCATTCAGCCGCTGGCGTGACTGGCCATGAGGGGACTGTTGCTGCTGTTCTCAGCTTCACCTGGTGGATTTGCACAGGGAGTGGTGCCGAGTGTAATTATCCCGTAACCATCACAGAATCAAAACATTTAATTAATGTGGGTGTCTCACTTTCCACTTGTAGAGCCACACACAAACTTCCAGAGGCCTTTTTCCTGCGGCACAGGTAACTATTAAGTGACAGAGGACCTACCTGTTTCACAGCTGCGTCATCCTGCAGTGACACACACAATTCTTGTCTTTATGCTTGAGCTGCTTTTTACTTCTGGATTTTTTTTTTTTCCCTTTTACACCTCCAGTAAGATGAGGTGATGTCCTTTAACCACAATTTTCCACTTTGTTGCTGGTTCACTTTACCAAAGACACATCTTTGTCTAATAATCACCAGAACAACTTACTTACTCTTCCAGTTCATACTTACATTTTTTTTCAGCAGTCTTGCTGTCAATCCTGTATTTCCTGCAATTCTGTGCAAAAATCACTCCTTTTCTGCTTTCACCTAAAAAATGCATATTCCCTGCCACTTTGTGCTCTTCTAGACATCACCTTTGATCTCTTTAGTCTCTATCAGCTTCCTAATAATTTGTTCTCTGTACTCCTTTCCCAGTGTTGCCCTAAACCATCTACCAGCTGATCACTGTTGCTGACCCTCCAACACCTACCCTTAAGGCTAACCCAGGTAGGTTGATCTTTTCAAACCATTTCCCCTTTTCTGTTCATCAGTGTACCAATTTTTATATCAATTCCTAACAAATGAATAAAAATATGCTTAAATATGCCAGTTTCCTCCATTTTGGAGGAAATGCCAGTGGAGCTGACAGAAATTGGGAGCAGGAAAATGTGGACTAAGCAGCCTCCACAGGCTGCTGCTTTTCTAGAAACACTCTAATTTGAAATTGCTCTAATTTGAAATTGCTTATTGCTAACGAGGCAGATGCTATCATCAGTGGAAGACCAGTGCCTAGAAGTTGTGATTTTTTTTTTCTATAGCACTTTTGGCATTACAGTAATGATTTATTCTAATGAAAGCAGGCAAGTGGAAATGATGACTCCCCTGAGCAAGGAGAAGTTGAAGTCCACTAGCCTGGCATTTCATACTGGGACAACACACCTCTCCCAAAGCCACATCCCCACAGTTGACATCTGGCAGGAGGAATTTGCTGAATTCCTTCGCTCGTTGAGCCAAAAGCCGTTTCCGATTAAAACTCGTTAGCAGCAGGCTGCAACATGGAGCACGCAGCGGCCGTTACCCTCCCCCGGGCAGGTAATAACTTACTGCCTGTTACACCTCCCGGCTGGGATGCTTTTGTGGCTGCAAAAGCTCATTTTTGGCTGCTGCGCTTGCACCATACACCCCTGCCATCAGCAACACGCCCGGCACGCTCAGCGGCCTGGCTGGACTCCGGCATCGCGCCGGTCCTGCAGCATAAGAGAGCAGCACCATGCCAGCCAGCCTTGCTGGGAAGGCAGGAAACCTTGGGGTTGAGCAGGAATTTAAAGCATTTTTGGCGATGGCTCTTGCTTGAAGCGTAAGGTCAGCTCGAGTGCTGGCTCGCTCCTCTCTCCGTGGGAAATCTTGTCGACTGGCTTTTCTTTGAGATGTGTCAGCCACAGCCCAGGCTCCTGCTCAAAATATCCGCTCTGTGATGCTGGAGGAGGCCAGAAGAATCAGATGGATTTCCCTGAAGGATGGGTAAAACACTCAACTCCTGTTTTGCAGAGAAGCTGCGTGAAATCCTCCCATTTGATGATTACGGTGTATGAGAACACCCAGAGCAGGGCTGTGCAGGAGAACGGAGCTACACACTGTGCCCATCACCATAAATTGATGCAGCGGTGGTGCCACAACCCTGCAAAGAGCTGAAGAGGCCGAGCACCCGCTCCCTTCTCAGGCCAGCTGCTTTTGGGGAAGTATGCAGTTTCCCAGCACACTTACACACAGACGGAAGGTGGTTGGGACACACAGATGATTCGCTTTAGGCCATCTTCAATGGCACAGAGCATTTGCACCAGGCATTATTTCTGAACAGCTTATTCTGCAACATTAAAATGACTGATTTTCCTTCATGGGTGAGACCCGAAGGTACCAGCTGCATCCGCTGAGATGATCTGTTCAGCTCCCTTCCAGCTGTTCTCTGCAACGCTGTGATAAAACACTTCCAACAGTGCTCCTCTCCACATTCGTTAATGCACCCCACGAGCTTAGTACAACTCTGCTTTGTGACAACATCCACTGTTAGACCTCACAGGAGGCTGGAACAGGACAGCCAAGCATGCAAGAGCCAGGCTTTACCGCGCCCTCCACTCAGCAACACAAAGATTTCCTAACTGAAAGCATCGGTCACCTTCCCCAAGCCCCTTCTCCCCTTTCCAATTTGCAACCACAGCACAACCACCCCTGCAGCTGGGACTGCAACTGCGCACTTGGACGAATTCCCCTTTGGAAAGTACTGAATGGAGCGGGAGCTGGTTTGATTTCTGTTGCCATTTCAGCGCAATTTAGCAGCTGGAAAGAAGGAGAAACTGGTGCCACATGACCAAAGCTTTCCACAGATCACGGTCGGGCATCCCTAGAGCAGGAGTTATTTCAGCAGACCACAGTTCCACGATGGTTACCAAAGGTGGCAATTGGAACCCCTTGGAAAACTCAAGGGTAGAGAACTTTGAGTTGTTTCCTTGGGTATCAGCAGGGGTTTAGTCGTGCTGCTGGAAGCCAAATGGGATAATCAATCTCTTGCTGTGGTCGCTTGCCCATCGCTGTGGTTTTCCTGCAACAGCTCCTTGCAGCTCTATCCACAGAGCTGGGCTGGGAGATGGGAGCAGGACCTTCCAGGCTGAAGCCTCCTCATTCCCAGGCTCCATCCTATGGCTGTTGCATCTCGCACGTGGCCCCCAGGCCACATCATCAAACCGTTGTTCAGAGTTCGTATCGGCGCGTGGCATCTCGTGCAAACCTCCAGGTTGGCACCTTTTTAAAAGAAAGCCCACACTCCTGCTGACGCTGCTTGGCTGGAGGTGCCGCTCAGTTGGCCTAGGATCAGCTAGCAGCAGAGGACCAACGTCTTCCAAAGAGCAGAAAGGTGCCAAGCTCTCGCCTGCACAGAGTGAGATCTCGGAGCGCTTGCCAGCCTGAACGTGTCCTGACGGCTTTGTCCCCACGTAGCGCACGGCAGCCCTCGAACTCTTACCACGTGGCATCTCATCACCATCGTGCACTGACCTGCAGCCAACAGCCAACTCCCCTGAAGGCAGGTGAGTGCTTCAAGGTTGGTGTTGGATCTAAGGGTGTAAGAGCACTCTGGAGAAGTCTGATTTTGAACTTACTGCCCCCAAAGCTAAACCTTCTCATGCCTGTGAAACACATCAAGCGAGCAGCGCCACGTGCATGGCTGTACCAGCTTTTCTGCTCTGCAGCGAACGGTTCTGACAAGGCAACCAGCTTCAGGTCCCTTCAACTGTAAAAACAACTCACGCTGGAACAAAACACAGCAGGAACAATCACGGCCACCCTTTTGGCAACAAGATGCCAACATCTGCAGTTGTTTTTAAGCGTTTTCAGGACACTCAGCCAGTTAACAGGACTTTTTAGAGGCCCTGTTTTCCCTTTATCAGAAAAAATGGTCTATAGGGTTAGAACTGGAAGCTCTGTGGGTCGCAGGAACACAGCAGCGACCAGCGTAAGTTACTACTGGCTTAAACCCACCTTGTGCACGCTAAAAACCATCTCTACAGGAGAATCACTTCTCCCAAGCCTCTCCTGCTGCAAAGCCTCTGGCTTTACCAGCTCCTCTACCAGGGAGGGCCGATTCCGGGTGGAAGATTTTTCCACACACCAAGGTCTGCTCCTGCACCTGAGGCTTCTGGAAAAAATAAGGTTAAACCCTGAACACGTTAACACAAGCAGACAGAGCACAGTGTCTGAGATCGGTGTATCCCCTGACCTTCTTCACAGAGACGGCGGATATATTTCTGAGAATGCTTTCCTAGAAAGAAACCAGCCTCAGGCAGACACCTGGCCTGGACATTTTCCGTTTGACTTCTTCAGGTTTAGGGATGTTTTCATCACCAAACAGGGATGTAAGTGATACATCTGCTCCTCTCACCGCTGCCTTTGACAGCATGCACAGCCTCAGCGCAAGAAGGCTCCCAGCAGTGGAAATGGCTTCTAATGCAGCTCTTTCCTGCTGAGCTGCATTAACCCCCTGCCACGTTCACGAGCCTCCCCAGAAGATGCTTAAATGCCTTACAGGACAAAGACTGGGAGGAAAAAAAAAAATCCCAACACACTCAAACCTTTACTATTCTTGGGGGAAATTTGCTGTCCTCCCAGCTTAGGCTTTGCTGCAGCGTTAGGTGGGAGTAACCACAGCTCTCCTCTCCTCGCTTAACGTACAAATAAGGCTCCCAAAACTCACATTCCCACAGGAACCTCTTTTAATTAATATCCCTTTTCTATTTCATCTACCTCTTAGCTTTTTGTATTTTAGTACCAGTTTTTTGTATTTTAATATCCTTCAGGAGAAGATGCGTTGCAAAGACCTTCCAGGACTACAGGCTGCATCCTGAGGAGCCGCAACAGCCTCCAAATCTGAGCTCATCTAGGAGGTGACTGAAAAGCCACCATGTCATGGCAGGGGTGCAGGTAAGGAGGTGACATGTGGTGAACAGCATGAGGGGAGCAGAAGCAGTTGTTTTGGTCCAAGACAGGTGTCAGATACGCCCCTTCTGGTGACATTTGTGGGAAGCTGAACCTCAAAGGAACACACCCACAGCTGGAGACCTCAAGGTCTTGTGCATAAACCGCTCACAGCACATGCCGCTGAACTGCTCTAGCTGCAGAAAATGCAAACTTGCCATGCTGCAAACCCACCTTTTCAGAGCCTTTGGATAATTCTGAATAAAAAGTTAAACCCTCTGAAAACTCCCTTCCTGGCATTTGCCAGGCACTAAAAGGCCAAGTTCTCCCCCGGTGCAGAACATTTAACATTAAAGGCTTAAACAAGGAGGGGAGAGACTTCCCCATCTCTCCTTTACTCACACGCTCATCATTCCCATTCCCTTCAGCCAGTGCTTTCCCAGCTCTTTCAGCCAAATGACTGGAGCTCCCCTGCCCGGACACACTTCAATTCATGGGGCTGTTCAAATTCTTCCTGATTGAAGGCCATTGATAAACAAATCACAGTCCTTTGCTCGGCACGGCTCCGGTGTCGCACACTCACGGTCCCAGCAGGGTCTGGCACTGCCCATCCTTCCAGGGGAAATCCATCAGGTGCACACACCGACTGGGCAAATATTTGGCCTCATTTACATACAAACTCGCATCCATTTAATCCAACTATTGAACTGTTATAAACCATCACGTACCCACTCACATTCTGGCTGGCAAAAAAAAAGGCTTTTGCGAGAAAAGGACCCGCAGGACCTTCCGTGGAGGTTTAACAAACGCACCTTGAGACCCTCTGGGTGGGGGGTTTCCGTGTGGACGAGCCTTTCGGAGATCTCCAGAGTGCCCGTCGCCAAACCGCGAGGGGAAGCGGCTGAGGACGAGGAGTCGCTGGATGTCGTACAAGCAGATACATACATATGCATATATTAAAAGTGAGAATATTTTTTTTTCCTTTTTTTTTTTTTTAACAAAACAGAGAAAAGTGTTTTATTGTTACTAAAAAAAAAAAAAAACCAAAACAACAAACAATGCTCTAGTGTTTTAGGCCATGGATTCTCTAGCTCAGATTCATGGCGTGGAACACGTTAACAGGGAAAGTGTCTCGTGGACACATCTCCCCTCTGGCCACAACCAGGCACCCTCCTCCCTTCCCCTTGGTGATCAAATAACATCCTTATGCAAGTACAGCAATTGTTTACATGTAAAAGTAAGATTAGGAAAGTATTTAATGTATTTGTAGCCTTTTTTTTTTTCCTTTGTTTTTCCTTTTTTTTTTTTTTCTCTTTTTTAAAAAAAAAAGTGATTTAGCAGCTGGAAAGTAAAAGACAGCATCACGTGAGCAGCTCGTGCTGCAGAGACCACCAGCAAACGCTCCGCACGTTACTCGTGGTCCACGGACCACAGTCCACAAACTACTTTTCTTAAGGGCTTCACAAACTTTGCAGATGGTGTTATGGTAGATGCTTCTTCACAGTGAGAGCCAGCAGGTCATCTTTGGTTGTTGAAGAGAGACGCACAAGAGACTTAATGCCCTCAGCAGCAGCTCAGTTTGGAGGACTGCGTGGCAGCGGGGGGCGGTCGAGGTCCCTTTGGGCGCGCAGGAGACACGTGCTCAGACTCCATCGCAAAGCGACCACGGTTAATCTCGACTGCACTCGGGCTTGGGACACCGTCACGAGCTGGGAAGAGCACGGCAGCGCTTGTTCCACCTCTCCACTCGTGTAGGACGCTTTCGTTTTCCCCCCGTACGGGTCTGTGGGTTCCTCAGGCACAGGAAGGCAACCAGCAGAGGTGAAGGGCAGCGGCAGATGCTGGGCGACAACAGAGGCACGAGCGAAGGGCTTGTTGGTTCTCTCCTCGAGCGGCTGCAACCTCCACAGCGACCAGGGTCCCAAGTCCCCAGGACAACGCCGCCGATCCAAGTCACACCAGAGACACCGAGGCCGCACGGCTGGAGAAACTGAGCGGGGATCGGGCACCAAAGGCCCCCGAGGTCATCTCCCAGCCTCGCAGCAACGTGCTGGGAACCAACCACACCTACAGCGTGGAGCAGCCCAACCAGCTGCTCATCGGCCATTAAGTTCTCTCTGCAGAAAAGGTCTCCCAAGCAGCAACCCCCTTTTTTTTTAAAAAAAAAAAAACACAACCTTTTTTTTTCCTTTTTTAAAAAACAACAATTGCTCTCACCCCTCTTTTTTTGGTAGACACACAAACATACACACACTATATGTACACAATTTGGAACCGAGGACCTACGCAATGACAAGGAAGCCAGCACCGCTCAGAGATGGTGCACACATTCAGCAGCTGTCAAAGGAGAAGTCGTTTTACTTTCTTTTAAACTTGCAATGTTTGTCTTTATTTTGTTCTTTATATTTTGAAAGTGAAAAGAAATAGTATTGAGTCAATTTCTTTTTTTCTTTTTTTTTTTTTTAAATATTTGTTCTATGTATTTACAAGCCTTAAAGTTGCTCTAAAGGTTCTGAAAGTATCACTAGTACTTTTTTTCCCCAGGGTAGCACTGTTTTGAATGAGTTATTTTCGGAGCACTCTGGTCCGCAGCGATTTTCTCAAATGCATTTCCTTCCGTTCCAAGGTTATGTACGTTTTGATTACTATTTTCTTTTTTTTTTTTTAATTTCTGAAGCAAGCTGAGAGGCAGGCAGAAAAATCTGATGACAATTTTAAAAAAAAATTGATCTCTTCCTCATCTAGCTTACCCCAACCCCCTTGAAAGTTTTGTCTATTTATCATGCTTTGAAACAAAACTGAGGTGCATATGAAGGGGAGGGAAATTTATTTCTCTGCTTTTGTTCTATTATACAATTTGTTTACAGAAACTGCAAATTTAAAAATTACACTGGCATTTGCAGTCCTTAAAATAATAAATTAAAAGTTTTCAACTTTTTTTTTTGCTAAACAGATTTGTTTTCCTTTGTGTTTTTGTAAGCATGAGTCCTTGTTTAAAAAGAAAAAAAAAAAAAGATTAAAACAGAAAATATTTTCTATAAATAATACATGTATTTTGGTTTAGTGCTCCCGCCCTCAGGTTTGACGTTTACTTTTTTTTTTTCAAGTACCTTTTTTACCTCCATGATCACCTTTGTGTTTATTTTTACCTCTCCCACTCGTGCATGTGTGGGGGAAGGGGGGGGTCTGCGCGAGAATTGGCCTTGCTGCACTGTGATTGGCGAAGACGTGAAACTTTTTAAAAAAATACTTAAACTGTTTCTTTTTTTTTTTTTTTTTTTTTCTCTCTGAATTTTAAGTTTTAATTATCCTCCGACTCCTCTTCGGCCTCCCGTAGCCACGTGAAGAACGCTGTGACAGATTTTAATGCTACTCCTTTCCCGTTCTGCTCTGCTGGGTCCTTGCTGCTCTCCCACTTGTAGAAGGCATCCTCCGATATTACCTCCTCGTCATACAGGCAATCGAAAAACATCCGCAACAAATCTGCAATAATGGAATAAGGGGAGAGAACAGCTGTTAGCGCTGCGCGGTTTAAGTCAGCGGTCAAAGACGCGGTTACGGATAAGGGGATTAACGTGACCTTTAATGCAAGAGATGCAGATACAAGGAAAAGGAAGGCCTGTTATTGAGTTATTGCTTCCTGGCTGGTTACACAGAGCTGAGAGGGAAAAGAGGTCCCCTCTGATGCCGTTGGGTAACACATGCTCCGCAGAAAAGGGAAAGCTGGGAAAGCAGCCGTGGGAACTTATTATCTAGGGATTGGCCGGCAAACAAAATCCACCACAGCCCGTCCTCCTCTCGCTGCACCACACACCCTGGCAGCCTGGCTCCTCTCCAACACCTGATTTTTCACAGCTCAGCAGGATGGATAAGACACGACCAGCGCCTTGAGGCTAAGGATGATCACGTTTTGGGGCACTCTGATTTTTTGCTGTAGACTCCCCGGGAATCCCTGTTTCTTTAGCAATTCCCCACCTCTTTTCCAACAACAGTTTCCTGCACTATCTCTGGGATCAGTTGTCCAGCTCTTTTTATTCCCTCCAAGTCCACAGACACCTGTGGTGCAGCAATGCAATTACAACGGCTGGTACTCTCACATGTTCAGGTATCATAAACTCAACAGATTATTTTTTACTGCTCCTTTTCCCCCCCCTCTGTTTGCACCATAAAGATTTGTTTTTCCTTCTGCGTGGCTGCTTACAGGAGCAACCAAGAGAAGAGCCAGTATTTGGGGAACTGTGCTGCTCTGCAAGCTGGAATCCAAACAAGCAGAAACCACCATACACTGTTTTTTCTCATCTGCTACATAAAGTGGTAAAACTTTGTTTCGGCTGTCGGGAGAAGCAGATCCTCTTCCAGACCCTATTGCTGGATTTTACTCTCACAGAAAACACCTTTTCCTTAGGCTGCCGGGGTTCACAGCCCCAGTGCAAAGGCAACACTTACTAGGAGGCTGATCAAGTTTTACTATTGATGCTTGTAGTGCATAAAGTGCTTGTAGTTCCTTCTCTGTGTCTGAGTCCAGGTACTTGAGTAAGATCGGCACTCTCTGTTTGATAACAGCAGTGTCCACACGGAAGCTGGAAGAGTCCGCTGAAGGGGAAGAGAAGAAAACCAGGGTCAGCTCTGGTAGACAGCAGCAGGGCCGGATCTCTTATCGCCTTTATTTATTCAAACAGAAATCACAGATGCAAGTTACGCGTGGAGAGAAAAGAGACGAGAAACAACAGGAAGTATTTCTGACCCACGGCTTTTTCTGGAAGCCTTGATCTTTCCAGTTCTTCCAATTCAACCAGTATCTGCAGCAACCCTGGCCCTGCCCAGCCTGCTGACACACGCAGAAGGGTTACAACCTCACTTTGCAGTGCACATCGTTGTGTTTCCACAGAATACTGGGATGTCCAAAACCCGTACCATGTCTAGGGCTAAAATTTTAGTTATATAAAAGGTTTTTGGAAAAGTATACCTTTTATTTTTCCTTAAAAACGGAATCATAAGCTGCACATTACATAGGAAATCGGGAATATATAAAAATACACATTAGAAGTCCATCAGCAACATGGATAAATTATTCAGCAGCTTTTAAATAGATCACACAAACAAGTGATGTTTTGAAAACAAACTCCTCAATTAGAGGCAAGGTCAGAATGTAAACCAGAAGATGTTCCCGATACCCATCAGCAAACCCTCGTCCTGTGTCATTTCACCATTAACACTAGGTGGCATCAGAAAGGTTCTGTTCCCAGGGAGAAGAAAGGAGCTGGGCTGGCTTTCCAGTCCCAGCAAGATGAAGTTCAGACCATTCTTTCCACCGAGCGTGACTCTTACAGCTAAGAGCAGAACCGGGGGCTTTACAAGCGCAATTTTCTGCCTTGCCAGATGCCAACAGTAAAGTTAAAGAAAACAAAGTGAGCTGACCAGATGTTTCTGGCTGCAGCGGCTTTATTCAAGCCCTCCCTGAGGGTTTGAGGCCCACACATCTGAGACAGGAACCCACCCTTTCCTCCATTTCCAGCCAATGCTGTACATTCAAGTAATCCACATAAACCCTCTTTCCAAAATTGGAACTTTGGACATAAAAAAAGGTGGCAGAGATGCAGGCTGGCTTCTCTTCTGCAACCCACGCTTCCAACTCGCACGTGGCAACCTGTGACGGTAGAGCGCCCATGCGTCCTTGCTGCCACAGGAGTGGAAACACTAATTATCTTAATAACGTTTAGCGCATTCCCACCTTTACTAGAAAAATCAATGAACAATCTGATGTTACTTGGAGTCATCCAGAACATGCTCACGTGAGGTCACCAGGACACGCTGGAGCCTCGAGAACACCCCAACCGGCCAAGTGGATGTGCCGCTCTCGAGCGCTAGAATTCAGTATGGCGCAAAAGTCTTAGGTGTGATAAAAATAGAGCCTCAGGAGAGGGAAAAGTGATCTAAACCTGAAAAATAGAAAATAATTCTTCACACATTTGGTTTGTATGATGTTTGCATTGCAAGTTACTCACCTATAATAGCTGCTTTACAAACTGCTGTCATTAAAGCTCTAAGGAATGTAGGTGAACTCATCTGGCTTTCATCTAGATTAGCCTGAAATCAAGAGTAAATGGACCAGTTAGAAACACGCCGCTGCATGAGAGCGACCATTTCCAAACTCCACCGCTGAATTTGGCAGCAAGTTCGAGTTGAGCCAAAGCTGCTGTGGTGGAAATCCAAAAACTCCTCAAAAGCTCTGCTTTCCCATTCACTTCTTGAAACTAGCTGGGGTACATCAACATGCAACACCAGTTCTCAGGCCATCAATACACCCTTTAACTACTCCCACAACTCATCATTTGTCTCCAGAAACAAGCCAAACCAACAATGCTCGCCTTTCACAATGCCCTTATACGTTTTTCTAAGAGTTTTAGGCTTTTCCAACAAATTTTACAGCGTGCTCCTTAGGTGGAGATTTGTTTGCTTTGTAGAAGAAATGCAGAAAATGGCTGAGTGACTTGTCCAAGACTATAAAGAGCCCGTGGGTGTCCCCAGATTTTCGGCGCTGCTTTTGTTCCGCTCTCCACTTCTCTAACGGCGGGAGAAAAAAATGCCATTTCTAACACATTGCTCCAGCAAGAGAAATAACTGAAGTGAAGCTGGCCGTGATTTAGCTGTAAAGCACAGATCTAGATGAATCAGGTTGGGTATAATTTCAGACACCAGATGAAATATCTGGCTTAAAGGATGCACCCGGAGATAAAGGGCAAAAGATCAGTGGGTTGACAGGGCATTTTTTTTCCCTTTTTCTTTATTTTCTTTTACAGTTACTGGTCCAACGCACTGGGAAAGGTACATGCGTGCTCAGTGACTGCCCAGGATGTTGCAGCATGGCAGGGGGAATTTGGTAGGTCACGTTGCAAAAAGCCACGAGAAGCTTTTCTCTCATATTTTGGGAAGAAAGAATGTAACGATGTGCTCTCTCTAAAATGTAGTAAGTAGCCAGAAGCAGTATTTTCAGAGTCAAAAAGTCCACAGTATTTAAAAGGTAGTTCCACAGTTGTATGATAAGGCGATGATAAGCTGGCTAAAAGTCTTTCTTCCTAAAGCTTACATTGAATATATATACACATATATACAATGAATATAACCAACTGGTTATATTTTAGATTTTAAATCTTTGGACTTATTGATTGCACAGACCAAATCATCTTTGTGTCCCTATGCCTAGGGAGGAGCCTGCAGAAATGCTCCTTTAAATGAGGGAAATATTTATGAAAGCAGTTAATGAACTGTGTGCAGGGAGGGTGAAAATAGTCTTTGTACCTCTACCCAGTCAAAGATTTGTTCATCATTCGCCTTGTCCTCAACAATGAGTTTTTCCAGCTGCTTGTTCAGCTCTTCCGCAGAGAGTTCTTTCTCTGAAAGTGCTTCTGAGGAACTGGAACAGTCGGACTCCGTGAAGTCCAACTTCTGCAACATAAAAAATGATGATGAGAATTAGTTAAATACACTTTCCTATGCTGAATTATAGCAAACCGAGGGAGGAGCCTACACTTCATTCTGCTTCCTGGCGTCTTTCAACTGTTAATTTATCATTACACCGATTTATATACTTTCTCTGTTCCAAAGATTAGAAAGCATTTCACAACCATGTGGGAACTACGTTATCCAGCAAAGACAACCCAAGCATCTTAGAGCAACTCCAGCCCTGCACAATACCAGTGTGCACAAAATAAAGTGCGTGTTGCTCAACAAAAACACCAGGGAGCTGGAATGCAATTACCAGAGCTGGCATTCGCTCAAAGAAATTGCAGCTAATGCCCCAATTCACTGCAAAATGCGACTGAGGATCTACAGTCCTCTCACCAAGCCCCAGGCCTTGGTAATCCATGGCGTTTCCTGCAGTGTGGTACTTCCCAAGTGCTAAAACAGGGCAGTGGGTCACTTGGAACTCCACGAGGAGACGAGACCTCCAAAGGGAGAACTCCAAAGAGAGACCTCCAGCTCCTTCCTCAGGAGCACCACCAGAAGAGCTGCAAGGTGCCCTCCCAGAGACCTGGCTCCTCTTGGCTGTGAACCCCTCCAGGGTCATAACACAAGGTGGGATGAGTGAAAAACTGCTTTAATTTATTCTAGCCCTTCTACAGATGGTCTGTCCTTGCTGCAAAACTTGTTCTTGAGTTCTTTCCCCCCAGTTGGAGAACTAGATCTCTGAGAAGAAGCCAGCTGACAGGACTTGGGACCATAGGGGACGCATCCTCCCAGCGTTTTGGAAAGTGGTGAAATAATCTCACCCCAGCTGGGTGAGGGAGACACTTCACCACACATCCCATACTAACTAACCACAAGAATGGGATGGAAGAGGATAAACAACCCAAAAATCAGTGTGCCACAATCATTGATTAAGTAGACTCTGGCTACTGAACTCACTTGTTCCATGAGAAAGGTATGTACATCCTCCCCTTCGGGTAAGTAGTCCTTCCAACTGAGGCCAGACTCCCTCCATAAGGCTCCCACTTTCTTATGGCTCTAAAACACAAACAGTTTGTTCCTTTTAAAGACTGGAGAGACAACCAGGGGAGTTTACACGAGCCGGAGCGGTGCAGCTGTGTCGGGAGAAATAAAGAACCGTTCAGCCACCGAAGGCGATGCCTCGCGATGGAGTGAGAACGTCTGGAGATCCCGTGCAAGAGGAATGATATACGCAATCCCGCCGCGGGTACGCGCGTCTCGTCGAGCGGTCAGACGCCACGGTGATGGGGAATAAACAAAGCATAAGGTGAACACGTGGGGTTTGCAACGACTTCAGCCTGAGATTGCCTACGAAGAGTGAGACATCTGAACCAGGCGGATTCCCACGGCCGCGACACAGAGCTGGCAGTTCAATGACTTAGACTCTTCTCCTGACTCTGCCATTAACTTACTCCATGACTCATTCTCCCCCTGCCTTGACATTAAGGCACCAGCAAATTAGCTACTTTTAGGAAATGATTATTTACATGGCTCCTTTCTGTGCAGAGACCAAGTCTCAAATTTAGGTGCTTAATACCAAGTTCCCTTTTCAATTCCTAGAATTTATGGCAAACCTTGAGAAAAGTGCCTTTGCAGCACACACAGTTCAACCTTCCGCATCCTCTAATGTCACGCTGACTTTTTGCCATCCTGCCTCAGATGGCACTTGCACAATTTTGATGAGGAGAAAACCACTACTAACAACCAGCTCTTTTCACCCAAATGCTTTGCCGAAACTTTTACCTCGTGGCACCCGCACAAGGGAGATCACTGCGTAGCCTAAGTTAAGCGCTGATAAAAGCAGCCTGATTTGGGGTTTACACAAGAGATTACAATTTCAAGTTTACATTGCAGATCATTAAGAGCTAATTGTGCACGATTCCTGCTCTGATTCATCAGGATCTACATTAGACGACTGATACTACATTGAAATACCCGAGTCCAAGTATTGGCCTGGACGAGATCAAATCAGAAAACTGTGGCAGAAACCAAAACCCAAGGCTGTGCTTCGACCCCAGAGCACAGCAGCTTTTCTTGCAGGGAACAGAGAAAAATAAATGGAAGCTGACTGTCCAAACAAGCGTAAGACTGAAATAAATAAATACAAAGTCACTATTTGCACTGCTAGACTGAAACGCTCTTGGAACATTCAACCTTATTTGAACGCATGCTTTATAAAAAAAAAAAAGAAAAAGAAAAAAAAAGGCAAGTGAGGGTTTTTACAGGGTTTAAAATAGATGCTATCCAAAAGTGCAATATTTAGCTGGATTTAAAAAAAAAAAAAAAAAGACAAAAATGGAGACAGAGTTATAGGGAAACCACCACTGTTGGGACACACAACTGTGAAATGTGTAAGAGAGCTCTAGAAGATACAGGGTGAAAAGGTGTCAACTACCCCTAGTGATGGGTGAATCTTAAAAGAGTTGGCAGGTTTAGTTTGGATAAACCCCCAGAAGTCTGAGAGGCCATCTGAAGCTTATCCGAACCCTCAGAACCTCTCCGGTTTGCAAGAAGAGCTCTCTCGCAAGATTCCCGGCACTTGCTGCTTCTGGTCAGCCCAGAAATACCTTGAGAATGTCCCTCTTGCGGTATTTCAGCACTCTAAGCTTCTGGAAGAAGCCAGGTGCAAAGGTACCTGCAAAAGGGAAAAGCCATGAGAAGAAAAAAAGTTAACTCAACTTTTGGGAACCTCGTAAAGCTTGGTTTGAAAGTGGGGATGGAAGAGGCAGGTTTGGTGGGTTAACTGGACTGGCTGGCCCATCCCTAAATATCTTCAAGACGGGAAAGGTGTGGGCTCCCTGCATGAACGTACGCGCTGCATCATGGTTCCATCTACGACCGCGACGCCCAGACACTTACCATTTGTTTGCATAGAAGGTGCAAGATTTCAGCAAGCAAGACGCCGGCTCTTCCCACAGGAAGCAAAGGTTTGCTAAATTCTCTAGAATGAAAAAAAAAAAAAAACCAACACAGAGATTTTTCCTTATCATTTGAATTTGGAATGCGAGGCAAGGGGTAGTGATCAGACTGAGGCAGGAAATCACTAACTTCTGCCAGGGATAAAGGATTTGATCCAGCCAGCACTGCCCATAAAGGACTTCAGTGATGCAATGCGCTTGCCACAACGGGGCTAATTACAAAGACTTAATTTTTATATAACATCAAATCCACTAATTTTTGTGGGATGCTCCATTCAGATAGCAGGACCCAGATAGCAGGGAAAAAAAAAGCTGTTACTTTCTTAATACACTACTTACAGGAAAAGGGAACCATTCAAACGGCTTTTAGTTAATCCCCAAATATATAAGGACATGTAGAAACTAGAGAAACTCTGGTTCTGGAAGCAGGTTCCAGTCCTGCAGTGAGATTTTGTGATTTTGTGCCCGTGTTTAAGGAATGCCCAGGTGGTGGTGATTGCCCTGTGACATAACGACTCCGGTGCGATACCTCCCTCTCTTCAAATCCAATCCTCAGGGCGCTCTCAAATGTCTCTGACTGTACAACACCGGGGTGTTTTTTAGCTCAGCTGAACCAAACAGGCCTGAGGTAGGTTTACGGATACAACTTCCACCCCTGAACGGTGACTATGGAGCAGGGAACTCCCTTCCCACCACAGCCTCCGGTCGGTGCGAGCCCCGAAGGGTGCGCAGGGAGCCTTTAATCAGCTCCCGCGAGAAGCTGAGCCTCTAACACTGCTCCTCTTTTATCTGCTGATGGGAACCACGCTGTGAAAACACCACAGCACAGCCAGGCAGAGAACTCGGCTCACCAACACGGAAAAAGAAGAGAATTGCTTACTGTAGAAGTTCTCTCATAGAGATTCCTCCTTCTTTTAACATGGGGGTCACCAACTCAGCTAGGTACAACCAAATATGGGGTATATCTATGGCCATGTCGTCTGCCATCTCCAAGGTATCTGAAAAACTTTAAAAAGAAGGAGGAATAATGTGAAATGTTAAATACATTTTAATTTGAGACTTTTCCTGCAAAGTGAATCTGCACTTTAAAATTCTTTCGTTACAGAAACGACGAGTGAAACAAGGAGCAAAACAAGGAGCAAATCAAGGAGCAAAGAGAATCACAAAGGTAACAAAACCCCCTATTTCCAACTTATGCTTTCAGTGCTTCGGAACTGCCAGGAGTGAATTTCTCTACGCAATAACATGGGGGAGTACGTGGAGAAGGGACTGCTGTGCATAAAACCAGCAGATACATCCAGGAAAGCTCCATTTACAATAGCTCTTATAGCTCAGTAACAAATTGTTTGCTAACTATAAAACCTGTAAAAGTAAAGAAAGCACTTTTGTCTGTAAATGCAAAATATCTAATAAATGGAGCCTTCCAAACATCTAGAGAAGGGGCTTAATAATACCAGAATTCCAAAATGCCAGCAAGTGTGCAAAACAACACATGAAAGAAGTTCAATACACCAGAGGGAGGACTCCATTCAGAACAGAAACGTGATAGAATAGACCACAAAAATCACTCCCCAACTCTGGGTACAGTTTCCAGAATCACTCAAAAACTACTCTTTCCGACAAAAGCCTCGTAGGTGGCTTTGCTTCCTGTGCCTGGTACAAGATGATAATTTTTCCAGCTCTCCTGCCAGTTTTCATCATGATTCATTTCGCCCTGAAAATCTTGAGAATTCTGGGGGCTGGTTCGGTGACTATAAATGCGTATTTTCTCTTGTGCATCAAACCCAGAAACCATCTCCTTTGCTTTGTTCCTTATTTACTCTGCTACTAGTCCAACCTAGGTGTATCCGAGCGTTTCTGCCAGAAATTGGTTCCCTGTTGTGTCTCTCTCCAGAGCTGCACTGTGACCAGCACTCAGCCCGTAACCCCTAATTTACAGCAATTTGTCTTGCGTGAATAAGTATAGTGGTTTTCTGTGTTCTTCTCATGCACTTGCTGAACACCACTTGCCCTTTCACCATCTTCAGGAGCTGTTTCACTTTGTTTATGCCACATTCAGGGCTTATTTCATCAAGACCCTACTTATTTTGGCATCGCAACTACTTATCCGCACTCCAGGAAACACCAGAATGGCTTTAATCACAATCCATTATGGAAATGTATCACTTCAAAGGAGTCATTTTGACCATCAGCGACTGCGTGGACACAGACAAGTGCACTCCCTGTGGATATATCTCTTTTTTTACTGCTGTTCCATGCAGTTTTGAAGTTAGGCTGCCCAAACTTTTCCCATGTGCTACTGGGTTGCACCACGATGACATTCACTGCCAGGCAGAGGCACGGGGAGATCCCCATGGGAGCGGTCAGTGGTACCACGATGAGATATGATGCAAATAAAATGCTAGCAAGATGGGGCCAGCGACCCAGAAACCCAGTCTCTGAAAGTGTTATTCCATCTGCTGGCTGCTTCTCGTGGTCATCCCTGTTGTAATCATCCTGCGAGGACTGAGCTGTGCCAGGAACTTCCCTGGGAACATGGATCCTTCTACAACTGGACACCAGCTCAAATCCAGGCTGGGAACACAAAGCCCAGAGAGCTGAAATGAACCAGTAGCTGAAACTCAGATCTTTTGGGGAAGGTCTAACCCATCTGATGCTGCATTGGGCGTGTATTCTCCTTCTCAGCCCCGTGAGGACATGTGTGCTCCTTAAAATTGAGTTGTCCTGTGAAATTACATCGTACAGGTGAAGGCTGTTTTCCCAGCGGGAGAGCAGCTGCGGCTCTGGGGATACACAGGACTTCAAGCTACACAACTTCCAGGCATTAATGTCACCTGAAGATTTTTGACTTCTTCCTTCTCTTTTAATCGCATTCAGTGATTTGCCAAAAGGCAAACATTGACAAATGCATCACAAAACCAGAAATCTAAATACTCACATTTAAATAGACACCTACATATTTGCTCAGGAAGAAATACATACATAAATACAAAAATAATTACATTCACTAAGGCATTTGAAATACTTAAAACTATATCACAGTAATTATATTACTTATAAATAGACCCAGGTGGCAATACTTCAAAATGGATGCGTGGAGAAGGCAGGGAACCAGAGCAAGGTGGGAATCGTTCCTCTCCAACACAAACGGTGTTCGTTTGCAATGGACAATCAAGGAAAGTATCCGTTTCTGGGTGCAGAATACAAACCCCTTGAAGAAATCCTGCTTGCTCAGCTTTCCCGACTGCACCAGCTGATGCAGTAACTGGCCCATGTGATCCCGAGTGATCTGACTCCTCTCCAGCGTCGACTCCACTCCCACTCGCACGAAAACGGGCAGCAGGTTCTGGGCGCTCAGCTCCTCCACGCACTGCATCGCTTCCTGTTCAAACCACACACAGGGTCATTCGCCTGAACCAAAACCAGCAAAAAAAGGGGCAGGAGAATATTTTCTGCTATAAGATAGTAACTGGGACATGGGATTTTTTTGATAGTGAATCAAAAGCCCACTAACTTTGTTTTTTTTTTTTTTTTTATTGGAAAGGAGTATTTAGTGAAGCTGTCAGGCAAAGGTGCTGAACTAGGCTCTGGAACCTCACCACAAATCACCACTGAGATGGCAACTGAACAATTTATTATTTGCTGAGAATTTATGCCACGCAGACAACAAAATTTTTAAAACACACAATCACACTCCAGGGTACAGTTTGGCTCCTCAGTGGAAGGACAGGAATTGTCTTCTGGATGCCACCAAAATGCCTATTATTTCATCAAATACCAAGCCAAGCCAAAAAGAGGACATTAGGTTAGATTCATTGCTGATCTGATCTGGCACAGCAACGCCCGTGTTACAAACCCACACTATATAAAGAAGTAGAAAATCGGTGAGGAGCATTTGAGGACCATTTCCTCTTTATAAAGCTTCTGCTTTCTGGCATGTGCATTTCATAACCCAAGCAGCTCAAACACACTCGGAGACTTTCAGAGAAGTGCTCGATGTCACACTTCAGAAATCTCCACTGTCATCAGCTCAGATCTTCACTGACCTTCTAGGTTCAGCCCAAGGGATCTCAACGGGGCTCCCTGACTAAAGACATTTGCTCTTTGTCTTAGGTTGTGCTGTTACTTATCAAGAACTGGCAGCCACAGATCCATTTCTGCAGGCCCCAAACGGCTTTTTTCTGCAGGTCAAAAGCCTGGAGGTCCCAAAACATGCTTGGGTTAGAGCTCTTCCATCAGACGTGCCTGACGGGTCCCTGTGTCTCCAGGACAGACTGGTGAACATGCTGCTGGTCGACCCTGCTGTCACTTGATGCTGCATACACAGCTCAGCAGCTTGAATTTATAGTCAGGGTAAATAATGGAGTAATTTATAGTCAGGGTAAATACTGAAGACTAAACTAATGAGAAATGGCTATTCCTCTGCTATACACTACATGAACACACTCATATATGGCCTTATTATAGAATCATAGAATTGTTTGAGTTGGAAGGATCCTTAAAAGCCTGCCCTGGGCAGGGACACCTCCCACCACAACAGGTCCCTCAAGGCCCCCTCCAACCTGCCCTTGAACCCCTCCAGGGATGGGGCAGCCACAGCTTCTCTGGGCAACCTGGGCCAGGCTCTCACCACCCTCACAGGAAATAATTTCTTCCCCAGATCCCATCTCCATCTCCCCTCTTTCAGTGTCAAACCCTTCCCCCTCCTTCTCGGGATCCCCTCCCTGATCCAGAGTCCCTCCCCATCTCTCTTGTAGGCCCCCTTTAGGTACTGGAATTAACATGAGTTTAAGCTGAATTAGTCAGAAGCTCCATCCTATGCTGCATTTGAGCAGCAATGAGAATTTACAGCTCTCAAGTAACCCCCTGATGCAAACAAACTGCCTCCATCCAATGTACTTGTTTAACCAGAGATGCACATGGCTAACACAATTCAACTCTATTTCCATCCAGCCAGAAGAAACGCTATTGTATTTGCAAGCAGAGAAGCTGAAGCAGCCCCTTCGTCCCAGCTACCCGGGGCTGAGACTTTGAAGTCTATTGCAAGAAGAAAAAAGGACCAGAGACTCCTCTGATACCCAGCCCCAGCGTCCCCGACTCCTCCTGCCGAGACCCGCCAGGCCAGCACGCTGGGGATAGTGCAAATCAAAGGGTAATTTTATTTCCTCCCAACCAGGATTTAATAATTTCTCCTTATAATTAGATGTGAACCCAAAACATCTTAAGAATATTCCCCTTTCCGATTTTAACTGGAAGCCCTATGAAGTACAAGCAGCAGCTCTGCTTTTGGGGTGCCAAACCAGGAACTCCCCAGTGCTGCCATTTCAAACCTGGCAGGTTTTTAAAATTTATTTCAGCAAAAGATCATCTCAATCAGCTTTGCAGCAAATGTAACACTTCATGCAAACTCCCTGGACAAGCTAAAAATCCATTTACAAGGGAAATGAAACTTCAACCTTTAACTAGGAAGCGATGACAGCTGCTCAGTAATTTTCGATGTTTATTAAAAATAGTCTGGAGTGGTTTGTTCAATATTTAGTATTGCTTTATCTGCCTCCAGATCAGAACAGCACATGCTTTGATAACTGAATGAAAACCTTGGTTTATTTTCCCACTAGCTTTTCTGCTTCCAAAATTGCTGTTATTATGGAGCTGCTCAGTGATTCATGATGGATACACATACGTCTTGCTGCCTGCAACACACAAGCTGGGCTATTTGTCCTGTTGCTACCAGGGCAGGACACAAGTTTGGGACACAAGTCTCCTAAAAATGCTCATGGAGCTGCTGCCACCTGAATTGTGAGAGGCCCCGCTGTCACTGTTCCCTCTGAGGGAGCTGGGTGCTCACAGGGACACTGGTCCTGGGGAGAAAACACACTCTAGTCCCACAGACCTTTCTGCTGCACCAGGTTTTCATCTTCCTCACCTTAAAATCATTAATATGCAAGAACTCATCAATGATAGATTTGCATTTTCTCTCTATCTCCTCTTCTGATAGCGAAGGCTTTTCTTGCGCTGGAGCTGGGGGAGCTTCTGGCTTGGCTGGTAGAAACAGAAGAGAAAAAAGCCCTGCATTTAGAAAAGGAACATCAGCAGCATTTTCAGGGATGACACTCTGAAAAGAGAAGTCACCGGAGCGGGGTGTGTTCCCTGTCCCACCATCAGGCCCAGGTCACTTCTTGGTGACACTATTTATTGCAAAGGTTCTCTCCATGAGGAACATCCCCTTCGGTGTCCTCCCTGCTTTCTCACTCACAAACCAGCTCAAGCCAGCAGGCGCAAAAAGTGGGTGCCACCACAAGGTGACAAGCCATCTCTGGGGATGCCAACACTGTGACCTGCTTGGAGCGAGGGCTGGCAACACCACCACACTAAGGAAATGCCACGCTCAGTCTGTCCCAGACCCAAATCACTGCCACGGCCCCGGGAAGTGTTTGGAAAGGGTAGCTGTGGCGTTTGTTCTGCAGAACTGACGTTGATTTGGGGGACTTAGAGGCCAGAAATCAACAGCGACAGGATATGAGCAGGCGAGACAAAGCTGTGGAGAGGTTTTCTGCTGGTGTCTCCAGCCTTTCAACTCTGATGAATCCTAAGGAGGAGCTGGTGGAGGAGATGACGCCAAGGCTGTATGAATCAGTGGCGTTTCCAGCCCTGGGGAGGCGGATCACAGCTATTGCAGCCCGACAGTGCGTCACTGTGGGCCAAATAATCGCACGGCGGCACAGAAATCTGCCGGGTTTTCTGATAGATTTTTCCCTTATGCCTTTTCATGCATTCAGCAAGATTGCCTGAGCAGAGAATCATAGAACGGTTTGGGTTGGAAGGGACCTTAAGGACCCCCCAGTGCCACCCCCTGCCCTGGGCAGGGACACTTCCCACTACACCAGGACCCTCCAAGCCCCCTCCAACCTGCCCTTGAACCCCTCCAGGGATGGGGCAGCCATAGCTTCTCTGGGCAACCTGGGCCAGGCTCTCACCACCCTCACACCAAAGAACTTCTTCCCCACATCTCAGCTCCATCTCCCCTCTTTCAGTGTCAAACCCTTCCCCCTCCTCCTAGGGCTCCCCTCCCTGATCCAGAGTCCCTCCCCATCTCTCCTGGAGCCCCTTGAGGGACTGGAAGGGGCTCGAAGGTCTCCCTGGAGCGTTCTCTTCAGGCTGAACCCCCCCAACTCTCTCAGCCTGTCCTCCCAGCAGAGGGTCTCCAGCCCTCCCAGCATCTCCGTGGCCTCCTCTGGAGCCATTCCAACAGGTCCATGGCCACGGAGAGCCACTTACCAGATTCCTTGGCTTTGTTCCTCTCTGCCTCCGTGCTGTTCCTCTCCATCTCCATGCCGCCCGTTAACTGCTTCACTGTCTCCAGCATCTCCCTCCGCTGCTCCTCCTGCGCCTGGTTGTCGAGGAGCAGCTCTTTGCTGCTGCTGCCCCGGAGGAAGGTGTTGGGGCGGGAGAGGGAAGGGGGGAGAGGTTTGTCGTTCTTCTCCCTGCCCGTGCTCCCGCGACTGCGGAACAGAAACCACACCGGCTTAGAGGTTGTGGAATGAGTAACCCCTGCTCACAACGTTAGAAACGATACTGCAGAGAATTATAGTAAATGCAGGGAAAAAACCCACTACTCAAACCCAGCGGGGCTGTCATCCTGACTTTTTATAGCTGCAGCTACACAGAATATAATCCAAAATAACTCAAAGTCTCAGAGATTCGCCATCACAAATATCCACAGAGTGGACAGGCAGAGCCAACGCTTCCTAGCAAACACACGAAAAAATAATAAAATCCTTACAGCTTGTATACAGAACACGGTGAATTTTTATGGGTTTATATGTAGAACGGTGAATTTTGTAATGTAAAGGCACTTTTTACTGTGAAATGGTATGAACAGAGTATTTTTTTACCCGTTTATTGGAGAATAGTGAAGGTTACTAGCAACAGGTGACAAGGATTTGTCCTATTAATTACTGTGTTAATAAGGCGGGCAATACAATACCAAAATGGAATAAATTCCAAGTAAGCCAGAGTTTTAGGTGAAATAGGAGGGAAAACAGAGGGAGAAACCCCCCAAAAATAGCCCAGCAGCTGGTGTGTACTGGAAGGAAGAACCAGTGACGTTTTAAATGAACTGTACATTTATAAACTGTGTCTGGAGTTAATAAATTATTGAGGGTTAATACATGTTTCATGCTATGAGCTGGAGTGGTTGGAATCGGGGTGTGTGGGAGCACAGCTCAGGCTTTCCCACCCATTGTGTGTTGTGTGCTGGGAAGGGTCAGACAAAGCCAGAGAGGTTTTAAAAACCCTGATAAATTTCTGCAAGGTCTTAGGTGTGTTTTTCTGGATAAATAAACCTACTGACCTGGCCGCATCCACGACCACCGAATCCAACCTATTTATTACAACATTTTATCTGAAGAGTTTTTAACCTGTTATAAACTACTCAAAAATGTAGCCTTTAGATAAAGGGTGACTGAAAAGTGGAAACTAAAACATTCCCTGTGATGGCTTTAAAAATTAATACCACCTGTCTCTCCTACGATATTATAAAAAAATGCGTGTGTTTTAAGTTAACTCAAAGCACAGGGGGGTGGAAAAGACCCAGCCGTTCCTGGAAACTCAATGAAATTCCCTTCCTTCTGTGTGCTGGCAGCTACAGCAGCGTGTGAAAAGGGCACAAGAACAGGCAGGAAAGTCACCACCGGACCGAAGCTTACCTAGTTAAGGCCCTGCGAGAATCTAATTCTGAGGATGCGGATGAGGCAGATACAGATGAGACTGGAGGCTGCAGCGCGGAGAATCTGTTCAAATTAGTGGCACTTGGTCGTAAGGAGTCTGGGAGACCCAAAAGACAACAGAGAGAAGAAGAGCGACAACAAGGTCAGTAGCCGCTGCCACCTCGGCATCACAAAAATGATTTAAGCAATAGCTGTTTTTTTTGGAGTGATGGGGAGAGAAATGAAGGGGAAAGGCTGGTCCTGCCCTGCCAGAGATGAGCATTCCCACCCAAATCCGTCCTGGAAGGATGGCTGGTAGCAAAGGAGGGGGTGAGGACCCCTCTAGACTTACCCATCTCGCTCGCCTTTGCTCCACCACTGCTGCCCTTTCCCCAGCTGCCCAACTGGGCTTTAGGCACAAGCTGAATCTTCTCGTCTATTGTGGGCTGTAAAACACACCGAGACATGCCGTTACAAGGGCAAATCGTGTATCTTAATTAAAAAAGGGGTATTTTTGACAACAATCCTGCCTTGCGAGTATCAAAATGCTTTAACATATTTTTGGAAGACTGAACCCCAGCCAAGGACAGAGGAGGCAAACAAAGGGCATCGCAAACAGCCTCTTCCAAAGGGTCAGTGAAAGACATTCCCAACGACCAGGAGTGTCTTTTTATTGGGAACTACGAGGCTCAGCAGGGAGTGAAAAGCACAGTATATCAGGACATGAAAGATGCTCAGTTTGTTTGTGATGAATAAATGGTTCTGCTTGTCCACTCCACCCACCAGTCATGGCTTTGGGGAGAATCCGTGCGGTAACAAACAAAATTCAGAGGGCGAAGAGAGACAATAAGCTGCAGAACTTGGAGGGAAAAAGTAATGTCTGACAAGAAGAGGGCACTGATTTTACAATGCTCAGTAGGTGAATTTATTGACGAGGAGGTTGTGACCCTGCAGATCTCTTTGTACAAGCTCCTCTCTCCTTCTGACAATGCAGCTGCTGTGGAGCCAGCTCTATTTGTACTCTATTTGTGCTAAAGGGAGTAGAAGGACTTTTCCCAGATGAACCGTAAGCCCAGACAAAAGCTGGCTGAATCCCTCCTGCTAATTAAGTTTTTGGAGTCTTGTTTTATGACTTTCACAAGGAACAAACTGAGTTTGATCTGCAGAAGGGCTACAGTCCGTCCAGGTTCTGCTTTACAGCTTTCCGAGCGTCCAGGCACTGAGAGTAAAATTCACAGAGAGTGACATTAATTGGGAAACACCCGGATTTATGTGAAAGACAGAGTTCTCCTTGGCAAGAAATCCCAAAGCTGTTCTGAAGATCTAAAAAAAAAAAGAGAAATCTCCAAGCTTGCCTAACCTGCAGCCTGAACTAAATGTCTTAAAATCACCACTTTAATGGTAAAATAACAGGAAGATGCTCATCTAGAGGATGGGTGTGAGAGTTTAACACAAACTGAGGGATGCAACCGCCCTGCACAGAAGTCCAGGAACACTGTAAAAGCGGGCACAGCTCTTCTCGTAGCACTTGAACCTTTCAAGCCTGGAGCTTGAACCTTTTCTAGCCTGGAGTCTACTCAGAAGCAGCGTCAGAATAGGGTCTTGAGGACTCGAGGCAGCAAAGGATTTCTATCAGACAGGTGGTGAGACACCTTCCATGACAGCCTCATGTTGTGCTGCATCACCATCACACACCATATCCCCACTCAAGCTCTTTTTATCATTTAATAAAATGCAGATTTTCCAACTAAGAGAACTTCTGGGTCACTAAAAGGACACTAAGAACCTGAGAACAAGTGCATGCACACTCTTTTCTCTTAGAACAAGCAAAACAGGAACACTCAGAGGACAACAGAGTATTCCTTTATGCTTTATTTATGCACAGTCCTAACTCTGGGATTTAAAGTGCCCCCAAAAACCAAGTTTTGACCTGCAAATGCCATAACGGTCTTTCTCAGACAGACAGATACAGTAAGATAAGAATCTTGGCATTTTTATCACTCTGAATGAGCCTTGTTCTGGCACCTACCTTGGTGATTTTAAGGAACTTGGTGGGGTCCAGCACTCTGCTGTTCTTCGCCCCCTGCACAGTGTTCCAACCGCCTTCGTCGACACGCTGGACACCTGCCAGAGGACAAACACAACCGCCCTTAGCTCATCCCTGCTGCCCCGGCGCCACCCTGGAGAGCACAGGCCATCACCTCCCCGATCAGCAGGAGGAGGAAAAGAAGATGGCATGTTTCTGCTAAGCCTCAGCACAATTCTGCACAGAAAACATGTCTCTTGGAGAGTTTCTTCAGCCTAAGACAACCTAATTGTCTAAAGCCTGACTTTAGTATTAGAAAACAGCCCTGATGTAAAAAATCTCACTATTTTCAAGGGCTGGTTTTGGTAGTGATTACAGAATCAGAGCATCACAGAATGCTATGGGGTTGGCAGGGACCTCTGGAGATCACCCAGTCCAACCCCCAGCCACAGCAGGTCCACCCAGAGCAGGTCCCACAGGAACATGTCCAGGAGGGTTTTGAAGGAGACTCCACCACCTCTCTGGGCAGCCTCTGCCAGGGCTCTGCCACCCTCACAGCAAAGAACTTTCTCCTCATGTTTAGGTGGAACTTCCCATGTTCAAGTTCGTGCCTGTTTCCTCCTGGCCCCATCCTCCTGACACCCTCTCTTAAGTATTTAGAGGTGTTGATCAGATCCCCCCTCAGTCTTCTCCAGACTAAAGAGACCCAAGTCCCTCAGCCTTTCCTTATCAGAGAGATGCTCCAGGCCCCTCATCACCTTTGTAGCCCTCTGCTGTCCCCTCTCCAGCAGTTCCCTGTCCTTCTGGAACTGGGGAGCCCACAACTGGACCCAGTGCTCCAGACGGGGCCAGATTCTTCCTGGTTAGGTTTCTCACTGTGTGTGCTCACGATCTGGAATTGGCTGCGCACACTGTGTGTTCCTAAGACGACAAAAGGAGCAGACAACGAGCCTTTGCTAACCCAAAGCCACACTTTTTGCACAGATTTCAGCAGTGCTCAGCTGGTCTGGACACCTTCAGGCTGTCTCAAGTTCCTTACCTCCTCCTGACGTCAGTTTTAGGATAATTAAAACAAAGTCTTTGTCTATTTTCTTTATGCCCCATTTTCACAGCACTTTGACAATCCTTAGTATTAAAGAATCCCGAAGATGAGTTTCTCCTTGCCCTGCTCTGTCCCAGTCTTCATTCTCCCAGTCACTCCCAATTCATCTTCAGGTAGTGCCAGCCTCAAGGGCTGGCAGCAATTTAAGACAATGCCAAGACACTTTCTCCTGCTGAGTTAACACCTCACAACTGTAACAGCTGAAGACAACATGGTTACTCTTGAAATTAGATGCTATTCTCTTGAAATTAGATGCTGCCCTATGCAAGAATGGATGGCAGTAACTTGCTTTAACAGATTTCTGGCAGCCTGTTACAAAATCAAACACGGTTTACATGAACGCGAAACCCAAGCGCTTTTGGCCTGCGATTGTTTATTTTTACCCAAGGGATTTGCCCCCAAAAAATCCACACAACCAACCCCTGTTGGTTCTCCAGCCTCAGCCATAATCAGGCCCCAATTCCCTTTGCTCATTACACTTGGGAAAAAACAGACTTTATCCTTTCGTGTGGGATTGTGAGTGTGGCCACTGGATGGGAAATGAGTGAAATGAGCAGCCAACGTGGCTTTTACTTTACCCGGTCTCCTCTTCTCTTTGGTCATGAGTTGTTGGACCTTCCTCTGTTCTTCTTGCTCTTCAATCTTGGCTTCTTTATGAATCTGCTCGATGGTCTTTGGGCCCTGGTCTGCTCTCCGTGAAACCCAGTTGCACTAGGAAAAGAAGCAAACACGTGCTCAGAGAGATTTCCAGGAAAATGCTGTAAATGGGGCATTTTGAACACTGCGAATGCGGCCAAATCCTCCCACCCTCCAAGGTGTCAGAGGGGCTGCTCCCCAGGGGACCGGGGAAGATTTTGTGCTGCTGTCTCACACTGTGGACACAGAGAAGACCTGACTTTCCAGAGGCACGACTTAATTCAAGATGTTTTAACCCCTAGCATCCTGCACATTCCCAGCTTCCCAGACTTTCTAGGTTCAGGAGAGAAAGGACTAGAGGGAGGCTTCTGTCACTCTCTATCCATTTATTCCTGACACTGTTTGTTGGAGCCTTTCCTCTGAGCTTGAGGGAAAAAATGAAACCTTGAAAATAAAGAAGGAAGAAATAACTGCGTTTTATCCGGAGCTTTGCCGCTCCAGGGATGGTGATGGCTGAGACAGGAATCCTGCAGAGAGAGGTGGAGCTGTCACTCCACAGAACACTTGATGTGTCTCTTCAACCATAGACTGCGCAGAGCCACCCGGCCCCGGAGTAACCAGACTCTCTCTTCATCTTGCTACCACCTCATTAAAACTTTGGGGGTAATCACTTTATGCACCCTGCGGTCAGAACGGTGACTTCAGCCTCCACAAAACCCCAAACTCGCTTCAGAACAGCTGTTTGAGGGATGAGTAAAACCTGCTCAGGACTTCAGAGTGCTGTCTCGAGACCGGTGCTGCTAAAGCTCTGCTCACCACCCACCTGGGGGAAATTACAGGCGTTTGGGAAGGTTTGTCAGTCACACCTTTAACCACCTGATGTAGAGACACCCCTCGCTGTACGAGACCCCAGGTCTAACGATGTGACTTTGTTCAAAACCACTGCTTAATTACAACACGGGGGAGGGGGGGGTGTCCCCTGTCTGCACTGTCTACACCAGGTTATCTCCTGCCTGATGTTTTTGGTGCTTAGTGTGGACCCACCATTGTCAAATTCTGACCAAGCGCAAACTCCATTTGCCTTTCTCTGCCCAATATGGCCAGTAAACAACTGGGAGATGCCTGGCTGTGCTGGCAACACAAGCTAATACAGGACCATCTTTTGATGAGATCCATACTGCCATGAAAAGGAGCTCTCATCTTTTACAGCCACACTGGCCAGTCCCCCTCACTTGTGGGGTACGCAAGAGCTTCAGACCCGTCAGCACAGGCCCTGGCAGGGAATAGTTACACCCAGAGCACACGGAAACGAGGAGAGCAAAGCAGTGGGACTGACACAGACAGGCACAGGGGATGCCATGGGGGAAAACCACCCAAAACCCCTCCTGTGAAAAGAGCTCAGGCCTCTCTGCTGCCATCCGGCCGGACCCGTGCCACCAGAAGCTGGTGTGGGGACGCACCTAATGTTAAGCTAAACCAAAACGACATGTCTACCAACCTTGGCCTTCATTATGGCAAAAATGGAGAGATTTTGTGTCTTTAAACAGCCAGACTTGTGGGATAAGGGGCACAGATTTCACCCTAACACCCCACTGCTGTAAATACCGTAAATCCCTGCTCCGCGCGAGGGCTCTTCCAGCCCAGAAAGGGAACACACTCTGTTACTTACTTGTGTTGGTACCTACCAGCCTTAGGTCTATTACATCCTGAAGCATGAACCGAATCCTTGATGATGTTTTCCTCTCTTTCACAATCTTCTCCATCTGATTAAAATACTGGTCCATGCGAGGCTACGCAAGAGAAAACATCATCATCAACGCGGCTTGGAAGAAAATGAAAATATTCCCTCAGTGGGGTCTGCATTACAGCGCTTTTGGGCCAGAAACACACCTGGGGACCCAGATTTGCTCACCAGAGAAGCAAGCACTGGGTCTTGTAGGCTCCCCCTGGCTGGATTTGAGTGTGCACAGTGTGGGATGTGCAGGAAATGAGGTACAATTCTGTGGGCACCTCCTCTTTTTAGCACAGGTTTTCTCTGCATTTTTCATTACGCAGAGAATCAAATCATCAAAAGGTTTGGGTTGTGAAGGGACCTTAATGACCATCCAGTTCCAACCCCCTGCCCCGGGCAGGGACTCCTCCCACCACACCAGATCCCTCAAAGCCCCCTCCAACCTGCCCTTGAACCCCTCCAGGGACGGGGCAGCCACAGCTTCTCTGGGAAAAAAAGAAAATCAATGTGGTTTTTTTTCCATGGTAGAGCTAAGCTGATCTAAAGAGTGTCCTGCTCTACCTCTGAGCTCCCCTTTCTCCTATCAGCACGTGCACCTCAGCCCGAGAAAAACTGTCTCAGGAAAATTAAATGGGCTGAAAACTAACCCTGCAAATGCAGTTTCGATGCTTTACCTCCCTGAACTGTCTCAGCCGGGGCCAGGCAAGAGAAGCGAGAGCAGAAGCACCGCGTCTCTCAGCAAGAAGCTCTTTAACGGGCTCAGCTGTAATATGAAATCCCTCAAAGTCCTTTTCATCCAAACAGTTGTGATGTGATGGAACCCAAATCAGTTTGCACTAAGACATGAAATGGTATCATTAAGGAATCCTTCTTTAGTCTAAATTTGACTTGCCAGGCTCCAAAAAGCCTTTTCCCCCAAAATGTGGTCTCTAGCTGTTTTAAACAAGATGTTTCAGGGCAGTTTTGTAAAACTTTTCCCACTCCCTTCACTAAAAACTAGGTAAACCCTTAAACAAACAAGAAAAAACCCTATTAAGATTTGTTTCTGGCCTTGCCTTGGAAAGTTTGAGATCTGAGAGCAAATGTTTCCAAAGTCAGGAATGACGGGGAAAATATTTGAAATGGACTTTGTCCAGAAGCTTTAATTATAACTAACACTTCAGCTTCAATAAAAGCATGTAATAAAACGTCTACCCCATTAATAGAAAATTACATATAAAGGATTCTCACTCAATCTTGATAGAAATAACAAATCACAAAGAGAGGATACGGGCAACTTCTCACCACAGGTAACACGCCAGTGCCACCGAACTGATGGCTTTTACAGCCTTTCCATGTAATAAAGAAAAGCCAAACCTTGGCTTTTCCATCCCGGACCCATCCAGCATGACCTCAGCTACTCTTCAGAAGTCAGACCCTGTTTTCTTCCCAAAGCACGTGGAGAAATTTAATCCCCGCTTCTGGTGCTTTCAAACCTTTCAAACGCATGCGCCACTGCGTTACCAGCGCAGGGTATTTAGCCTGGAGGATTAATGCTAAACTGGCCTCTTTTGGTCAATGCTCCACAAAACAGTTTGGAAAACCATTTCCCTGTAAAGACTGGGACTGATCCATTGTGATCCCTGCAAGCGCCCAGGGCACTGCAAGGGAACTCCCTGCCCCGAGCAGCTGAAAACAATTAGCTCAGTTTGTTTCCAGAGCTGAGTCCCACTGGTTTCTGGCAAAACCCTCGAATGCTTTTTCATCCCAAGCCCGGCTTTTGCGAAGGAGAAGCAGATTGTCTGTGCCAAGAGAAGCTCACGGAGTGCGCAACGCTCCGTGCTACACATACACTCGCTGGAACAATCAGGAGGAGGAGGCTGGAGCGCTGCAGTCGCAGAAGAGCTGCTTCATTCCAGCATTGCTGGAGGTGATGACACAAAATAAATACATCCACCGAGGTTCAGGTGGGGCTTCAGGCCACTTAACGAGGGTTTTTTTTTAGGTTTAACCCAAATAATACAGCCGGAGGGTAACACAAACTTTCAGTGGTAAAGAAACAACTCTTTAGGAACTGCAGATAGAAGGTAAATTCTATTTGGAAAAAGAAACCCATCAGATACGTTGAGTGCTTTCAGACTGGTTCCTTGGATAAAATATTTGAAGTTAAGCAGTGAGTGGAGAACACAGTTGAAAATGATACAGAAACTGTTAGAGAAGGGAGTGGGGCCAGGTCGTGATGAAACACCCACAAAAGAGCGGATGATTTCCTCATGCTGTAACAGAAATTCTTGAAGAACAAATAAATCCTCAAATAAAAACACCCCACACCCATTTTTCCATCCCCGCCCAGAAACACTCATCTCCCACCCCTGGTCCTGCCCTACCTTCGCCTTCTCAAAGTCCAGGTCCTTGCCAATGGTAGTCAGCAGGCGGCAAAGGCACTCGAGGGACTCCTCGTCGTGGTTCTTCAGCAGCTTCACCACGCAGTCATGCATGATGGCCTCCGTCAGCATCTTCAGTTTGAAAAGCTCACCAATGAATTTTATATTCCCAATGGATCTCCGTCGGGCTTTGTCCTTGGCCTCTTCCAGCTCGTCATGGAGCCGCGTCTTCTCCTCCGGCTGTAAAACAGAAAAACAGCTCTAAAAAACCACGTTTGCAGAGCGCAGAACCCTTCAAAAGACACAGTTTAAAGTTTATAGTTGCTGTTATCCCCGTTTACTCTTTTTTTCTCCTAAAAACCAAACAGAAGCTGGCACAAACCTGCTAATCAAGGCAAATTTTATTAAACTCAGTCAGAGTGCTGGAATGAAAATCTCAACTCCAAAATTCTCCCCAAGTGGACTGCCATCTTCAAAAGAGAAAATTTCAGAGGGAGCTCTGAGAATTTATGGGGAAAAAAAACCCACCCCACTTACAGTGGTAGCAGCTTCAAGTTCTTTCTGCTTCTTTTCAAAGACATCGTCGTCAGCCTTGTCCTTTTCAAACTCCTTCTGGCAGCGATTTAACAGCAACTTGCGGAAATTTACTGTGCTCCCAGGTTTGTCTGCCATGGGCACCTTCAGCTGCAGGAGAAGGAAGAAAACCATCAGCAGAAATAGAGCTAAACTCTACACACCAGCGAGGCTTCCTACAAGCCACCCATTACATTTTATTAAGCGCTTCATATTCAGCAATGGAAATCTGCAGGACTCTGACAGTCGAGCGTCACGTCATGGTTTCCAGCAGAGTTTTACATTTCACATGTAAAGTCGCACTCAAAACTTGGCTGACACCACCTCTGCCCCCAGACAGATTACATTTCCATTCACGGGATCCTTTAAAAGACATACTGCTTAAAAATCACTCTGTTTTGTGCTGAGGGCTCTGGAGCCGTGCTTCTTCACCACATTGATCTGAGGGCTGGAGCCCCTCTGCTGGGAGGACAGGCTTAGAGTTGGAGGGTTCATCCTGGAGAAGAGAAAGCTCCATGGAGAACTTCAAGCCCATTCCAGTCTCTCAAGGGGCTCCAGGAAAGCTGGGGAGGGACTCTGGATCAGGGAGAGGAGCCATGGGAGGAGGGGGAAGGGTTTGACACTGAAAGAGGGGAGATGGAGCTGAGATGTGGGGAAGAAGTTCTTTGGTGTGAGG
>JAOQGH010000008.1:7886366-7906628 GCA_025769975.1 Gallinago jamesoni
CCCAGGGTTCCATTGGCCTCTTGGTGACAAGGGCACGTTGCTGGCTCATGGAGAGTTTACTGTCCACCAGGACCCCCAGAGCCTTCTCCTCAGAAGTGCTTTCCAGCAGGTCCACCCCTACAACTCAAAGACATTACAGTAGATAGAAGATAGCGCAAAGTAAGAAGGAAAGTCAAGGATACTCCAATTTCTGCAAAATAAAAAGAATACAACAGTGGTGCTCTTGTAGATACCCCTCTAACCTTGGAAATGTGATGAAATCTGGTGGATACCAAGTGCCAGTGGAAAAGTGAGAGCAGAGGTTCCCCTGGATCCCCGAAGGGTCAGATCTCAGCTCTTTTCCTCCTGAAAAATTCCTTTTCTCGGGCTGTAAAAAAGAACTGCTGGATAACAAAGACACCGAAGGGAAAGCCTCTGAACACAACTGTTCCTCTCTCTCCCCAGAACCTCAGAGCATCGTTTCTCTGCCCGTTGGATAGAAGGTGTATTCTTTAAAGAACCCGAGGAACAAACAATTACACTCATCCCTGAAACGGGAATAACGCGGGGTGATTCGTGACCAAAGCACCCTGTGCAAGTACGTGCTTCTGCTGAAACCCCCGAGAAATATTGTTAAAAGCCACAGGAGCTGGCGCTTTCCAGCACGTGTTTGACAAGTTTCCCGTATCCCCATTTCTATCCTATCTCCAGAGATCATGAGAAAGAGACCCTTGGCCTTTAGTCCAAGTAAAAATAATATAAATATAGCCCTTTCTCCTTGCTCCTGAGGTTCCAGCGCGTGGCAGAGACAGGCGATTCCTCGCCCGGCCCGGACGGACGCCTGAATTCACAATCGCCTTTCCATTACGTGATGTAAATCTCTCTTTCCCCTCTCCAAGGAAGAACTGGAAAACTATTGCTCAAAAAAAGGTTGGCAGGGAAATGCAACGCAGTTCTACTTCGTTAAAGAAGAGGTAAAGCACAAAAAGACTGACTTGGGAGAGCATTTTGCTTTCCTTGAAGGACTGAGCTTTTAATAGTAATCGGAGTTTCAAGTGATCTTTTATGTGACTTGAGAAATATTTGTTTCTCCGTTGCCAAAGCCAGCGTGGGCTCTCCAGCCAACTGACACCAGAGCATTAAAATTCATCTTCTGCATCATTAAAAGCCCAAAACACTGCAAGTAATATTTTTTTTTTTTTAATTTAAACTACAGGACATTACAAAGCAAGCAATAATATTGCGAGCTGGAACCTGGCTGTGTGAAGACCTTATTTAAAGAAAGAGTCTCATTTCTCTACTTTGTATGGAAATTAATCTGGGTTATGAAGTAGCTCAGACTGAAAGAACAACAAGTGCCACAGAAGTGAAACGACCCGAGTAAATTAAAAATAGAAAAAGATTAACAGCAAAAAATCCAGAACCTCGTGGCTGGTTAGTGAAGGGATCTTTCCGATCTTCTCTAGATATTGGATTTTATTTAAGATCCAGCATATTGACCTAGGGCAGCGTTGCACGAGTATGGAACAGGGCCAATCACAGCTTTTCATTTCATTTAATCCCCGGCCGAGCGGGGCGCTCGATGCTCCCGATGCCATTACACACCTATCGCTCGCTTAGGAATGAATGAAGTAAAATAAACTAAAAAAAAACCCAACCAAACAACCACCCCATTTTAAACGTTGCTTAAAAAAAAAATTTAAAAAAAAATAAAATGACCTACTGTTTCTCCTTTGTTTCTTGCCCAAACTTCACCAAATTCAAAGGGCATATTTAAATGAGCAGCCTCAGCTTCACAGCTCTGAAAGGAGCTGCAAAAGAGGGTGGAAGAGGCGCGAGGCATTGAAATGCTTTCCCACTGCTCGGGGCGCACAATGGCCACCATTATACTCCCTCCGGCAGCTACAGACAAGTCATTGATTGATTTAACTTCTTTTCCACACTTCCATTTCCAGGAAGTCCCGAAGAAAAAGCGGTTTTTCTATAGAGAATACGGCAAATGAAAAGACACTGGTCTATGTCAACCCATTAAATGCTAAACCCGCGACGGGGCAGGACACAGAAGCCAAGGGCAGACGACACCGCTCGGAGAAAACACCCTGGATTTTCAAAGGCAGGCACAGAAATTTCCATTTTTAGTAGTTTGTAACAAGTCCTTGCGCCTCCTGACCTAAAGCACCTCGATTCCTGAAAATGTAAAGGGCAGAGGGATGAGAGCAGCCCAGCGAGAAGGGGAATTCCGCTCAGGAGATCCTTTGGCAGAGGAAAAGCAGATGTGCTGCTAATTAAGGCTGGGCAGATGGAGGTGTGCGACACCCGGCCCTGCAGTCGTTTGGAGGAGATTTAATGGTGCGTTTCATTTACCCACATGGTGACACCACCACACACTTTTATAGCTGGGAAACCCACCACCACCACTGGTGTCCAGAAAGCACTGGCTGGGAAGGTTCACCCGGAGGCTCCAAGGTCTGAGCGTTCAGCTGGTTCAGGAGCAGGTTGGTAAATCCCAAGCAGCAGGTCCCAAACCCACCACTTGGAGGGACAGAACATAATAAGCAGCACCTTGGGACACCTCCCACCAGACCAGGTCCCTCCAAGCCCCCTCCAACCTGACCTTGAACCCCTCCAGGGATGGGGCAGCCACAGCTTCTCTGGGCAACCTGTTCCAGGCTCTCACCACCCTCACAGGAAATAATTTCTTCCCCAGATCCCATCTCCATCTCCCCTCTTTCAGTGTCAAACCCTTCCCCCTCCTTCTAGGGATCCCCTCCCTGATCCAGAGTCCCTCCCCAGCTTTCCTGGAGCCCTTGAGGGACTGGAAGGGGCTCTAAGGTCTCCCCAGAGTCTTCTCTTCTCCAGACTGAGCCCCCCCAACTCTCAGCCCCCCCTCCCAGCAGAGGGGTCCAGCCCTGTGATCACCAGCAATCACAATAGTTGTCATGCGGCACAATCAGACTTTTTATAGCAGGTGGAAACACAAAACATCTGATGGAGGAAGAACCCCAAAGACCTCTTTTCCTTCACCCTCCAGTCTACTGCACACAACCATGGTACCCAACGCCTACCTGGGACAGGACTCTTGCTCGAGTTTGAACTCTGAGCCTCCGTGCTCTCCTCCAGTTGCCCATCTGCTTCCGTCTCTTCCTTCTTCTCAGCATCTTTCACCTCTTCTGTAAGAGTAGTTCTTGTGCTCTCCTCTCCTTCTAAATCTCCCTGGACAACAGGGAGGGCACTGGGAGGTGGAAGAGGAGGTGGAGAAGGAGTCGTAGTGGTAACAGCAGCAGCAGCAACAGAAACAGGGGGCGGCGGGGGCGGCGGGGTGGGAGGTGGGGTGGGAGGAGGAGAGGGAGCAGCGTGAAGGGCGCTGGAAGGCGACACGCTCTCCCCTTCCGCCGGAGCCATTTCGGGGGGCTCCAGCTCAACAGTCAACGGCGCCACCTCCGCCTGGGCTACATCTGCCACGCTTTCCGCAGCAGTTCCTGGTTCACTAACTCCGTTCGTTTCGTTAATTAGATTAGTACTAGCAGTCACCGGGGTATCACTAGATGCTACACTACTCGGCTCCTTGCACGCCTCGGCGCTGGCCTCCTCCGCTGGGGAAGGGCCCGCCGTGGCCGCGCAGGGGGTGGCACTAGGGACAGGCATTGCCTCCTCTTTGGGGGAAGCCAGTTCACATTTCTCCTCCGAGTCAGCCGTGAACGTGGGTTTGCTGGGAACGACGGCAGCAGCAACAGCAGGAGGAGGAGGAGGAGGAGGAGGAACAACTGCGACGGGAGCAGCCGGGGTCGGCGATGGAGCCAGAGGAAGTTCTGGTGGGGTTTCCACTGAGGTGGCCTCGGGCGGGTGGCCAGCTTGATCTTTTTTCTCCCCGGCAGGTTCTGGTCTGAGAACTGGAGAAGGTGGTTTTAATACTGGATCTGGTTTTGGCTTCTCTTCTGGGAAAGAAAAATAAAACACAACCAACGTTACAAGCAGCAGGTCAACCCCATCCTCCTTGACCACAGCTCGGCCACCGTGGCTGCCCTCGCCTGGGTCCTGCTCGCCATTCAAGGAGCTTTGAGGAAGACACCGGGAGCACCTGAAGCAAATCTGCATCTCAAGGGGAAGTCCAGACAGCCCAAACCTGGCAAACCTGAAAATGTAACTGCTGCTTCTGTTTTTCTGTTTTTCTGCAGGCTTTGCAGTGAAGGGCCGTGCTCTACAGAGAAGCCTTATCTTACAAAATGTGGATTTCTTTGCAGAAACAACTGCTGAAAGTAGACTTTTTCTTGACAGAAATTACAAAAAGACAAAAATACACTTTAACTTGGATTCTGCCTCGAAGGAGCCTGGGGATTTAACACCCAGACGTGGGCAAACAGAGACAGTGGGGAGAGCACGGGTGACCTGCAGGGACTCTCTGCCACCGTCCCCGGTGCGTAAATTGGGGAAACCCTTCCCCGACTGATGTTGGGCCGTTCTTTTACGTGTGCCCCGTGTCACACCATCGCTAACACCTGACGTGCATCTTGCTAATTTTTCCACTTACTATTTCTCAATGCCATGGCATATTTCTCAACCCATCAGACTGAAGGACACAACCTCCTGTTTTTGTTCTGAATTTCAGCAAAGACACCTTTTCCCAAAGAAAAACAAAAATGGCACAGCGGCCACCAAAGAACAGTGTCACCACCTCTAGATGTTTGTGGGCTCTGGGTATCAAGCAGGGTGGGGAAAGCACAGCGAAATGTCCACTGTATCACACCAAACCCCAAATGCTGTGTGCAGAGAAGTCCCATAGAACCATAGATGGTTTGGGTTGGAAGGGACCTTAAAGCCCACCCTGTCCCACCCCCTGCCCTGGGCAGGGACACCTCCCACCACACCAGGTTGCTCAAAGCCCCCTCCAACCTGCCCTTGAACCCCTCCAGGGATCCTGTTGATCAGCAAGGACTTTGTGACACCATCCCTGCCACCACCATCAGGCAGCTCCCAAAAGTCTGCTGCAACTCCATGTAACACATTTATTCCCACTTCTTTGGAACAAAATACAGCCAGGGAGTAGCAGAGATCCTGCTATTCCCTTTCTCCTGCCTCCAATTTGGTGACAAGATGGTAAGATCTTGCTTAGGAAAACCTGCTAGAGCTCTGCAGGACAGATGAGATGGAATCACTCCAAGTCAATGACACTGAAGGCAGGGACTCAAGGCTCCAGCTCTTAATCACTGTAACAAGGTCCTGGGCTTCATCTGTCCCGGTGGGGAGCCCTGCTCTGCTCCTTCCACACAAAGTGCCCCGAGGCTCTCCGAGCTCTGACACACCAGGGACACTGCCAGGACACCAAACAACAACTCCGGAAAACCCAGAGGCACAAACCTCCCTGGTCAGATTAGGAAATCAAAGGCTAAAGGTAGAACTGAAGGGGTTTGGCTTTGCTTGGTCTTTCCCAGCTCTGTTGGGTTTCCATTTGGGGTTTGATCAACAATGAGGCTGAAGGGAAAGGGTTTTTGAAGGAGAACCCATCTGGAACCCCTTGGAGCATCAAGTCCCATCTTTAGGAATAGCTGGAGGAACAGAGAACTTTGCTTCCAGCAGCCTCACAGTGAGGACCACGGCCAAAGCAGTAGTTTATCAACTTAACGAAGCACGAAGGGAGGTGGCTTTGGATGATAAATGAAGAAAAAAGATGGGAGAAAGCATCCCAACCGCTGATTTTGATTCAGAAGGCTCCAAGGAAGGCTCCAAAGGACCCAGGAACTGGTTTGGAAAAGAAAATGCATCACCTCTGATTTCTGGAACATCCTTTGCCGAGAACTCACGGAGTGTTCCTGACATTTACAGCTCCTCTAAACAACTGCCTGGGTATTCTCTCCCTGGAGGCAAATGAGATTGCTCAAAAAAAAAAAAAAGGCATTTGAAGTGTCTAAAAAAACATTCCAAGAGATAAAAAAACCACAGCAAAAATATATATACTTTAAACCCAGTGGTTTAAACACACTTTCTTCAAACTATACCTTATTTGGCCAATATATGGCCACTGACACGGGCTGTGTGTGCAAAAATCAAGGAGAAAAGTCACTTGAGGAGGGGGATTTCAGAAGAACGATGAGCAGATTTGGCTAACGAGGAATCATCATTTGACCTCCAAGTCCTGGCCAAGAAACATCCATCCCTGCCAACTGTTACAGGAACAACGGGGAACAACAGACAGTGGGGAAAGGAAAATAAAAATCAATGCAATTCACCCAGAACGAATCAGATCCCTCTTCCTAAACACACCAAGACCATTCCTCACGTTATATTTAGGAATTATTTACTGGAAGCCTTGGGCTGTTCAGGAGGAAAGTTTGCTCCATTGATAGATAATTTTTTTAAAAACCTCCAGATAAATACAAATCTTACAAAATGACACTTCCACAAACCCAGTGGGACGGGTGGACGGACAGACAGTCACCGTCTCCCCCGTGCTCAGACCCCAGAGAGGGAGCCGGGTCGCAGGGTGGTCACCGGGAGGTCGCGGTGGCCAAGGCAGCCCAGAGCGGTGCACGGGCTCGACATTCCTGGATACAGGAATAGATTTCTGCTCCGCAGTGTTTATCTGGCAATAATGGCTGGGCTGGCAGCCAGTTTTCCATCTCTTGTCCCGCTGCAAACATCATCGAGGCGGATCCGACGCCGGCTCCGTGGGCAGATTTCGGAGCACACGGAGTCGTTGCCGGCCGAGGGGCTCCAAGGTCTCCAAACTCCGGGACCTAACATCAATCTTATTTTCCATAAACTGTTACATATTCCCCATCTCTGCTGCGCTGCAGAGGTTTGGAAATAATAATACTAATACTCCAGACACCCCACCGAACCCGTGCAAGCTGAGTAGGTGTGGATGGCTCTGGTTTTATACCCAATTATACCCCATTAGAACCTCTGCACCCCCCTGGCAACAGCCAGGGTCCTGCATGCCCTGCTAACACCCGGTCCCCTCCAGCAACACCCTTGTCTTCTGCAGCCCGCTCAATATATAGGCATGGGGACACCTATATACTGACTCCCTGCCCCTAAATAATGCCATTTTTCTAGCTATTATAGCAGCAATTCCTATATTGCTCCAAATCATATAAATTTTGAAGCCTGAAAAGCCAGAAGCTGCTTTAAAAAGCACCAAATGTTGGCCTTTTTAAAGAAAACACGTGGATATGTTTTAAATGCGGAGCAATCCCAAATTGGGCCTCGCTAATGACTTCTTCAACGCAAAACTAACAGGGACTGGAGACAGCGGCAGGGAGAAAACTCCAGCGGCCGGGGCTGCCGGCTCCGCAGCCACTGGGTCCCCAGCCCCAGCCCAGGGAAGAGGCCAACCCCCCCCCCCCCCCGTGGTTATAAATAACCATGGAACGATGGCTGGGTCTCACAGACCCAGAATGAGAGCTTTCTACCAAAATTCAACCCCCGCAACGAGCACGAGGGGTTGAAGGGCACAAGGGAGAAGCCGATCCGCGGGACGAGCACAGCGAAGGGGGTCTTAAGGAAGGCAAAAATGCTCACTTTCATAAATATTTGCTCAAAAAGCCCTGCAACCCCACCTACATCTTGGCTCAAGCCCTCATTTATCTTTAAACCAGCGCAGCCAGGGCCGGGGAACTCGCTAAATAAAGAGCACTTACTTCCAGTTTACTTCCAGTTTACTTCCAGTTGCCTACAGAGGGATTAAGTTAATGAGAGAAGAGGGAGAAGACTCGCTTGTCCTGGAAATACAAGTTCTCACGCTCAGGGTTGAAAAAATGTAAAGTGCTGGGTTTTATGGTTCAGCTGGAAAGGGCAAATGCAGTTTGGTGCCGGCACCGCGGTTGTCTGGTCCTGGTGGCACCCGGCACCTCCGAGCACGTCCCTGGCAGCGAGGGGACAGGGACACAGCCACCATCTCTTTGATGTGGGTTCAAGCCACCCGCACTCCTTCCAGGCAACAGAAACAGCCAAGTTTTGCACAAAGACCTAGACAAAGTCCCCTTCTGGGGAGAGACAAAAATCTCCAAAACGTCCCTTTTCAACTATTTCCAGCCACTGCAGCAGCCCAGAGGTGTATCCGTGGAACGGTTTCCACTGAGGGGAAGCCCTGAGCTCTACACTACGGCTATAAAAGAGCAACATTTTCAGTAAATTTTAGAGTCTGACCCAAATTAGCCCTGGGGACACTTCCCTTCTCTCCCGAAGAGTGGCTGTGCTGCCGTTTGGATCCGTGACTCCTGAAGCATCAGAAGCAGCTTCTCTTCCTCTTCCCTCCAGCTGCGCTTCTCTGGGGCTTAGGGCTTTTTTGAGCAAATAACTCTGAAAAAGGTTCTCAGCGGGTTCAACGTTTCCAGGCAGCTCAGGAGTAGGAGGTGGCACTTCCCGACGTTCCCGAGCACGTCGCTCCAGGCTGACACCTCGAAGGCTGCCCCGTGGTGAACTACCGGGGAGCAAACGGTGTCACCCCCCTAATCCAGCCCTGAGCCCGTGACACCATGGCACTTATACATTAAGGACAACTTTTAGGTGGCTCTGAAGTGTCAGTGTGGGAAGAGCACCCTCCCCCCGGGACACCCTTTCTTTAAAAAAAATAAATCTCCCCTCCGATGTATATTCTTAGATGTGACAAGGAAACGGGATCAACTTGAAGAAACTTTTTCCGTCCGTGCCATTTTTACTGAAGTCAGCAATATTTGTTATGAGACGCTTTTTATTTAATAATTAAAATCTCCCGTGTGCTGTAGGACACAGGAGCAGCTCTGGAGGAGCCACAGGATGCTCTGGTGCCGTGCCATCGCCACGGCTAATTACCCAAACGATCCAAAGCCTCTACCTGAGAGCATTTTCCTGACCACACACTCGTTTCTGAAGAAGGGCACGTGGGCGAGAGGAGGTTCGCGCTTCTCTGAAAGAACTTTTAGGAACATCTAAGCTTGAATGCAATTATTTTTAAGCAGCTTCACGTTGGCAAACTTGAATTAATTCCCTTAGCAACGCATTGTTGAAATGTTCCACTGCAGGAAAAGAAGTCCCTCCCCTCCTCTTTCTGCTGATGGCTTGTCTCCATGCCAAAAATATTCAAAACTAAAACAAGAAACGGGGGGGAAAAGGGGGAGATTGCTAAAAATAATCCGGAAGGAAATATCCATGGACAAACCTTGCTTGGGGCTGGCGGCGGCGGGGGTGCTGGCGGCGGGAGGGGTGTTCTCAGTCCCGTAGACCCCGGGGCCGTGCTCCGGGACCTGGCTGGGCGGCTGCTGGGACTGGAAATACAAAAAAAAAGGGTGATAATGAGCGTGTGAACATCAAAACTGGCACCAGGGAGCACAAGCAAAGGCGTGGGGAGGGGAGGATGGGGTGGGAGAGGCACGAAAAGCAAAAGGTGGGGAAAGTAAAGAGATACACAGAGTGATTGAGTGAATTTTAAAAGTATATGGGAAAGGGAGGGAGGAAGAAAGGGGCAAAAGAGACAATTAGTGTTAACAACAGCAAAAGAGAGAGACAGCACAGCACAGTTATTAACACACGTCAGTCTCCCAACGCTTCCTCCGAGGGCAGCAGAAAAAGCTTCTCCTGCAGAAAGAGAAAAGTCTCCTGCAAAAAGTCAGATAAACACCAAAAAAACCAGACTCCTGGACCTCTCTAATTTTGAAAGTTTGCTTTCTGGACGCAGCTCCTCTCCCAACTGACTGGTTATTTCAAACAATCAAATTTGATATTTATTTATTTTCCTTTCTTTTTATATAGGTACATATGAATTAAAAAATGTATTTATTTATTTATAGAAGTGTGTGTATGTATGTATAGTGATATAGGTATCATAATATAGATACATACATATGTGTATATATGGAGATAGCTATACTGTACTACTTGTTATCGCAGGGGCAAAATAATCTAGATTGGCTGTACCTGTGTGGTCATATGAAAAAAACCCTTCCAGTGCCTTGTACGAACAGAGTGTGGGTCGGTTCCTGCTGGGTAACGTGAGAATAAAACCAGTTGTGCACCAGTCCAAGGGGAGCAGGAGGAGTGAGCCTGAGATTCCCTGTATCTCAACCCAAAACTGGAGCCCAGCAGAGTCACCAGACTGAAAAAGCCACAGCCTGTGGCAGAGACCACAGATTTTATTTATGTCCCCACCACGAACGGGAGAAACACTTCACTTGTGTTCACGAAGGTTCGATAAAGACAGAAGAAACCCCTTGTACTTCAACTCGGAATTTAAGATTCTCATTTAAGAAGATCTCGTGTAAGAGGAGTAACTCACTCCCACCTACGGATAAAGGGCTCGGGAACCCGAGAGGGAACACTGATGGGACAAGAAAACTATTCACATTTGGAAAATGCCCTTAAAGACGCACTGGGGACCACGCAAAGAAGAAAATGGGGCTAAATTTAAAGGTACTAATCTAATGGGGAAAGCCTGGGGGCTCTCTGGGGGTGTCTGCTCTCACCCGGCCACAGAATATCCATGGGAAAAAGGATTTTTAAACAATCAACCCAAAGCAGAGTGCCCAAGGCACTGGTGTCTCATTCCTCCTTGCGGACAGGCTGTCAGAAATCCAGGCAAAACTCAGTTCCCTAAAAAAACTCTCTGGCAACTTGTTCCTCTTCCTGGGACTCTTTTTCTCCCCTCCCATTTCCAGCTTTTCCAGCTATTGCATCTGAACAGCGCGGGATAAAGAGCTATTTTTCACCATTTCAGGCAGCAGAGGGGCAAAGGGGGACTGTGACAAAGCACAGCTGGAAAAATAAAAATAGCAATCCAAGCAGGCGGAGTGAAGGGCTGAGATTTCTTCGGGATTGCTCCTCTTCCAGGAGGGAACCTGAGGAACTGGGCCGGGCTCTGGCTGACAACAGCGTCCCCCCCTCCCGCCAGCGCCGGGGGAAGCCAAAAAAACCCACAGTTTTACAAATGAGCCAGTTTGGAGAACGCTTTCCCCTCCCCCTCAGCGGTTCATTGCTTTCATTTTATGAAAAATTTATGGATGAACGAAGTGGGGGAAAGGGAGAACGTGATAAGAATCACAGGAACCAAAGGAAATTCGTGGAAAAGAAACCTGGAAACTTCTTGGGTCAGGAAACTTGTTTTCTTAAGAAATCTGGAAAACTCATTTATTTTGTGGGAACGATGTCGCAGGGCAATATAAACGGTACTGAAGTGCTGACCCTTACGGGCTCCCAGCTCCAGAATGGAGCATTTAGAGACTTTCTAGGAAAAAAAAAAAACCAAAACAACCCACATTCAAAATTGCTGTCAGGACTGATGATGTTAAAAGAGCTGCTCCGGGTTATTCTGTCCTACCACGGCCCGTGGGGCGAGCAAACACAAAGCGTGATAAACTCATCAATACTTGCTTTGCCAGGAAAATAAGCATTTCTTACTCATTAAAAGGCGATCTTCCACGTAAGTTGGTGCCAAGCAAATACCGTAGCCGGCTTCGATATGTGGTCCTGGGGTTTATTTATCTTCCCAGCAAAAAACGGAGCGTGGAAAACAGCGTCCTGCTGGAAATGTATAAATAATGTCTCCACTCGCTGCCAGCCTCCCTTCTGCAGGAACTCTAAAGCGTTTTAGTGATTAAGCAACCGTTGGGGAGGTGCTGGGAAGACTCCTCTTAAAGCTCTTTTTGGTCAGCGAGGCTGAATATAAAGCACGAGAGATGAAAATGCCCAAAATGGCTAAAACCACAGCTCCAGTCGTGGCAGCGACGCTCATCTTTTGGACACGTCCGGATATTTTTTGATGATAAGCACAATCTACTGAGAGAAGAGGGTGTTTTGGGTTTGTGTTATCAAAGATCTGGGTTTTGAGTCATTTAAAAAAAAAAATCCAAATCGAAAGAAAAAAAATAATTTTGAAACCTATTATTGTTATAAAATGGCTTCTTTTTCAAAGGTAGAATTTGGGACAGGGACTGGTCAGGACTTCACCATTTCATTCTGGTCAAGAAATGCTGGCTCCGATGCATTTCTTAAGCAATAAATCTTAATTTCTTTGCCCTCTCTGCTAATTTAAATAATGAAATTACAGAATCAGATACTGGTCACCAATAGAAAAAAAAAAGCGTTACTAGAATTTAGCAAACTTCCAAAATATCTTTGGAGTGGGAGACACTGATTAGACGATGCCTGGTCCAGCCCGGAGATGGCACGTTGGCATTTTGAGTGTTCAACCTGGTGAAATCTCACCAACCCCCCCGGGTGCAGGGTTCAATTCAAAGGGTGGTGGAAGGAGACGACGGGGACGATGCTCCTTGTACCTGCCCCAGGAGCTGCCCCGACCGTGAGCGTTGGGAGGGTGTTGGCACATGAAGCTCCCGGGGAGAGGGGAGCTGGGGAGAGGGGATGCACAGAAGCCCCAGCACGTTTCGAGCAAAGCCACGGCTGAAGATTTAAAGTTTCCTGATTTTAGACCATTCAAAATCCTAACATCCGCCACCGCTGGAATTGAGCCACCGAGCACAGTCGTTAAGGCATCGTCTAATCCCATCCAAGACACCAGACTCGCTCCAAAGAAATGAATTAGAGACGCTGTTGGGACAATAACTTTGAATTTCCTGGCTTAAGTGGGCTTAAATTTTCAGTTATGTTACGCTAATGAACTTTTTCTGCTGAGCTCTATTTCAGAGCCCTTCTGTGATTAACAAAAGTGGTTCCAAGCACCTCATCAAACCCAAGCCTGGATATTAAACAATGAGGTATTTGCATACCTTACAGTAGATGATTGGACATCGCTGCCGTGCTCCGCATATAAATTACAGCTGATAAAAATTCATGCTTATTAACCTCCTCTTGAAAAACATTTATTTCGTCCTGTTTGACTTAATTGTAGGATCTTAAAATAGACTTCAGAATGCAAAACTGATCCGGGAAGTGCCTGGATGAGCGGCACCGTGCACAGACACGATCCGAGCCCCCGGCTGTTCCCAGCCCTTCCCCACGCCTACTGGGAGAGCCGTTAGGATTGAGTAAGGGGAAGAAGATCTCACCAGGACTCCAACCTTTTCCATCACTCGTATCATCTCATGGAAAGTGCTGAGAAAGGAGTTTAATTGATGCTATACGTAGCCACCTCTCGGCTCTCTCCCCATCCAGCTGAAGGTGCAAATCCTCAGGCCACTCTCTGGCAGAATAATCTTTTTTTCCAGCCAAGAATTGCAAATCTTGTTGCCAAAACCCAACCAGATGGGAACTGCTTAAGCATGGTGCCTCCCTGCTTGTCCACATCGGAGCCCAGGAGGAGGAAGCAGGTGACCAAAGCAAAGGGTGATGTCTTTATGTGACAAGATTTGATTGAATCAGGAGACTGGCCAAAAGCCCAAACTGTCCCCTTGGTCTCAGTGGAAGGGAGCTCTGCAGATCAGGCTCTTCAGCCTGGACAAAAGGAGGCTGAGGGGAGACCTTCTGGCTCTCTCCAACTCCCTGGAAGGAGGGTGTAGCCAGGGGGGGTTGGTCTCTTCTCCCAAGGAACAGGCAACGGGACAAGAGGAAATGGCCTCAAGTTGCTCCAGGGGAGGTTTAGGATGGATATTGGGAAAAATTTCTTCACCAGAAGTGTTGTCAGGCATTGGAAGAGGCTGCCCAGGGCAGTGGTGGAGTCTGCATCCCTGGAGATGTTTAAAAGCCGGGCAGATGTGGTGCTGAGGGACATGGGGTAGCGGTGGGTTTTGTCATCGTTAGCTTGACGGTTGGACTCAATGGTCTCTTCCAACTGAGACGATTCCATGATTCTATTTAATCTGAGTGACCCCAGTTACACTGGCACTGGCTCAGCTTTAGCCTCAACCTCCCGCTCCAGCACAAAGGGTGTCCCAAGACAAGCTCCTGCTTTTCCTCAGCACAGGATGATCAGCAGAAAAACTACCCAGATGCAGAGGGAAAAACAAGGTTTTCAATCAGAAAGGGCTGATTCACCTAAAAGCTCGCAAAAACTGGTGACATTTAACAGGGAAGAACTTGGAAGAAGAAGAAATTGCACCCCAGCCTCAGCCAGGCTCTGACCTGAAGCCTATCCATCGCTTGGAGAACCTTCATGTCTTCTAATCAGTCCCCTGAGCACTGGACAACCACCTCAAATACAACACAGCCAACTTCCAAGGCTTGTTCCAAACCAAACAGTTTCTTCTCCAGTACTTCAAAAATGTTTAATTTAGCAGCTGGGATTGAGCTCCACCTCCCAAAAGAGAGGGAGGAGTGAGATGATGTAGGGAGCAAACAGCAGCAGGGAAGGGCCTCCTCTCCATCTCCAACGCTACGGGGAGACCAAGGAGGCATCAAGTCCTCCTGCTGCAGGTGGGGAAGTGTGGTCAGAGGAGAGAAATCATCTTCTAATTAGATAATACAGTTGCTTTCAACCCAAGAGATCCATGTCACGGTGACTTACGTTCCTGTTGGGACTGTGGGTCTGCAGAGTCTGAGAGCACTCTTTGGCGCTGGGTCAAAAAAGGACCAGAACAGACCTGGATCTCCAACCAGTTTAATTTCCAGGCATTACTCACGGGCTTCTCAGGTGGAGGAGGATACAGGGATCAAAGGGGTCAAACTCAAAGATGCGCGACAAGAAGAGATTTATGAGCCACGGAAAATGTCAGCTGGGGATATTTATGCTTTTTCTTACATCAGAAAAATGCATTTTTGAGGTGGAACACACAGAGACCAAACCTGTGACAAATTTATCACAGTTATGGGATGATGTTCCTGAGCTACAGTCATCCTGGTTCCTCTACAACACCACCACTAAGGTAGAAAGACATTAGTACAGACAATGATGCTACTGAAGATATATCATCTATCGCATGCATGATGTGGACTTCCCTCAGGTACACAAGACTAACAGAAACACCACGTTTCTCACAAATACATTGGCTCCTCCTTTAACATCACAAGTCTTTAACAGCTCTGAAAACTACCACTGACACAAGAACAGGGTTGGGGAACTTGGAGCAGCTCCACATTTTCCAAGCTACAGGCTGGTAAAAACGACCGAACTTGGAGAAAAGAAATAATCCTCAAAGGACATTGAGAATTTAGGACCATGCAGGTGTCCAAGGTGGTCGGGGTGGGGATGGAGGACACAGGAACTGGCTCTGACAAACAACAAAGCAAAGCTGGGAGAAGGTTCCGGTGCCCCATTGTTACCTGAGGTGGGGTGGGGGTGGAAGTGGGTCTCACGATGGGGGGCGTTGGGTTCCTGCTGCCCCCTCCAGACATTATTTCTTCCGTTATATCTTTGCCTCCCTGGTTGGGATCCCGGATCCGGATCTAGGGTAACAAACAAAGAAATAATTCAAACAATTTTTCCCGTTACAGGCTGACCTTGGGGTTCTGGAGAGGAGAGCGGGGAGAGGACAGAACTCTGTAACTCAGAATATCATCTCTACTGCTGGAAAATAAGTTTATTGCATCTTAGAAAATTCAGCAGGCAGTTCAGCTACAGAACTGAGCTTGTCAGTCAGTGGAAAGTGCAAGAATTTAAAAAAAGAAGGCCATGTTTTACCCTGATATGACCTTGCCAACCCAGCTGTGGCCAAGGGGGAAAGAAATCGGCTCTTTCTGCATCAAGGAAAGTCATAACAACAAAACAGAGGGAATCAGGCAAAAAATACTAAGTGGAGGAAAGGGAAAGTGCAAGAAGAGCAAACTAAAGTCCTACGAAACTCATCAGCATTTAGGAAACATGGGTTTTGAGTCTCTTCACAGCCCCAAAATGGGAAGGAAAAATATTTTCCAAAAACCACTCGAGAACGTGCTCATTTGGATCCTCAACTGACACTTGAGCCAGCCTGTGTCACTGAACGCGGGAACACTCAAGCTCTCTGAGTTAATTCAAAAGAAGAGTTTTTAATCTTGAAAATGTTCATACACCTGCAGACAGTGCTATGAGGCCCCACACACCGAGTCCCCATCGTGCCAAGCACAAGGTACAACCACCAAACCCAGAGATGGAACCCCCCGAGGGCTCTCCTGGAACCCCCTGAGCTCCTCTCACCCAACAGCACGGAAAGTCATCGGCTGCAGAAGGGTTTGTGTTTTATCAGCTTCGGTACCCTGTGATGGCTTCTCCTCTCTTGGGGACAGAAGACAAATGAACACAGGATGCTGACAAGGTGGGGTCTTCTCTTATGTTTGATCGAGTTTTTCTGCTAAAACACTTAATTAACCACAGCAACAAGGGCTTAAGAGTTGGCACGAATTCCTCGTCCCCACAAATAGTCAATGGCACTAAAAGCAGCTCTCCCTGCTCGAGTCTGTAGCACTGCAATGGCCAACTAATGGTGCATGGGAGTGTATGTACAAATATACATTTAACTTTTCTTTAATTTCTCTGACTTCTTAATTTGCAACCGCAATTAGCAAACGGAAACAGCACATCCCCAGAAAATCATCTGGGGCATTTAAAAACCTTTTGCTTTTCTGCTTCAAAGACCTTTGCTTCGTTGACATGAAACCGTCATAACCGCAACCGAGCGTTCCTGAGCATCTTGGCATTTCAAAGGGCATCAGCGACCACGTCAGGTTCTGGCTGCTGAGAAGAGACTCCTCAGGGTGGAGGGGGACGGGGAAGAGGTGGCAGAGGAGCAGTGTCACCCTTTGCTGACAGCAGCTACAAAAAAGGCCTTTCTCACAAGCCCAGCGAACACTTTGTTCTGCTCTCCCAGGTTCCCAAAGCAAACGCCAGCTCAGCTCATCTTCAAAAATCAAATGATACAAATATTCTGCATTTTGAGCCGTGTACAAGTCTCTTTTTTTCTCCCCTAGGAAACAGTTCTTTTAATGTTTTCAAACCACTCAAATGCACATCGTGATGCAAAGTAATTTCCCTTTCAATTGTTTAGAAATGGTTCATCCACAAGATAAAGTCCAGCCCCAACTTTTTCTGTTTAAACATTAAATTTACCTTTCCTATTCCCTGCCATCATCCACCTGCAAGTGGGTTTGAACTCCATTCACCTGCCCCTCTCAGATCCTCACCGGTGAATTAGGAAGAGAGGAAATGTGGTCTCCAAACCTCTCCCCACTTTCCTAAATGTCATGTGTTCACAGGTTTTCAAGCCCGTGAATATGAGCACAATTTACTGCTTTTCTACCTTTTCCAAGACATAATAATAAACAATTTCCTCTTTGCCAATTTGAACCAATTCCCAACATTCTCCCAAACTGATCTGAGATAGTTCATTCCCACCAGGCTCTTCTTTGGAAAAACCCTGAGCAGCTGAGGATCCCAGGCTTGGGGAGAATTTTGTGTTCGTTCCAAAACCAGCAAAAATATTTTCCTTTTTGACTGGTTGAGATGTCACAAACTGGGAGCAGAAAGTCCCCACAGAAAATTGAAGAAAAGCCTCCATAGCAGCACTGTGCAATGTTTAAATACACTCCACAACATCACAGAATGCTATGGGGTTGGAAGGGACCTCTGGAGATCACCCAGTCCAACCCCTGGCCAGAGCAGGGCCACCCAGAGCAGGTCCCACAGGAATGTGGGTTTGAATGTCTCCAGAAAAGGAGACTCCACCACCTTGTCCTTACTAACAAGGAGGGGATGGTGGGGAATGTCAAGTTGAAGGGTAGCCTTGGCTGCAGTGATCATGAGATGGTGGAGTTCAAGATTCATAGTGCAGCGAGAAGGGTGTGCAGCAAGCTCACTACCCTGGACTCCAGAAGAGCAGACTTTGGCCTCCTGAGAGACCTGTTTGGGAGGATAGGGTGAGAAAAAAGAGCTGGAGGGGAGAGGGGCCCAAGAGGGATGGCTGGTATTCAAGGATCACCTCCTCCAAGCTCAGGAGAGGTGCATCCCAAAAAAGAAGTCGGGCGAAACAGCCAGCAGGCCTGCGTGGGTGAATAGGGAACTGCTGGACAAGCTCAGGAGCAAAAAGGAGGCTTCTAGAAGGTGGAAGCAGGGATGGGTAGAATGGGCAGAATATGGAGAAACGGTCTGAGTGGTCAAGAATGAGATCAGGCAAGAGAAAGTCCAGGCAGAACTAAATCTAGGCAGGGACATCGAAGACAATAAGAAAAACTTCTACAGATACGTCAGGGACAAAGGCAAGACGAGGGAAGTTGTGGGCCCTCTCCGGAAGGAAACAGGAGACCTGGACACCCAGGACATGGATAAGGCTGAGCTACTGAACGACTTCTGTGCCTCATTCTTCACTGGCAAGGGCTCAAACCACACTGCCCATGTCACAGAAGGCAAGAACAGGGGCTCTGAGAGTGAAGAACTGCCCACAGTACAAGAAGATCAGATTCAAGACCTCTTAAGGAGACTGTGTAAGTCCATGGAACCTGACGAAATCCATCCACAGGTCCTGAGGGAGCTGGCAGATGAAGTTGCTAAGCCCCTTTCCATCATATTTGAGAAATCGTGGCAGACTGGTGAAGTTCCCACTGACTGGAAGAAGGGGAACATAACCCCGATATTCAAAAAAGGGAAAAAAGAAGACCCAGGGAACTCCAGTCCAGTCAGTCTCACCTCTGTTCCTCCTGGAATCTCTCCTAAGGCACATGGAAAATAAGGAGGTGATTGGAGACAGCCAACATGGCTTCACCAAGGGCAAATCGTGCCTGACAAATTTGGTGGCCTTTTCTGATACTGCCACACACTTGGTGGACAAGGGCAGAGCAACAGTTGTCACCTACCACCAGGGCACATTGCTGGCTCTTGGGCATCCTATTGCCTCTCTGTGCAGAAAAAGCTCAGTTTTAAGCTTAAGATCATCCTAATTTCCCTCGAGCTTAGGAGCAGGGCGATTCCCAGGGAGGGTTTCTGGCTCGATGACCATCACTTACCGTCTTCTTCTCTCTTTTAGCGGGCGGAGGCTGCTGCTGCTGCGTAGGCACTATGATGGGGGCTGACTGATACACCGGCTGACTCGGGTAGAAAGGGGTTCCTGGGAACAGAAACCAAGACAGAAAAAAAATATCAGTTTATCCATTAATGAACCAAAGCCAAGCACCTTCTCCCTCCCTTCAGAAACCAGAGCTTCTAACACCCAGCTGGTCCCTGGGCTGTGTCTCGCTCTTCCCCGCTCCCAGAAACAGAAGCTCCTACTCCCAGACAAGCCATTAAATCACTGCTTCATTTTTTTCCCTCTACGAACAGAAGAGAAACAACCACGTGGATCCAGTTCTGAGAGGCTGCTGAAATCAAGGCATGACAACAGAAGTGGCTCATCCTTGGACTCCTCCGACCGACAAACAGGTGGGTTCTTCTGGGGATTATTATTAATTTTTTTTTGCCTTTGTAGAGAAATTCAGTCAAAACCATTACGAAGAATTTGCAAGGTCAACTGTGACCTATCTCGAAGCAGAGCCAGAAGATTTAATTACAAGCAACGTTCTTACGCTACAACACAAAAAAGCGCGACCGCGGTTCTTATTGCAAAATTACACCGTGCTGTTGGTTACATTCACAATATCCAGGAGTTTCATTATGGTTTTCTTTATGAAATAAGAGCGGCTCAAAATGAGCGAGTGCTGGAAAGACGTGCCAGACATAAATAAAGGTGGCATCTGCCCAGGGATCAGATATTGGGTGAACTTAGAAGCATAGAACCGTAGAATGGTCTAGGTTGGAAGGGACCTTCAAGATCATCTAGTCCAACCATCAACCTAACCCTGACAAACATCACTAAACCATATTCCTAAGGACTACGTCAACCCATCTTTTGAACCCCTCCAGGGATGGTGCCTCAACCCCTTCCCTGGGCAGCCCATCCCAATGCCCGATAACCCTCTCCGTGAAGAAATGTTTCCTAATATCCAATCTAAACCTCCCAGCTCCAGGGCAACGCAAGGAAGGACTCTTCCTCTATGAAAAAATACTTTGAAATAAGCCAATCCTTAAAAGCAAGAGTAACTTCAGGGAAGAAATACAGCAACTGTGGCAAGAACTAAGCGTGTTTTTCAGTGCGTCGCTCTTTCCTCCCCACCCCGCCTTTCGGTCCCTTCCAGCAGCACCTCAGTTTTATTCTCCCTCCTCTCCATCCATCATTCCAAGGTCTTTCCCAATGTAGCATGGAAACATAAAAGAAAGCGATAAATTGCAAAACGGAGACAGTTAAAAAATAAAAATGCACCATCCAACTTCACGAGTTCTGTCTCTGCAGCATTTTCCCCTGTCACCCCCAAACTGCGGTGGTTTTGATGCTGAATAGCCACATGGGCTACAAAGTGTAAGGGAAAGGCCACTGAAGGAGGAGGCCACTGAAGAAAGCTCTGGGGGCCTGGTGGACAGTAAACTCTCCATGAGCCAGCAACGTGCCCTTGTCACCAAGAGGCCAATGGAACCCTGGGCTGCGT
>JAOQGH010000008.1:7914020-7924452 GCA_025769975.1 Gallinago jamesoni
GAGGTGGTGGAGTCTCCTTCTCTGGAGACATTCAAACCCCGCCTGGACACGTTCCTGTGGGACCTGCTCTGGGTGGGGTTTGGACTGGGTGATCTCCAGAGGTCCCTTCCAACCCCATCTGATTCTGTGATTCTGTAACATCCGAAATCAGAACTGTGCCCGCACCCCAGAGGGGGTTTCCCCACTGCTTCCCAACACAGCAGCAACAACTCCTTATCTCAGCGGGAAATGACTTTAGTGGTTTCTCTATAGGACCCATTGCGCAGGTGATTTCAGCTGGTGAGACCCCACTTCATGGAACAAAACCTTCTCCCTGGCGCTGAAGGACAAGGGCTTGCACCTCGCAGTGCGGGATGCCACCTCGCTGTCCCCACGCTGGTCCACCCCTGCACAGCATCTTCTTGCTGACCACCTTCTCCAGCCTTGTACTCATTCAGTTTGCTGCCGACACCCACCGGCTATTTGTGACAGAGTAATTAAGAGTAATATTAAGGAAACCCACTACTAACCCCCCGCCTGCCCCTCCCAGCGCTGCCCTGACATTCACGTCTCGGTAACGCCCCGATATCCTTCTATTTACCATCATCCTTGTGTGAATAATGTTCTTCCCACACAACCCCGGGGCAGGAGCCCGCTGAAGGTCGGCCGGGTAAGAGCTGTCATCTCAAAAAATCGATGATCAAAGAGAGCCCCAGCCTCCTCCCGACGAACCGCCACTGCATTTTCATTGATTTTCTGTTTACTCCGTGTTTCGAAGCCCTGAAACCCCTTGGAGCGCTCCCTCCCTCCTCTAAAGGCTTCACTGAAAAACGAACTGGTGGGAAGAGCATTGGGAACCAGTCTGTGCCAAGCTCTGCCCATCGCACACAACGCACACGGGCATCCGACTGGTTTTTTTCCAGATGGGATCAAGGCTGGTCCTTGCGATGGGTCCTCAAAGCCCAGGAGAAGGTCGCGGAGAACAGACGTTCAACAAGTTGCCATCGACACCATCAAATCCCATCACGCCCCCAAACTCTCCGCTTTAATTAAGCTTCTCATACTCTGTGACAGCTCCATTATTAATTTTTCAGTCGTTTTGGACCCTCCAAGGCGGCTGGTGGGATGCCCTAGGCCTGACCTGGAGGATGAGGAACCACATCTCCTCATAGATGAAAGTTGGCACCTTCCATTTGATCCTCAAACCTCAGGGCAGGTCCCAGGGCTGGGCTGAGGGGCTCCAGCCTGGAGAGGGGCAGATCCAGGTCCCACCTCAGGCTGCCCCAGTGGCCACCACCAGCAAACCCAGCGCAGCCCATGGGGCACAACCCCAGACTTGGTTTCCACCCCCCTGCCTCTGACTTTCCCAGTTTTATAACATACTAAATGATAAAACAAGGGGGAAAAAAAACCCCTTTTGTGTCTCCCACGGGATTTAAAACCGGCAGCTCCTTTCCACGCCTGGGGACGAAGAGCGAGAAAGGATTATGGCAGCTGTTGCCTGTTGCCTTCTGAACTCCAGATATTCCAAAGAGCTACAAAATGGTTAGCCCTGAGTCAGCTCAGGGAGTGAATTCCAAAATTCTCCATATCCCAAGGGTTTTTAAGGAGTGCAGGGCCCAGCCCAGCCCTCTCCTCTATCAGCTGCACCCCGAGGAACCCGAGGAACCCCAAACCAAAAACTGGCACGAACTACACCAGGAACCTCGGAGTAACCAAGTCCACCACGATCTGTAAACCCAGCTCAAACACGACTATAACTCAGGAAGGGAATGATGACATTTCAGTTTATACTCGTTCTTATTTCTGTTTTTAATTACACTGGCCTCTTCTGAGCATCCTTTCTAAAATAACCCAGATGTTTCTGAAAGTCACTCCTTAAATTGAAGGTTACTCTGGATTTCGGACTTCAGATTGGAAGAAAACTGCTATTTTTGATTGTGCTTCACGAGGATCACAAGCAACAAAGTGACTCAAGGGCTTGACTCAGAGAGGACAAAAAGGGAGAGAGGAGCAGCTGCTGAAGGGACAAGGTCTAGTGGTGACTGGGGTTAACGGTTCGAGTCCATGATTTTAAAGGTCTCTTCCAACCTAAAGGATCCCATGATTTTGAGAAAAACCCAAGCCGAGAGTGTATTTAAAAACGCTGCCACAAAACAAACTGTAGGGCCCTTTTTCTTTCTCCTATAAAATGAGACCTTTTAGCGGGGACTCGTTACTGGAATCAAGGATTCCTGACACACATTTAACTCGTAATCAGAACCACCGCAGCTATTTTCATTTGACTTCAGCCACTATTAACATCCTCAACCTCATTCTAATATTTTCTCTTATACACAGTTCAATTCCACCTTCTGTAGCATCAGCTGAGGATCAGCCCCCAGGGCGGGGATTCCCATCCGAAAAAAAAATTCCTTATAAAGTTGCCAGTCAACTTCAGGTGCTTAAATCATGCCAATTTCAGTACTTTAAAGAGCTAATAATTACAGGAAATAACATTAAAGAATAATCCATTATTTGCCTGAAGAAGACAGGGAATCAATACAAGGCAGATGTTAATGAAAATCACTGGGGGATTGATGCGGGAATCGTTGCAAACTTCATCTTGTGTCTCTTCTTTGGAAGAGCACGTTATGTTGTTGCAACAAATATGAAGTCAATTTACTTATTTACTTCTTTTTAGGTTAGAAAAAAGTCTCAAATGTACTAATGTTACACAACTGAACTACTGCAGCACGTTAAAGGCTGAAAATAATAATTTATACTGGTCTCAAGAATCCTCCAAGTGTGGGGTTTGGGGTGAATTTGCTTCGGGGGGGGGGTGGCAAAAGCCCCTCTCTCCGTCCCCAACCCGCACCGTGGGCAGAGACTTTGGGATTAGAAGAAATAAAGAGCTCATCCAGGTTTCTCTGTCCGGATCCAGTGTGTGACAGAGATAACGGGGAATAAAGCCGGGAACGTTTCCCTAACAGTGACAGCTTCTCGCAGATAATTACAAACAGACTTCAAATGTAACAGAGTCAAAAATCTAACTGCCAGGCAAGTTAAATACGTGGTTAAATACGGAAACGACAAGTTTTACCCTGCGGGCAGGGCTGTTACTGGGTCCAAAAGAAAGTATTAAATCAAGTTGAGACCCGCTGGTGGCAGAGCTGTACCAGCTGAAATGGTCTCGTCCAAGGCTGCGCTGCCTCGGGACCCACGGTCCACAATCTGCTCAAAGTGAGCTCAGTAGTTCTTCTGAGAACATTAAATGGCTCACACGATATATAATTTGTCTTTGTAACAACCTCTGAAAGAACTAATGAGTTTCTGAACAGCGATGGATTTTTGGTGTCCTGTAATGTAAACACGGACCTGAAGCCAAGGACAGGAACAAAAGCATCTCACTAAGACACCGATTCTGAGGTTCCCTGTGATGCTGTGGATGTTCCACTGCAACCCCTGGCCACCCCCCCCCTTCCCATCTCTCCCACCCAACATTCACCTCCATCAAACAAGCGCTGACACCTTGTTCTGCTTTTTAAGCCTCTTTTTTTCTGGTCCAGCTCTGGAAGGCTGTTTGCCTCCACGCCGCTGCGTTCCGAGGTGGAAGGAACAAAGATATTCAGCATTTTTGGGTGTCAGTGCCCACTTCACACACTTACCTGCTCTCCTGAGACAGCGCTTCCCCAAACCCGCTCATCTCTACAGCATTAAAGTGCCCAGAGTAACGGGAGCGAAGCGAGAGCAAAGTAATTCTCCTGGAACAACCCTTCCATGACTTAAGTCCCTGCCCCAGCATCGCTGGGGTTAATGGAATAATTTTTTTCCTACTAACACGGTAGAAACAACCTGTTCCTTCAAGGCCAAGAGAAAGAAGAGTAACACGGACACAACGGAACCTGCGAGAGCTCTCCTGCCCTTCCCGTGCCTCTCCTGCGCTTTTCCACCCATCGGAGCCACCTCTGACCCCTCAAAAGCTACAAGAAGCAGCAAAATCAGTCCCCAGGGGAAAAGGGTTTGGCAAAGATAGATGGAGGAGTTGACAGAAGACAACTCTGGAGACCTGGTCTAGGACAGAGGGACCTGTGCTCCCGTCCTGGAGCTGAAGAGGGGGGTTCCACCACCCCAGTAAGTGCTGCCCGAGAGTTTCCGGAGCCAGAGCTATTCCCAATTTCCATTCTTCTGAATTAAGTGGTTCCTTACAAAGTCCAAGTCACGCAATACTGCAAGGCTTTCACAGGGTGAGTAAAACCAACCCTAATCCACGTAATGGGAACAGATAACCCTGCGTACGGCACAGGGAATGGCATTTTCCTCGCCCGGAGTCTGGAAAGTTGGATTTTCTCAGGGACGTGTCCGCCCAGTTCTTGTTGACATCTTCAGCTGAGGAAACTCAATCCACCGGCTCGTTTGGGAAAGACTTGGGAAAGCCAAGTTTCTAAGGACTGGGAAAGATAAGCAAATCTCACAGACACCCGGCCACCACCTCTATGGGTTCTCCTCTCCTACGGCAGCGGCGTTAAGGCGGGGGGGTGTGGGGGGGTTAATGAGTGCAGTGACACCATCCAGAATTAAAAGCGTTACTCTGGGTTGCAGGCAGCTTGTTAGCAGGGTTATGCACGTGCTAATTATCCTAATTAACTACGAACCCGGCTGGTTCCCCAGCCAGCCTTCCTTCCGAGTTAGTGGGTGAACCACCTCCACCCACCCGCCTCCCCCAGCCAAATTAGTTAAGGATGATAATTAACGAAGGGGCAGGGTACTGTACCTGGTGATGGGCAGGTCGAGGCCCCGCTGCAAACTGAGGAAAGGCGGGAGAAACAAACACAAAAGGAAAGGCACAAAGAGTCAGAAACACCACAACGGAACCAAAATGTCACACTCTATGCAAAATAAACCCACAAAGAAAAAAAAAATAAAATAAAAAAATAATAAAACAACCACAAAACAGTCAGAAGCTTTGCTGCAGGACAGGGACAGATGGGTATGGAGATAGAAGGAGTGAACGTCGCTCATGGGGGGGGGGGGGAACCAGGCAAAGCTGCTGGTTATTTTTAAGGCACTCTCTAGTGTGTGAATGCAGGCGTTCCTCAGCCTGCCGGGGGGGAAAATCCACAAAAAAACCCCAACAACCGAAAAAAAACCAACTTAAAACAAGCAGCAGTGGGGGTTTTAAACTGTTTTAAGGTGGAGGTAAATGGGTAAAGCAGCCGGACTCAGAGCGGTCCCAAGTATTTGGTGGGAGCGGAGGATGGAGCCTGATGCTGGAGAGCAAAGAGCAGGGGAGGGTGGCTAGTGCCGGGGGGCTGGGGGCCACAGAATCCCCTGCAAGGCAAACAGCAGCAATTCTTTGCACGTACACACAGTGCAAGTTCTTTTTCAGCTTCTTTTTTTAACTTTTCCTGTAACAATCACAAAATAACCCTCCTTAACGCATGGGATTTGTCACCCCCCCGGCTGACGGGGGTTCCCTGCTCTCCTCTCCCCCTGAGTCTAGCTGGGGATCAAAGGGTCCTGGGTCCCAGCCCTCGATGGCTTCCCACCCTCTGGGGTTACACCCACAGGAAAGGAATCGGAATTTGAACGTGCTCAGCAAACATGAAAAGCATTTTCCAATAAATAACTGATTGTTAAAATAGAAATAAAAATGAATGCAAGAAATGGAAAAGAGAAATAAAGATGACAAGGCATCCTCTTCCAGAAGCTCAGTTAGGTCTTTAAAGCCTTAATTCTCAGTGCAATCAGCAGAGCTCCACGATGAGAGCAGAGAAATCTGTTGATAATAACTCAAATAATTAAATGGAGGAAATGAAACTAGATCCCGGGGTGGTTTTTCACCCACCACGTGCCTCTACCTGTTGCTATTTGTGATGGCTTCTAACCCAGGGCACGTGCCGAGGCACAGGGTACCGTCCCCCTCTGCCAAGTCACACTCGCCTGAGAAGAGGGATCCAAACTGGCTACTAATTATTGATTTTCTTAATAAGAGGTTTTTTTCAGGAAGAAAAAATGGACTGGGGTTCATTTCCAGCCCTATCTCCCAGCTCTCTTAATGCCATCAGACATGAGAAGCCAAGTATAAATATTCACTGGTCCAGATGATTTTCGTTTTTACAAACAATTTCATCACCTATATTTCAGATTTCCAAGAAGTAGCCTACTAACACCCGTGTTTATAGATCCCTTCTACCTTCACCTCATCATGACACCTGGATGAAAAAATCCTAAAACCCTTTGGAAAGGAGAAAATATGCACAGACAATTTCTAGCACAAGAGTCTGTAAAGAATGACCTGCGCCGATTCACCAAATAGAGAGTTTTCCCACCCTTGAAAATTCTCCCTAAGCCTTACATTAAAGGGAAAAAAAAAAAAAAAAAAGATAAAGTATGGTCATCTTGTAAGATGAAAGAGCTATAATGTCTGTTTTGGTATCCACGGCAGGACAGCAGCACTCGGAGTCTCGGCCTCCTCCCCACAGCGACGAGGAACGGGCACCGGGATGAGTCTCGGGAGGCGAATGCACTTCCAAGTCCTGATTTTCTCTGGAAAAACTCCTCAAAACCAATTCAAACCTCTCGCATTTTGAGAAAAAAAAAGAAACCAAGCTCCCCCTGGAAGGGCTGACGCCAGCCTTTAGGGCAGGGCTATGCGCTCCACGTTACACACCAATGACAAAAATGAATCAAAAAGAGAAGGATGTGATGCAAAAACCTTGTGCTGCTTAATTTCAGGGCTGAAGAACCTCCCTCCTCGCTGTTCCGCAGAAAAGACCGGTTCTCACTGTGTTTAAAACAAGAGCTGGAAGCTTCCCTCTCAAGAAGATAAAGCATATTCCATGGAGAAAATTAACATGTGTTACAAGAAAACAAAGAAAAGGAATGAAACAAAACAAAACCTCAAAGTTAGTGAAAAACGCCCTAAGCTATTTTGCACTGGTCACCACTGGCTAGTGATATTTTAAAATTTGTTTAATTATTGGGTTTTGGTTTTTTGTTTTGTTTTGTTTTTGTTTTTTTAAATAATTCAGGTTGGTAGGATTTGTTCCTGTGAGTAGCTGTAAGCAACAGAACAAACTGTAGTCACTGCTGGCTCCGATTAAAACAGACACTTTGGGTTGTTTGTTTTTTTTTTTTAACCTGAGGGATGATAAGGCAGGAGATAAAAAGGAAAATTTCTGTCTGAAACCTGGGTCCAACCTTTCTGCCCCCCACCCTCTCCCCGGCCCCGCTCTGCCTGCGGCCACTGGGGCACGTTCTCCGTCTGCTGATGCTGAGCTGGCACCTAGAGCCTCTCCCAAAATCACCATTCTGGATCACTCAAACACCCAGCTCCCATCACGGGTGGGTTTTTTTTTGGCAGATCTCCTAGAATTGGACAGTTTGTATTAAAATCCCCCGGTGCTCGGGGCCGGCGTCAGCGAGAGCTAATGGAGAATTTTCAGTAGCGCCGAGTGACTCTGATTTTGGTTTTCTTCCCCAAGTTGGAGGTGAACTTTGAAACCCTCGCTCTCGGAGCGATGGTTACGGCACTAACAGGGAGAAAACGTGTCCTGGGAGGGACAGAAAAGCCTCAATTCTGCATTTGCCAATGGCCCTCGGATGCAGAAACAGGATGGAGGATGCTCCGGCTGCTCGGGGAAGCGGGGTGAGGATCAACCTCGTTAGTGCCACAGCTTAATGACACCCCCCCCGTCAGCCACAGGACGGATGGAGCCTGGGGACAGGCAGAGACAGCCTGTCACCTTCCTCTTCCCCTCCTCACCCTTCCCTCGCCACCAAAAAAAAAAAAAAAAAAAAGATGGTTAAAAACTAAATTAAAAAAAAAAAACCAAAAGCAAACCAACGATGTAAATCGAGCCCAGAACAAAATGCAAGAGCAGCTGAGGACGGGGCTGGTCTTGCCTCGGCTCTGGGGTGGGGAGGTGGGATGAGATGTTATGGGTGCACCTTTCATGGGGTGGGAACGGTCACTAGCAGAGCAGGTGGCAAAAACGGCGTACAGGAGAGCTTAAATCAAACCCCCAAATTCATAGAAAAATGGCTGACAACCGCAGACAAATCATTCCTCCTCAGCAATGGGGCCAAAAGTCCACAATTTGATGTTTTCCGGCCAAATTTTCCTGAGGATGTTATCCTGGGCAAACCCCAGGTGGTCCTGCTCTCTGTCCTACCCCGGTCAGAGCCTCCCGACTGCAGTCCCTCTCTCTGGACCCTGCGCTGCCACCTCACCCGGCAAGAACTGCCACGGGAGCTCATGCTTTTTTAAGCAAAGAAGCAAAATCAGCGCGTTTCTCTAGATCAGCCAACAACAGCAATAACAACAACCAAAAAAAAAAATAATGTGGTAATTAAAAAAAAAAATAAAAAAATAAAATCAAAATAAAGAAAGGAAGAAATAAAAACCAGTGCCGTGGGCAGAATCGCCTGCAAGAAGGAGTACAGTTTGTTATATTGCTTACAATGCAGTATTTTATCCAGCCTCTTCCAGCCAGGGACCTGTAAACCGGACTCTGGTCCAAAACCTTCCTCCTCTTCCAGTTGTCTGTGCAATGTATTGGCACTGTTCTGCTGGGCTGTCAAAAAAACTGGTTTAGAGATGCAGCTCTTCAGTCAGGTTTTTGCTCCAGTTCTAACCACAGCAACTCATTTGCGCTTTTTCAACAATTAAAGGTAAAGAGGATGATTATACTTACTGAGAAAAGAGGGTTGTTGGGTTTGTTTTTTTTTTTACCATCAGTGTCCTGTGTCACTGATCAGAGTGAGGGACTAAGGAGGTGTTGGGGGAGTGGGGGGGTGCTGGTTAGAAATTCACAGCTGTCCACAGCCCAGAAACTTCATCAAAACTGGTGTTAATTGGCTTCTTCATCAACAGGGGGGTTAACGGGCCTCGGAACTAACCCTCCTGTGAATGCCCTGGGGGTGAAACCTCCAGAAGTGGGGCAGGAGCATTGGTGTGGCCGCACGGGGTGGGGAGAAAGCTTGCCCTATGTATGTGTGTATGTATACATATATGTGGGTGTGGAAAAAATACCTGTTCTGTGGACAAATAGAGGGTTTGAGAAGGTCTCAGAGGTCTGAGCAGTGTTATCTCACTCTGAAAGAGAAGAGGGCTGGGACGGCCACGGTGCTTTAGAGCCAACCCGGGAGGTGCTACGAGGTGGATTTAAGAGGAGCAGAGAGTGCGGGTCCCTTGGCCACCTGAGGGCTGAGCCCCCCCCTGATGCTGAGCCCCCCCCCCGTCTCCAGAAGCTGGGGAAGCACCTGGTGCCCCAGGAGGGTCTCCCAGCACCCTGTGGAGCTGTGCTAGGAGCGGAGATTCCCCCAAAACAGCCTGCTTCGGGGAACCAAAGCTCCCCAGCAGAGCGCTATTACAACACCCCACCCCCCCCAAAAAAAAAAAAAAAGATTACTGAGGACTATCAGAGCTAAAGTTGGATGAAAAAGGGGTTTGCCACGAAAAGATGTGGGCGCACAGAAGCTCTACGTTAAACACGAGCACCCACGGGGCGCTCGGCAGTGAATGGTTAGACCTGACCCAGTGGCACCAGTTGGGAGGCCACTGGAGACCGAGTGCTGCTGCGAGGGATCCCCTCCCTGAGCTTCGGTCTCTCGCTTCACCAAATACCTCCTCAAAGCCAAAAAAAAAAAAAAAAAAAAAAGAAGAAGAAAAGATAAAAAGATTATGGCAATGAATATAAACCCTAAACCGAAGTTTTATGACTCTAAAATGAACCTGAAACTGCGCTAAAAATAAATCACGTCACTTGAAGGTAGATGAGAATTCCTCCATCACTTCTCCTCTGATAAGCCACTTTAAAAGGAAAATTAGTGCCTACCAGGACAACGGCTGCAAAATGCAACCGAGATTTGCCATTTGGAAGGTGCTTCCAGTTGAGTAAAACGGACTTTCCAGAGAACCAGCCCAGTGGAACTGACACACACACACAGAGACACACAGAGGAACGAAGAAGAGCCAGCAGGAGATAAGGCAAGGAGGGGCTCTCTTACCGGGGAGCGGGTCTGAGGCTGCGTGTTCATTGTCTGGGGGGCCTGAGGGTACACCAACGTTGTGGGAGCTGCATTCTGTCCTGAGGGGTACGGAGCCTGCCGGGGAACAAGAAAAGTAAATTACAAAAAAAAAAAAAAAAAAGAGCGTATCAAACGATTCATCCCAAAAGACGGGAACTGGCCACGTTATCAGACGGAATCCTCATTTATCTTGAGATAAAGACAACACAGGTGATGTGATGGAGAAAGCCTTCTCCATAAAGGACCCAACCGATTTATGATCGACACCCCATGCTCCTCCAGCGCTGCAGCAGGAACCACAGGGAATCACAGAATGAGATGGGGTTGGCAGGGACCCAGTCCAACCCCCACCCAGAGCAGGGCCACCCAGAGCAGGTCCCACAGGAACGTGTCCAGGCGGGGTTTGAATGTCTCCAGAGAAGGAGACTCCACCACCTCT
>JAOQGH010000008.1:7933029-7947132 GCA_025769975.1 Gallinago jamesoni
TGACCTCCCTCCACCTGCTGCTCACACTCTTCCTGATGCCCCCCAGGATGCCATTGGCCTTCTTGGCCACCAGGGCATGAGAAATAATTACCAAAATAGCTCACAGAAATGCCCAGGAGTGAACGGTTCCAACACACCAAAAGGCACCCCCTGGACCAGTGTTACCTGGAAACCTGGGGCACAACCATCCCTGGTTCCTGCACCAAACACAAACGTGACATTACTCAGCTCCCATGTTGCTTCTGAACTTGACTTTCATTGCTAGGTCGGTAACTAGATAATTCAAATCTATCTTCTTTTATTTTTCCCCTCCCTTGGTGTGCCCTGCACGCAGCAGAACAGGGGCACAGCAGACCCCGAAGCTGCTCTCTGCAATGAGCTGTATAATGTGAATAATTTGAGTATGGTTGGAAAAAATCTGTAGTATCTGTCTGTAATGCATAGAGCCTGCTCACCTGCAAATATTACAAACAGTGATGGAGAAGCCTGAATTATTAAATTTATTCATTTCAGGCTTTTCTGCATAGCACCCTCTCAATGCATAAAATCATATTCCCACACTACTCCAGTGAACTGTCCCAGCTTTAAAAACAGCACAAAAATGATTAAACCAATAAATAAGGACAACTTCCTTTTAAATGTTGATAGTTTGGCTTTCATTATTTATAATGATACTTAAAGCATGTATCAGCAAACCCACTATCTGATTAAACGTAAGGCCTCAGCTACATGATTAAATATGCCATATTTTTGGTACACGTCGCATCAAAACTTTCAAATTTTTTAAGTAGCTTGTTTGCAGATTATCCAGCATCACTGAAATCAGCCTGTCCTCACCACAGCAGCTCCCCAAAATAAAAACAGGTGGTTCCTACCCCGCTGTCTCTCTAAACCAGTGCTGCTACCACCATAAGATGCATCAATAGCTTGAAACCACTCTGGTTTTATGTGTTTATTGGTACCTATTACTGGGAATCCTCAAAGCCCCGTTAAAATCAATGATGCGAGGCCCACAGCTCTTCTGTGATGCCCAACAGGTTCTGCAGATTAATGGTTTCCACTTTAAAATGGGATTTAACACAATCCCAGTGCAAATACCCCGCTCCTGACCAAGGGGCTGGGCTGGGACCAGCTCGTGACACTGGTGTGAAGTCTGCGTGTGGGATTTATCGGGAAGCTTCAAGGTTTGGATTTGGGTGGAAGCAAATTGTAAACAGGATCTGTGACTGTTTGAGGCGTTTATTTAAACGCCTGGGCTTTTTTTCGAAAGCCTTTTTCCTCAAAACGCCAGATACTTGGTTAGTTTGGGGTGTCTCGCCCTAAAAAAGCTGGTGTGGATTTTAGGGATTCCCCAAATTGCAGACAAGAGGAACAAGCGGAGAAGGGCCTGCGCTGCCATCAGCATCCTCACTCCTCCTCCTCCTCCTCCTCCTCCTCGCCAGCGCAGCAGTTCCCACGCCTCCCTTCTTCCGCCAGCCCAGCCTTCAGGAGAATTAATTGGTAAATATCAAACCTGGCCTTAGAAAGGAGAAAAATACCCCCAGATCCAGGAGGGGCCCCTTCTCCCGCAAACGCGGCTCAAAGCCTCGTCACCTCCGTTCCTGCAGCAGTTTGTCTCGGGGCACATCAGCTGTGTCGTGACCCACCCAGCTAAACCCTTAACCACCTTTTTTTAGGGCTTGGTGTGATTTAGGGTCGGGCACCGGAGGGACCGAGCGGGGAAACATTCCCAGGTAACACTCGCAGAACTAGGGGCGTTTTCCCCCAAATTTACCAGAATGAATGGGATTCTGACCGAGGGAAGGCGGCGAAGGAAACACGGTTTCCTCTTGCCTGGACAGAGGACAATTCAGACACCAGAGACGCCGTCCCTGTCCCTTCCTTCCTGCCCGAGAGGCTGTGGTTACTGTCCTGGCAGGGATGGCAGGACGGAGGAGGATGAAGGGGAAAAGCAGGACAGAAGGTGGCCCTTGGTCTCCCCAGAGCTCAGCCTCACCCCGCATTTAACATCTTAATTACAATTATTTTATTAGCAGCTACACCCCTGGAGGCATCCACCCCTAACCCATGCAAGGACAAATATAACACACGCTTTGGGGGGGGGAAGAACAATCTTTCTGCTTTTTTTTAAATAAAAAGATAAAGTGCTGCAGCTGATAAACCTATGGCCAGTTTCAGAGCTGAAGACACAGAGTGAAATATTTAAACGAGTGTAATTTTGAGACGTAGGGGTGGCCAGATGTCCTACTGGTGGCTGTCCCCCTCCCAAAGGCACTCGTCTATTAAATTCATCAACCCAGAATGGGCCTGGGTTCAGGACCGTCGCTAACGAAGGCGTGAGGGCAAGGATAATGCCCCGGTAGATTATCATTTCATAACATCTGTAAATTCTGGTAGGGATTTACTTGGCTTCTTACAGAGACTGAGATAACGGTCCCTGCCTTGACTGCAGCCTGGGGGTGCTCTGCTAATGACCAATACATAATTAAGTGAATTGGTGTTTTCCCTAACAAAGGTTCTCAAAAATACAGAGGAATGGGGGAGAAATTATGACATCTCCACCGCTGCAAGCAGAGCTGTGACTCTCAGCAGAGACACCCTTGAGTTTACAAACTGCCTTTCATCCACCCAATGATTTTTTTTTTCTTGATTTAACTAGAATGTGAGCTTTGGGGATGAATACTTGTGCTGAGGAACACAACCCGCAGTCAGTCAAGACCCTTACTCCATGCTGCTGCCAGAAGAGCAGCACCAAGCTTGAGCCTTTCCCCCTACTTTCCTCCAAGACCCAACAAAAAGCTCCAAAACTTTGCCACCTTCTATCTATCTTTAAGGATAGAATCATGGAAGCATTTTGGTTGGAAGGGACCTTTCAGATCATTGAGTCCAACCATAAACCCAACACTTACAAACCCACCACTGACCTGTGTCCCTCAGCACCAGCCCAGCTTTTAAATACCTCCAGGGATGGTGACTCCACCACTGCCCTGGGCAGCCTCTTCCAAGGCTTGACAACACTTTCAGTGTAGATTTTTTTCCCAATATCCATCCTAAACCTCTCCTGGTGCAACTTGAGGTTGTTTCCTCTTGCCCCATTGCCTGTTCACTGGGAGAAGAGACCACAGATGCTTCCATTCTTGGAGACATTCAAAAGCCAAGTGGACATGCTCCAGAGTAACCTGTTCTGGCTGACCCTGCTGTGAGCAGGCACATGGATCAGATGGTCTCCAGGTCTCTTCCAACCTCAACTACTTTAGGGGTCTATGGCAGCAAACAGATACAATATTCAAGTTCTACTGCATTACGCTGAAGAAATGCTCCTGGGTAAAATTTTGGGCAAATCCAGACTGTTTAAAGCGACTAAATGAATCACTGGTTTTTAACAGCACCACGAGGAGGGGTCTGTGGAGACCACGGACACAGCCCTTCCAGGCTACAAGGGGCCAGAAGTGAAATTACTGCTCCATGATGGTGGACTCCAGCACTTTATGGGCTCCTTCTCCCCAGTTTTATCCAATTGCAGGGATTTTTTTAATGCCCTATACATTTATAAAAAATGCAGACCATGTAAATCCCCAACTTTCCTGCTGACTTTGGTGTTTAGTGGGACATGTTGCCTTCCGTAACACATTGTATTTGTTTAAAAACTACGTATTTTCTGGAGCGTGCACGGAAACAGCCATTACATTGCATGGAACAGAAGGTATTATTACAGAAGGAACACCAGAATAGAAATTATTAAACATAAGAAAATGGCAAGTTGCCTCGTCTTATTTTGTCATCTTATATTATGGACAAAAATGTGGTTCAACAAGTGGTGAAGTCTGAAAAGCATCACGATAAAGCACGGTCCATGGGACCACGAGAACAGAAAACATGCACAGCAAAGTCCTGAAGAAAGGGATCTGGAGAACTTTAAAAGAGCTAGAGAGGAGTTTGATTTTTCGTTTGGAAAACGCTATTTTAACAACACCCAAAAAAACCCATTACTGGCAAATTTAAAACTGCTTTTGATTCACAATAGTAGCACAAGCCAGAAGGAAAAGCCTTCCATGAGGTCACGGATGCAGGATGATGTTTCATGGCCAAGACACCTACTGTGAGAGCTTTCTTATTCCCAATAACTCCCTTTGGAGTCGGGTGGAGGGTCCAGGGGAGGGTCCTCCTGGAAGGGTGAGCTCAAGCAGCAGCAGAAAAAAAACACATCAAGTTCTCCTGCAGGAGAGCACCCGGAGAAGGATCAGCCACAGCTCTCAGAGCAATATTGCTCTGCAAAATGAAGTAGGAGGAGCGAGGGATGGGTCTGCAGACCCCGTCCAGACTACACTCAGCATCTCTGCTGCACTCCCTCCTTTGCACATGGACAGGGTAAAATTGTATGGATTTTTCTTTCTTTCCTTGTTAAAAAAAAAATAAATAAAAATTAAAGGCTGTTTCCAGTCCCTTCTTACGTTGACAGATCTTAAAACTAATTCATTCATCCCACCTCCGTTGCGCCTTTTGAATGTTAGCTGTTTTCCAAGGTTAAATAATTATTAAAGTTAATAGAGTTAATCGGCATTTGAAGCTACGTTACGCCTTCCCTGCCATCCCAGCTCTCCTGTCCTGCAGCTCTAACTCCCAGCTGCTCTCCCCACATTCCAGGACACCCACAGAGGGGAGCATCCCTACACAAAACCAGCTTGAACCCCAAAAGGCATCCAAAGCTGGTGCCGAGCCCCAGACATGCTCTACGTTTTGCCCAGATTTAGACCAAGGAGGCAAAAAGCCCAGCAAGGAATTAAGAATAATTAAATACGTTCTATAAGCAAATATTCATAGAATGATAGAATCACAGAATGGTTGAGTCTTATTATTCCCAGCGTTATTAACCCAATCAAGCCCCCACTAATCCCATTACCGAACGGGGAGTTGGGCGGCAGGTCCTTAACCCAAAGGCCAGAAGAAGATTACGCTCCTCCCGGATTGATCAGCTACTCAATAACTCACGTGTTCAAACCCCCACCTGCAGCCACACGCTCCGGCAGGCTCGGAATCACCGAGCGGCACCAAAAATACCTGTTGTGAAGAGTCGTGACCCGGACGTAGAGAAGGGCACAAGAAGCGAGAAGTACGAGAGGTCAAACTTCTAACCGCTCGGAAAAATACATTAACGCTCGTCTCTGGAAGGCAGGTTTCCTGCCCACAAAGCACCTTCAAGAGTTTGCGGTTTAAATTTTCTTTATCCTCGTTATCTGGTATGGATAGAAAAGTAAAGACACTGAAATGGGATGTTTGGAGATGGAAAAGGGGCAGCAGGCACACGCAAACCTCTCCCGTGCCGGATTTATTCACTTAGACAAGAAGAGTTTAACCTCTCGTTCTGCGACCACGTGATTGAGGCTGCAAAGACAATTGCCAATTAACATCCCGACCAACAACTGTACCTGATCAACAAGTTACAGGACTCCACTGTGGGATTTTAATCGGCCTGAAATCTGCTACAACGGCATCTGATGGAAATCAAGGAGGTTCTTTGTAGGGAAAGGCCCAGAGAACCGACTCTGAGCTAGGTGTCCCCAAAAGATGCTCTCCCAACACGGGAAGTGATGGATGGGATGTCTGCACAAATGGGGTGATGAAATTAGGGAGCCCCTCACACACCAGGAGCCATGGAGTTTTATCACCTGACTTTACACATAGCAAAGCGTATGTGGACTCATATAACAGGGGAGAAGAATTTCAGGTGCAGTTCCCACACCCCAATCCACGAGGAAGGATTGGCCACTGTGACACCCATGACATCCCAGGGCACAAACGGGTGAGGTTCCGATGAAATCACATCCCTCCTTCCACTCCACTTTGTCAATAAACCTCACTTTATTAAAAGCATCCAAAATCTAAACTGGGCTACGAAGGACGGGAGGGAAGTACTGAATAAACCTCGTGGTTCCAACAGGATTCCGGCTCCCGTAGAGAGGATCCAAGCTAATAAACGAGGGGCTGGGGGGCTGCCTACAGACACGCCACAGATGGCACACAGACACGCGTCCTGGCTCGCGTTCCCAGACCTAAAGGTACTAAGGAATGTCTCGCTGCCATTACAAACGCTAATTTAGCACTGGTGACATTTCTGAGGAGCAGAATGAGACCACAAAACTCTTCTCACTCAAGGCAAGGAACCAGACGGTAACATGTTCCAGCTGGTACGATCCGTTTGGGGTTTCCATCAGCCACCTCAAAGTCAAGGGCTCCGTGCACCACGATCCAGAGATCTCCACTCTCAGGCACTTTTGTCTTCTGTGGGCGTTATCTCGACTTTGCTGGAAACAGGTAAGGGATTATTAAACACAGCTGTCAGTAACTGCAGCTTCGGGGGAAGGTCTCGATGGGCGCCACAGGGTCCTCCGCTATCTGGATACCCCATCATTTCACCCCAAGAGGCAGCCACGGGCAGGGAGCGAGGACCTGCTGGGTGCACAGTGTGTTCTTAAACAGAGCTAAGGCTTTCCCCGATGGCAGGGGAAATTCCTGGCCGTTTGCTCCAAGCACGGTGGGTCAGGGCTTACACACCGCGGTCCCGGATGGAAAGAATCCCTCGGCACGCACATCCCAGCCTGCAGGAGAAAGCCAAGAGTCTTTTCCAAACCATTGCCTTGCCCTTCTTGTGTTGCTTCATCTCCTGGGCCAGATCCCACCACACTTGTTCCTTGGGATCCTTCAGAACGCTCCCGGGTCACCAGGAGCGATGAAATCGTCTTCTCCCAGCGCCCTGAGCTTCGCAGGCTGGTGGTACAGTGGAGGAGCCCCCTCCTCCTCTCTCATCACTCGCTGGACAGAGGGAAGCACTTTGCCACTGCCTCCTCCTGAGCTCGGCTTTCTCCTTATTCCATCTTCGAGCACGGCTACACCATAAATTACCGTGAGGGAGCGCCGGAGCCGGGGCAGATTTCCAGCATTTCAGCTGCTTTTTGTTAACGGCCCCTGCGAAGGCTCTGCCTGCGCCGTCACCGTGGGACGGGAGAGCTCGGGCGAGTCCACGGCTACCTGATCTCAGGGTAACCTCCTCCGGTAGCCAGGCCCAAGGAGAATCTCCTCTGCTCCTTTTTCACCGACTTCTCCTTTCCTCTGCAGGCTGAGAAGGCAAATACTCTCAAGGCAGCCCCTCCTGAAGCCTGCAAGGCAAGAGGGGAGGCAGAGGAGATGCCCTTCCTCTCCCAGCCTGTGCGAGGGACCCTTTCGCCCGCAGAAATCAGAAATCCACTGGCAGAAATCAAATTTTTCTGTACGTGGGGCCACATCTGGCCGTAACATCATCGCAGCAACATGTGCTGCGCATCCCCCAGCGCCGGCGGAGTTCGGCACATTCCCCAGAGCAGCGGGATGATTTCAAGGCCCTGGAATTTGGGCAGCAGAAACGCCGTCTCTCGCCGCGGGGACGGGGGTGTGGGACCGTTCCTCGGTGCTGCCAAACCCTCCTCGTTTCGCTGCAGAAACTAATTGGGGAGGGCAGGGAAGTGCCAGAGGCTGGTCATTAGGAAAGACTCCGGAGGAAGCGGAACAGCGAGCACCTCTCTTGTTTGGCTGAGTCCAACGGAAAAGGTGGAAGAGTGAACAAGACAGCAACCCACAGCCTCACACCACCATCTGTTTGTGGTTATTTAACTAAAGTTAAAGGAAAGCCGGGTACAAAGGTACAACATACGTTTGCACCTGATTTTTATTCCCACAAGAGACACTAAACATCCCGTACATCTCCTGCTCTGGGGCTCCTGAAGTCTCTCTTAAGACCATGGTGCTGTCACCTTCTCACCCAGGGGTCTGCAGACCTCCGAGTCCTCTGGTGCCCAGAGCTTTTGGTGAGAGACAGCAGTTCCTTCTATTTTAACATATTACCTGGCATTTTAACATATTACTTCATCTCCCACCACCCAGACTTACTGGACCAGGCAGCTTTAGAGCAGCCAGGAGGGCGAGGAGACCACTTGGGGAACCATAACATTTGTTAAAACCCTCAAACTCTTCGCTGCTGCAGGGTCCCACCTGAAGAAAGGGGTAAGAGAGGCTGCGTCCCCGGGGCAGGGATGCTGAGATGTCTACTAGATAAAAGCAAGGGGCTGACAGCCACCACTCCGAGTGATTTGTGGCCACACAAGTGAGTAACACATATTCTATCTGGCAAAGTTATTTTTAGACCCAAGCGACATCTGAAGCCCAAAACCACCCGTAAATATTTTCATTCACTTCTGTCCAAGCAGCAGCCCCTACCTCGGATGGACTCCGTTCCGTGAGTGTTCATTAAGTCACAGCTCTGGGGGAGAAATCAATGACCCCTTAATCAGATTCTAATTCAAATGGAGTGGTCACTTCCTCACCTTTTTAATTATTCTGTCAAATGAAGAACACACACCTGTGTGCACAAACACACAGCGCCCTGCTCGGCACGACTGGAAACGCAGAGAACACCTTTTTTCAGTGTTCAATCCCCAACATCCTGTGAGTTTTAAGGACACAGAGCAGTTCATGGAACATCATATTGCTGTTAAAGAAACCAGGAATAAACCATTCCTCAGATCACCACGTCAGCTCGGGTCCCTTTATCACGAAAGAGAAAAGCAGGATTTAAGGGATCCAAGAATCGGACAAAAAGAACAATCAGAGCATGGAAAAACCTGGAAGCGATGAGAGGTTTAAAGGATTTTGCTTGTTTACTTAAAAGAAAACAAATAAATGAAGCCATGATGGAAGTTCACCGAACTACAAGCTGCCTGGAAATAGGAAACTTCCACTCACCTCGTTTCTTAACGCCGGCACAGGGGGGCATTCCGTGAAACCCACGGGAGGGAAACGATGGGAGCAACAAAAAGGGACCACTTTCATCCAACTGGGGAATTTCTTACCATAATATAAGACTGAAACTCAGTGCCTGAGAGGGGCTGAGGTGAGATATAAGTAACAATAGTCAGTGTTGTTGTTTTAAAAAAAAAAAAAAATCACCTGAAATTGATAAAGTAAAATCACCTTAAAGAGGGGTGGAAAACTTCCCCTGGGGACAAGTTCCCCGGGGACTGCTTGTGTCAAGAGCCCTTCAAGCCCTACTGGGGGAAGTGTCCCAGGTGCAGGCACTTCCAGTTTAACTCTTCCCCATCCCTTCCAAACGAGAGGGTCAACACAGCAGTGGAAATACCTGAGAAGCATCAGATGCTGAACAGAACGAACAGAAATCACTCTTTTTGCCGCTTTTCTACCAAACCCCAGCTCTGCAGGAGTCCCTCGGGGAAAGCTCCTCACACCTCGCTCCTCCACGGTCCCAAAGAGCGCAACGACCAACAATTCCCTGGCCTAGAGCCTCGGATCTTGCTTTTTTCTGCCTCTCCCCAAGCACCCGAGGGCCAGCCCCGCAGCCAGAGGACAAACATGCTGCCGGAGCCCTGGAGGACCCTGGGCTGACAGGGAGGACCTAAGGTCAAACCGCTCCTCCGGTGGCTCCGGGGTGACACAATCTGCTGCTCATTTCCAAGGCGATAAGAGCCAGGGGGACAGGAAAGGAGCATTTTCCCGGCTGGCTGGAGGGACCTGGCACAGCGCCCGCACCCTACGTATGCACTGACTCAACAGGAAAATATTAAGGGAAGAAAAAAAAAAAAAAAAAAACAACAACCAAAACTTTGATTAGAATTTTTTTTTTTTAAAAGAGGCTGCCTAGAATGTTCTCTTTCTCCCCCTCTTATCTGCCACATGATTAGCTTCCCTCTGTTGACGAGCTTCTTTACCAGGAATGAATTTCTTGCTGCATGACACAAGCCAGACAACACGTGAAGGTTTGCTCTGCCACCCTGCTCTGCTCTCCCTCTGCTACACGAGGCTCCCTCTTCGAACCAGAGACCTTCCTTCCGACGGCCACACAGCCAGAGCACGAGAAACGGCTCCCAGATCACTGCTGAATGCCCATGGGCTTCCTGTGATCCTGAAAAGATACCTCAGCCCCGAATTTTCCTACTCCATAAACCATGAGCACTCACAGATTTTCACACACGACCACAGGTTTCCAGTTTTCCCACCAAGTTTTATCCACAACGCGTCACATTCAGGTGACGTGGTCCTTACACGACCTTATTTGTTTTCACACATCTCCTGCTCTGAAAGGTCAGCTGGAGTTTAATATTTCACTTGAACTAAAGAGGCCGGCAGGAGGATGGGAAAACCTGCCTCCTCCCAACACCATGATGGGCTCGTGGCTCTCACCATCCCCTGGCCACGGGTCACAGCCCTCCCCAGCCCAGCCTCACTTCACACCTTGCTCAGAATGAATCCCCACTCCTGAGCAGCCAACCTGACTGCACCTTCCCACTCTATCCCATCTATTCCAACCTGACTGCACCTTCCCACTCCATCCCATGTATTCCAACCTGACTGCACCTTCCTGCTCCATCCCATTTATTCCAACCTGACTGCACCTTCCTGCTCCATCCCATCTATTCCAACCTGACTGCACCTTCCCACTCTATCCCATTTATTCCAACCTGACTGCACCTTCCTGCTCCATCCCATTTATTCCAACCTGACTGTACCTTCCCGCTCTATCCCATTTCTTCCAACAAGTAGAAATCAAACAAGAGCAAACAAAACCTAAGCCTTTCCTCCATCTTAACTCAACGCTTTTACGTATCCCACTTTCTGAAGTCCCGTATCTTTTATCTGCTCTTTCTGCACCCCATTACCTTTTTTTATCCTCTTTCACCCCCTCCTTTTTTAAGATAAGCTCCTCCACTCACGTCAACCTTGTAGAATATTCATCTAATAAAGACTACAAAAAGACCAATTTATTCCACATATCTCACTAAATGATATTTCTCCATTCTTATTATAACTCCTATTTATCTCTTCTTCCTTACTTTTTTCATAATCAGCCCTTTGTCTCCGTTCTTTTATTTGTGTAATTCATTTTACTGTCCCACTTCTTCGGGAATTACAGAGTTGCAGGGCCCTGTACAGAACATTTGAAATGGAAAAGCCCCAACAGAGGACACGGGGCACTTTTAGAGCAGTTAAAATGCCCCAAAGCAGCCTAAACCCAACAGCGAAGAGCATTCCCCATCAAGGAGTATTTCCTACCATTTTTCAATTCGCTTTTATTTTTTGTTACAGAACCAACAATGAACTGATGCCTGATTAACCCGAGCGCTACCTATAAGCCACGGCGAAGTTCAAGCCGCACAGAGATGATTCATTAATCAATTTTATGCCCTGGGGACAGAGGAAAGAGCTACATCAAATTTTTTGGGGCAGCAAAGCTGAGAATGGAGCAAGAGGCAAAGAGGGAGCTGGGCCCGCTCTGCTCCAAGGGCAGCTCTTACCTGTGAGAGCCCAGGGGACGACGCATGTCCCGGCGGCGTCGCAGCAAGGTTTGGGTGTCCCTTATTTATTTCATGTGCAGTGTAAGGGGATGGGGCAGGAGGACCCGGTTGTCTTGCTACTTGTGTTACCTGTGTGGAGATAAACTGTTAGTAAGACATAGTATTAGTAATCCAATCTGTAGAGATGCTGTAATCTTATTTTATAAAAAGCAGCTAGCAGCATTTTTATGTATATATATATATGTGTGTAAAATAATATATATATATTTATCTAAGTGAAACGCTGTACAAGTTAGTTAACTATTGATATGATTCAGGAAAATGAGGAAGGATCAAAAAGCAGCAACTGGAGTCGCTGGTGGAAATGTCTGGGAACTGGATGGGCTTCACTGCTGTGGTCTGGCTTTGCGATATCCCTCTGCCTTCAGGCCTGGGATCCTCTGATCTTTCCATTCTAAGCCATATCAGGCAGTATCGTGACTTTCAAAGGGATAAATGTTACCAGTGACTCAAAAAAACCCACAAAATAAGGGGAAAATCTGCATACTCCCCTCCAAAAAGAAAAACTAAGACTGCACAGAGGCCATGTTATCTGCAGGGCTTGGCATGAGCAAAGAATTAAATACCAAAGCAATTCTTGCACACACTTATCTCCTCTCTCAGCTCCTATAAAAAAATACTAATCAAAACACATTAAGCAAAACGTTGTAAAATATATTCACGGCACATATACTTGCTCCACTGCACTATCTCCATGACAGAAGTGTTTTAAATAGACTTTATGCAGTCACTACACTAAAAAAAGGAGAATCAAAGGAAAAAAAAAAAGAAAAAAAAAAGAAAGAAAGAATCACACAACCACTGGGTGACACCCACCAGGAATTCAACACGGGGACGTTTTTTGCAGATTTGGTTAAAGCTCGGAGTATAGAAATCCAGCACTCACTTCTCACCAACCTTTTATCAGACCTGTGGTTTTTTTGCTGAAAAGCAAACACTTCTTTACAGCCACCTAAAATGCCTAGAAAGGGCCCTTGCAGCCGCATACGTAGGTTTGTGTGTCTATTTTTTTCCCCCCAAATCAGTATAGAAGGGCAGAAGGGAATTCTTGGCTCTTTAAGGGAGGGTTCACACCAAGCCCCAGGACAGCAGGAGTTACAGAGCTCATGACTAAATGCTTTTTCCAGGTGTTTCCACTGCGCTCCCGGCACCGGGAGCCACCCCAAGCCCTGGAGCAGCCGCGGGAAGCACCAGGCTCCAGCCCGGGAAAGGCTCCAGGCTCCTTCTCCGCGGGAAGATTTACAGCCCCCTCGTGCTCAGCAGAGGAAAGGGTGGGTCACGGCAAAGAACCTCATCCCCTGTGTCCCCATCTGCATCCTCCCCTTCTCCCCAGGAGGGGAATAATCTCTTTTCTCTTGGCCGATCCGGGCTGTCGGGTGCGTGCGCAGCCTGAATCCAAACCAGTGTTGGGATGAGCAGCATAAAACTTTCCACGTCCCATCCCCAACAAAATCAAAGTCTCCTTCGTGACTCCTAAGACAACCCTGAAAGACTCGTGGTGTCAACCGTGCCGCAGCCGGTGCTCACAAGTGACAGTGTATCATGATGGGTGTCAAAAAGCACAGTGAGGGGGGGGAGAAGGCAGCGAAGGCAACACAAAACTCAAGGAAATAATTCATCTAAAAAACCCCATCAGCAGGCTGAGTGTGTGCTCATCACCGAGACATCTCTGTGAGCTTCTTGTGGAGAAAAAGAGGTTATTTTGCAGTAACTGTGGCACTTCAAGCGCTGCCGGCTCCGATCTCCCCACACGTACAAGCACATACTATCCCAACGACAGCCAGAGCCATCAACACCCACAGAATCACATGGGGTTGGCAGGGACCTCTGGAGATCACCCAGTCCAACCCACAGCCAGAGCAGGGCCACCCAGAGCAGGTCCCACAGGAACGTGTCCAGGGGGGGTTTGAATGTCTCCAGAGAAGGAGACTCCACCACCTCTCTGGGCAGCCTCTGCCAGGGCTCTGACACCCTCACAGCAAGGAGGTTCCTCCTCATGTTGAGGTAGAACTTCCCATGTTCAGGTTTGTGCCCGTTCCCTCTTGTCCCATCCCTGGGCACCACTGGAAAAAGACTGGGCCCATCCTCCTGACACCCACCCTTGAAGTATTTATAGATGTATAAATACTTGGGCCTCTGGTCTCCACCAGCACCCAAGTCTACACAGACACTTGACAAAGGGAATGGGGACACTAGTAACATCCCAGGCCAGTGTGAGTGTTCCACAGTCCTCTTAAAAAATTAAAACATGCAAATAACCTAGGCTGGATGTTAATTAAACACTGCAAGGAATTGTGTTCCACACCTGGAAACCAAAGGAAAGGAAAGCTGTGCAGCTGTGGGAACGATGGTCCAGGGGACACCATTGTGCAATGCACCAGACAAGGAACAGGTACATCATGGACACAGGTCTGGACCTACAAAGCAGGCCACCAGCATCCTGGCTTGTGTCAGGAACAGCGTGGCAAGTAGGACGTTGGAGGTGACCATCCCCCTGGACTGGGCACTGGGGAGGCCCCACCTGTATCCAGTTTTGGGCCCCTCACCACAAAAAAGACATTGAGGGGCTGGAGGGTGTCCAGAGAAGGGCAATGGAGCTGGTGAGGGGTCTGGAGCACAAGGAGAAGGGGCTGGAGAACTTCTGAGGGAGCTGGGGGTGTTCAGCCTGGAGAAAAGGAGGCTGAGGGGAGACCTTCTGGCTCTCTCC
>JAOQGH010000008.1:7950048-7965303 GCA_025769975.1 Gallinago jamesoni
CGGACACGTTCCTGTGGGACCTGCTCTGAGTGGCCCTGCTCTGGCTGTGGGTTGGACTGGGTGATCTCCAGAGGTCCCTGCCAACCCCATCTCATTCTGTGATTCTGTTTCACCTGTGGGTTGCCATTATGTCAAATGATTCACCTTCCCACCCCACCCTTGACATGCTGTAACCCTCAGAAAAAACCCCGTGGAGCTCAGCGTCCCTGCAGGGAGGGATCAGCCCACAGGTCTCTCCTGACCCAGTCACCTCCTCCACCAAAACACACCCACTGGGAATCCGCGATCTGCAATCCACGTGGGAACCAAGCTAATAAAGAGTGGAAATGACAAAGCAGTCCCTGGGTGCTGGAGATGGTGCTCTCTCTCCCATACCTCACACATGACTATTGTAAAATCTACACAAACGATATATAAAAATCATAAACTACAAACTGACCTATTTGTTACAAGCCCAGACCTTAAATAAACGATGCTGTCGCTCGTGTAATAAATCACAGAGCCCTGTGATGAATGAATTTGTCAGGGACCTCCGATCATGTGCCCCTTCCAGCCTAATTCAGTTTTTCTAGGACTTACTCTAAATTCACAACCTGCCAAGGGCTTCAAATAGAAGCTCCAAAGGAGCCCAGCTGAGAAATTTCTCTCCTCTCCTTTTAAAACATGAAATTTTCTTTCAAACTTGTGTTTTCTTAAAGCCTAGAACCAAGGTACAGAAATAGAAGCCAGGGCTGGGAGTAAAATATCAAGGAGTGATATTTTTCCACACTGAAAAAGCTATTTTAGGTCATTCTTCACAGTTACTTTCATATTTTACATTAATTTAAATTTTTTACAGTCATATTTTCCTACAGGCATCTGAATTATGTCTTTGGAGGAAAGAATTGGAAAAAAAATAACCTCCTTTTTCCCCCAGAAGGAATTCAGATTTTTTTTAAGTGGTTTTAAAGTGCTGTATGGGGTATATAAAGGATAATATAAACTGAATTATTTATTACAACTGTTTGTACGTTTATGTTCCTTTGCTTTTTCTTTTTTTTTTGCATTTAATCCTATGCAAAGCTCGGCTTTGCACAGCTTGAAAGCAGGATCCCTGGTAGAAGATATGATCACAAAACTCTTCTCTACAGCCCAAAAAAGGAAGGGGCCAAAGATGCTCCAGAGCTGGATCCGCACATCAGGGAGACGGAGCTGAAACCCCCTTCACCAGTTATTCATGCAAAGGAAAAAACCTCAAACAGCAGCTTATGTTTTTCTATAAGCAGCTTATGTTACTGCCTAAAATTCCCTGTATTTCTCCCATTTACAGCTTTTCTTCCTGTTTTGCAAATAATTAAAAGAGCAGCTTAAAAGCGTCTTTTTTGGCATTAAAAATATTTGCGCTATCCCACCAGACAAGCAAAATACTACTTTCCCAGGGCTGTGCTGATTCAGCAAAGCTTATAAATAACACTGGGCTTCCAGCTATTACCATCTGAAATACAGGAATGAAGCAAAGGGAAAGGCTCTCACGTGTTCACAAATAAACAGCGCTACTTTCCTAAGCTGAATTTCCTTGATAACTGAGTTTTATAAACAAACACACGGGACAGCGAGCCAAAAAGCACCCACCCCGAATGCTCAATCTACAATTAAAACATTTCTCCCTCTGTGTAATGGAATGTTTCACGTGGAAAAACTAATCTTCCTTGATTGTTCTTCCAATAAGAAAACTATTAGAAACGTGCGGCCACCAAGATGCGCCGAGGAACCAGTCTCTGAGATGGAGGAAAGAGATGGAGCCAACGGCTGGTAATGCTTTCACCCGGTGAAACTCAGGGAGGAGAACCCACTCTTCTATCTGCTAAATAAAACTACAGATATTTAACAAAAAAAAAGAGTGTACTCAGGAGTTCCCAAGATAATTTTTTTTCCTACTGACATGCAGCAAAACCGGTCCTCAGCCAGCATCATTTATTTCAGGAGGCAAAAAAAAAAGCTGAATTTTTTTAACTGTTATGTTTTTTAAACTGTGTGCTTGTTAAACGGATTGTTTTTTAAAAACCTCTACCGTTTCCTTAGGTGCCCCTCTCCGGAGCAGATACTCACAGTGCTGTAGACAGCGGAGACGGTGGGAGTGAAGATCCGATCCTCGAGCGGCTGCTGGACAGGACCTCGGGGAATCCTGCAACGCGGCAGGTTAAGGAAAGCCAGGCGGAAGGATGGGTGGTGTTTTGGGGGAAAAACAGTGAATATATTGTCCATCAGTGATGCCAGTCATCTCCCACGCTCAGCAGACACACAAACATCTCATGTGCGACCAGGCACCTGCGGTCCTTCAGGTTTCTCCAAAGGAGGAGCACGTGGTAGGGGGGGGCTTCAAAAGATGTCAGCAATAAATACAGCAAGAAAAACCAAAACCAAACAAAAAAAAAAAATCACTGAACAATCCACAAGAGAATCCTCCACCTTTTTTGGTTTTGTTTTGTTTTGTTTTTTAAGAAGAAGGGGAAAAACCCCCAACCCCAGGAGCCCTTTGTGCTCAGGGGGCCAATGCATCACCGGTTCCACTCGACCCCAAGGGAATCACCTCCCTGCGACCAACTCCCCTCCTCATCCACCCCAAAACCCTCCGGAAAGGGGCTGCCAGAGAGGTTCCCAGGTCTGATGATGTGCTGCAGGGCTATTTCTAGGCAAAGTTTTCTTAAATAGGAAAGGTATTGTGGGAATCCAGGAGGAAAAAAAGGGAAAAAGACTTTACGCACCAAAAAAAAGAGCCAGAATCCGCTTTACTTGCAGAATAAAACGAGGGGATGTGGGTATTTAAAAGAAAAAGCTTCCTGACTATAGCCAGCACGTGGGCCCTTAGGTCCAGCCTATGGCTGCTCAATACCTGATGCCACCACCATAAGAACCCCATGCTTAGCTTGTTCCAAAATCTCCCACTAAATCCCACATTCAGAATTCACCTTTTTTTGCTGTTTATATTTTATACATCAAAGCCTCTTGGCAAACGAGCGCAGCCTGATTGATTAAGTCTCACTGCACCCGAGCCAGAAACACAGACCTCGCGTGTTAATGTGATGGCAGATACTTTAAAAAAATACCCCCAAAAAAATCATGAAAACACTTCTTTGGTTTTGTTCAAATAAATAAGGGAAAAAACCACCCGTAAGTTAAGTTTTGAACCTAGAAGATTAGTTTGAGTCTTTCAAGAGTCCACCCTTTGCACTATGAGTTTGATCTCCCGAGAAACGCCGCTGCCCAAAGCTCTGCAGGGACCATCCTGGCAGGAGCAGAGACCCTGCCGGCGCTGGGAATCCAAGCTCCACCATCCCACCCCTTCCCCTTCCAAAAAAAAAATATAAAAAGATGGAATTTTAAGGTGGAAGCAAGGACTGTTGAGATACAACCTGCTCTGCATGAGCCCCAGCTGGGTCTCCTCCTTCCAGAGCAGAACCAAATTCAGAATATCATGGTATTTTGATGCCGATCTTGTCACTATAAAGCTCAGCCCTCCCCAGGCAGGCTGAGAAATTCTTCTAAAAACATCCTATTTTGTTCTACATCCCGTGTTTGAACGCCAGACCCGACAGAAACCCTGCGTGATAGGATTAGGTGGGGAAAAGAGGGGCTCTGAGCTTCCCAACCCCGCTGCACGTAGGTCATGGCCCCGGTAAAGCCCGGCGGGTGGAACACGGACGCCTACGGCCAGATCCAGACAGAGGGAACCGGGATGAGAATCCGGCCCCATTGGGTCCCAACACGGTGCTCACAAAGCCAACATCTCGTCTTTTTAATTTTTAAATAAGTGCAAGAATCTATTCTCAGGGTCTAAGGCTCATCTTCACTTTGCAGACTTGCCAGCTCGTGCGTAAGCGGTACCGTTTGATGAAATAAAGAGGTTTTTAATAATAAGACTACACGTAAAATCCTGACTCCAGAGAAAACAAGGGGGAAGATTTGCCACAGACTTCAAGGGAGCTGAAGTGCCAGTCCCTGCCTTCATCCCGGGGATGTTACATTCATCCCTGGGTTTTGGAAAAGCCAAAATTTGGGAGAGGAGGATTAGAAAGACACTGCAAAACAGAACAAAACCCATTTATTTTCTGCACTCCATCCCCACAGCACCCGACCCTCGCACCCACAGCCATCGCCCGATGGAGGAGGCCAGGCCAGGCCAGGGTCTAAGCTGCCACCCTTTTGTCACAGCCGAGACGTCGAATCTCGAGGCAGTTTTAACAATTAACTGCAGCAATTGCTGCTTCAAAAGGGATCATTCCCGAGTTGGGAAAAATGGTTTCATCCTTGGAGAAGGTTGGGATTTATTTTCTTATTTTAGAACTTATATAAGCCAGGAGAATATAATCTTCTTTGAGCAGGGCAACCTCTCTTTTTGCACCCAGGAAGAGCTGCCCTAAAGGACCGAGAGGCTGCAATGGATTTTCAGAGTCTGGGGGGTGCCGTTTCTGATGACTTCTAGGAAGTGAGGATTCTCGTCGGATTAAAAAGAAACCTTTTCAGGTCCTTTTTGCCAAAGGACTTGACCTGGACGCGAGACTGATAAGGACAAAAATACCTTAAATTCCACTAAGCCTTAATAAGATACAATGGTTGGAGAAAGCGATTATTCCCAACATTCCGGCACCCGCGGACAGACTCTCTGCGGAGAGCGGGGCTCCTGGGAAGGTTCCTGTTTCCCTGTGAGCCCCCCAGAAGTGAGGACCTTCCCTCCCCTTCCAGCTGCCCAAGGAGCCCAGCCCGGGGGAACCACCGCTGTTATTTCAGGAGAGATGAGCCAGAGCGACTGCGAAAGTTCATCAGCAGCCTCTTGCTAACGAGGCTCTTTTCCTAGAAGCAGGTGAGACTCCACCATGGGATATGAACGGGTCACGGCCGGCAGGTGGGAAGAGAAACCTCCTCCAACAGCATCGTCTCCTCCACATCCATGGTAAAACCTCCTCCAGACGTTCATCTTTCACTACAGGGAGATTTGGGTACCATCAGGAGCTGCACGGCCTGGTCCATAACGCAGATGGCACCGACACCCCCCTCCAGTGCCCCCACCACGCAGGGAAGTTTAACCATTAAAGCAGAACCCAGCCTGGCTCTAGTGCGGCGCTTAATTAGCCACAGCGGCAAGAAAACGAGGATACGCTGAATAATTTAGGCAGCTCTTTCATGTCACTATTCTGGCACGCTTGGATCCAATTCCGGAGGATCCTGTGCCCTCCCTCCTTCTCCTCCTCCCCCCCATATCCTTGGCCACCCACGCTCCGAAATGATCCGGGAGGGTGGGCAGGGGAGAGGGAGGCTGGAAAAGCAAAGCTAAATGCAAACCTCACACCATTTTCAAAGATTCTTCTGTTACAGCAGGGAGAAAAGATGAGGTGGGCGACGAAGCAGGAACAAGGGGAACCTCTAAAATCCCACTTGCAGCCAGGAGGGCGGTTCGGTGGAAGCACGGTCTGCGCCTTCCCCAAGTGTGTGGGGCTGAGGAACTCCCTAGGGCTCTCCCTCCTCCACCAGCATCACACCAGAAACCGGGAGAGGGACGGCAGCCGGCAGGTCGCACTGCTTCTGGATTCTCTTCATGGCTGTTCGGTGCTCGTTCACTTATGAAATATATATATATATTATTTTAAATCCACGTAAGCGAGATACTTCTGGCAGGTCAATGAAAGCAGGCAGAGATGCTGAGATCTCCCACCCAGTCCCCATCTGGCCACGGCAGCAATTAGAAGCTGGAATTTCAGGAGCTACTGAAGATGTGGTGGGAGAAGGCAGAGACGGGAGCACCGGGTGGAAACCAAACCAGAATTTTGCTTGAAACCAGAAGTGTCCACAAAAAGAGGAGGATCTCTTTAAATTAGATGCCGTAGCCACGCTCGGAGGAGAATATGTGACTTCTCTGTAAAGCGATTAAAGAAAAAACCCAAAAGCCCAGAGCAGAGCTGGCTGTCAGCTCGGGGAGTGCTCGGAGGCACCAACAAATGCAGAGTTAAATAAAAGTCAGGAGGAATTTCTTGCAGAAATGGTCCATGCTCGTCCGCTTGCTCTAATCACACCCCAAAACTGAAATACTGCAAGATATTTGTGTGCTTTCGCAGCCACGAACTGCAGGAAAACATGCAGTGAAACAAGCTCTTACAGCAAGGATTTGCACAGGTTTTTTTGCTCTGTTCCTGCTCCCAAGATTGGAGGGGGAAAGAAAAAACCCACTAATACATTTTCTTCCAAAATGGATTCATTTTCTCCTTCTCACCTAACCTCATTTTCAGTGACCTGAGCACACACCAATGGCCTCTTTCTTCCCTCCCGGCCGACGCTAACGAGGAATCACCTTCTCCCAGGAATAAAACCACCCGTGGGCAAGTATGCAAACGCCTTACCCAAAAAACCCCATTCCAGAACTAATCATTTTTAACCCTGCAGAGAAAGGGAGCGAGTCTCCCGCCAGCCATCCCCAGGGTTACAAATCCCGGTGCGTGTCCCCACTTGTACCCAAATTGTGTATTAAACAACTCTGGGGGGGGGCGGGGGGAGAAAAACACCCATAACTCAAACCCAAGCTAAGACCATCAAGCGAGATTACAGAAGGGGGAGAAAACACAATTTCAAGCACTTCTTTCAGTTTGTCTGTGAATTTTTAAAAACCCCTCCGAGTAGGGAGGTACTTGATGGCAGAGAGCTGTAAAAATAGCGGTTTTCTCCTCTGCAGGCTCCTCTCTAACACGCAACTGAAACGCAGGAGGTGAACATTTTACCAGCAGAATTTAGCAGGTTCGGGAACCGCGAGGGCTCAGCTAAGAGGGGAAAAGGGAAAAGCTACACCAGTCACAGCCAAAACCTCCCCAGTATCCCCAGCATCCCTCCATCCTCTGCAGCTGGGCAAAGCCTTTTGTCCGGCGTGCTCTGTCCTACCTGGCAGCGAGCTCCCGGTGAGCTTCGAGAGCAAACTCACTCCTGGTGAGCTTCGAGAGCAAACTCCCGGTGAGCTTCGAGAGCAAACTAACTCCCGGTGAGCTTCGAGAGCAAACTCACTCCCGGTGAGCTTCGAGAGCCAGCCGGGCTCAAACACCGGCTCTTCTTGCCCCGGCTGCTGGTGGAGAAGCCTCTGGCCGCATCCCTGCCATCGGGAAGGAAGGATTTCTTGGCTCCTGCCTCCTCTCTCCTGGCTCCGAGCGCTCCCGGCAGCGCTTGCCGTCTTAAAGAGGAAGCATGAGGAGGGTCCGAGCGGTACCTCGGTGGGGTTTTGTACCAATCCCTGCAGAAATCCCTCTGCTTCCCAGATTTTTCTGCCGGGCACGCGCCGGAGAAGGGAAAGGGGACAGCATCATGTTCTTCTTCGCAAGCTGGTATCGGATAAAAATCAAACCAGGCTGACAAAAGCATAAGGTGAAAAGATGAACTCCCCCCCCCTCCCGGGACACTGGGCTGTAGGAATCCGCATCGGGAGCCTGGGAAGTGTCAACGCTCTCCCGGTCAGGAGGAGAATTAAAATCACAGCACAGACTCCTCGGCAAGAAACTCTGCACCTCGTGTTCCCTGGGCTTCCCTCTCGCTCCATCACAAACACGTTTCTTCAGGAAGTGCTTTGTGAATCAATTTTCCCTTCAAAATAAATTCCTCTTTTGACAGGCCGCGTTTCAGGAGCCGGGGGAAGGAAAGCTGGTAAAACAAACTACAGCCTTTAAAGGCAAAAAAATAAACACCAAAACAAAACTCACTCCACCGAGTGACATGTCACATGGGGAAAAATAATATATACATGAGACAAACAGTGCCATCCGCTCTCTCCATCCTGAAATACTTCCTACAACAGAACAAATATAATCCAAGGGAAAAAAAAAAAAAGGCAAATTACAAAGCAAACAACTCCAAATTTAGGAAAAGGCAGGACTAACACCCGTGTGACCATAATTCAATCCCCTTGTGCATACGCTGAATCAAGCCCTTAATTCCAGAGGCAACACGCTGGTTTTCCCAGTGTCCCTGGTGTCCCCACCTTCCCATCTCTTACTGGAATCCAGCCCCTTACTCCCTTCAGAGCTCAGCAGCTCTTGCCAATAAGAGATGAACGACAATTCATATTACAAAAATCAAAATCAATGTAATTCCAGGACTTTGGAAACATGTTTAAAGGCTTAAGAAGAACCTAATAAAATGCCAAACTCTTGCTCCGTATCAGTATAAAATCAGAATCCCAGAATGCTATGGGGTTGGAAGGGACCTCTGGAGATCACCCAGTCCAACCCCCAGCCAGAGCAGGTCCCACAGGAACGTGTCCACGGGGATGTGATTGTTTCCAGAGACTCCCCCACCTCTCTGGGCAGCCTCTGCCAGGGCTCTGACACCCTCACACCAAAGAAATTCTTCCTCATCTTTAGGTGGAACTTCCCATCTTCAAGTTTGTGTCCATTCCCTCTTGTCCTGTCCCTGGGCACCACTGGAAAAAGACTGGCCCCATCCTCCTGACACCCTTCCTTTATGTATTTATTTCTGGCTGGTGAAACATTTTTTAAAAAATAAAGAAACACAATAAAAGGTGTTTGTGAAGTAGCAAAGAAAGGGATTTATGATTTAAAATTACGAAGCTGTGTGACAGAGCCCCGTCCCTGGGAACAGATCGTACGGCAAAAGCCATTCTTAAGCTTGTTTCAATGTTTTATGGCCTAATCTAAAGCTCCTTTACTGCAACATGTGTAGTCAATGCCCACAACCCAACTGCCATTTGTCAGACATATACATTTTAAGTGGATTGATGAAGTGCTTATGTAAACTACCTTTTTAATCCCAGGTGTTATTTTGTGTATTAATTGGTAATACCGGATTCTCTTTAAGTTCTCATTGATGGGCTAGTTTATGCTTGGAACAAATACCTTAAATAAGGCATTTATCTTTTGCTTTTGTACCAGAAATGCACCTACATCAATATTGTTGATGTTTCACACCGTCTCACCGGCTCCGTTACGAACTGCGATTCCCTCGTTTGAAATTACCGGCGGCAGGGCCCCTTCCTTGGTCCTCGTTTGACCGACCTGACGATAACGAAGAGTGATAAGATTCATCCCTCCCTCTGCCATTTAACTGCTCCTCGTTAAAGTGTCCTCTCAAGCTTTGTCCAGATCCAGACATTAACAGCAGTGAGGTTTCTTCTATTTGTGCCATACTCTGTCAATGAACACTCTCCCCGTAATAAAACTTCTCTCAAAATTCATCTTGAGCTTTTTATCTAATTACGTATCATTAATCTCAGCTTTTAAATAATCCCAAACACTTCCTTTCCCTTCTCTCTGCCACATCAGGCCACCCGATCTGCGCTTGTGCTCAACTGGACGGGGACGGGGCAGCAGCAGGAGCTCCCAAAAGCCAAGGCACACGCAAATCCCCACGGACCCCAACGGCTGCTGGAAGGTGGGCTTCCCAGGGCTCCTCGGGAAATCACAGCTCCAAAGGAAAAAGTGACCTTCAGACACCTACTGCGAAGAGCCGTTTCCCTCTCCTTTCAGCAGCAGCATCCAGATACTCCCATCTCTCCTCCTCTTCCTCCAGGAGTGAGTCGGGACAGGTTTTGGAGCTGCTCTGCTGACCACTGCTGGTGTTCACACGTGGGATTGCATCTCCAAACCTCAGGGTGACCCACAACTCAGGGCTTCTCTCCCTCCAGCCTCGCCAAAGCCGCGCTGCAGCAGCCACGTCCAAACTGCACGCTCTATTTATACCCCAGCACATCTCCAAATCCTCAAATACCCATTCCACAAAACATCTATTTCCGAAGACTTTCTCCCCACATGCATCTCCGCTCTGCAGGGGTTTTGCTCCTCGCTCACCTTCTCAAGTGACCAACTCACATCTCACTTAATCCCGAGGCAGGAATCCCACCTACCCCTTCCCATCTGGCTAATTATAAATGATGATAAATTAGGTATAATGATCAGGTATAAAAAGATGCCTTTTTGTCAATCCCTGATGCACATCAGATATCATCGCTGTCTGATACATCGCTTTTCACCTTCATCTCCTTTTATTTTTCCATCCACGTGCGATGCATCTCGTAGTCCAGCCAAACAGGAACGCCAGAGCAAGGCTGGGGGTTAGAGGGGAAGACAACAACGGGAAAATAAACCCTCTTTGTTGCAAATTAACTGTATTTCCACCATCTCCTTCATCCTGCAACGCTTTCAAATCAAACCCAGGAATATTCAGGGCACCAGCTGTAGGCAGCGGCACTAGTTACACCTGCAGACAAGCACCTAATTATCTAGAGCTCATTACCTCCCCGGCTCGGTTTTGCATCTCTAAATTAAAAAGAGCTGGAGACAGCTCACCGGTGTGTAAATCATCCCCCAGCCCCTGACGCGCTTCGTTCAGGAGCGAGTGATGGAGGAGCCGTCAGGGAACACGGCGCAGCGGCAAACGCCACCAAAACCCCAAATCCATTATTTTGCCCGATACAAACCCGTTTCTAAGGGCAACCCCATTTCCTCGCTTCGTCTCTACCTTCCCTCAGCCGCCACCCGAGCATCGCTGCAAACCCTCTATTTTCAGCTCAGACCCGGAAAGGTTGTTTGGGGTGGAAAGAAACTGTGTCTAAACCCCACTAATCCCACCGGGATTTTCCCTGAAGCGCGGTGGGTGCGGGTGGGGGGCCGGGAGGGACAGACTGAGTATTTCTGTAACACAGAACCTTATCCTGCCTGATTTTTAACCGCAGCGTCTCCAAGAAGCGGCTTTCCAAAGCACAGCCTGGATAAAGTTAAATCCAGGTTTGAACCAAGCTGGAAAATATTATTAATTAAAAAAAAAAAAAAAAAACCCAAGGCAGAAAAGCAGCCTGGCTGATGTCTGAGCCAGCTCAGGTAGAGGTGACGTGAGGTGAACAACCTGCCAAGAAACCACCTCCTGCTCAGCCACGGAAAACTTTTCACAGCTGACTTGTTCTACCTTAACAGTCCACTTTTCCTCCATAAGCCACCGGCCACTTCCATATTTTTAAAATTCATATTTTATTCTTACAATATATGGAGTCTTCTAAGAGATGGAAAAGTCAATAGATTTCATCAGCTCCCGTCAGCTGGAAAGGCATGGTATCACCTCTGCAACGGCATCACGGGAACATGCCCATGTAGCCTTCAAATTCCATTTAATTTTAGGAGGGTTATTTATGACTGTACTTGTCCATGTTAATTAAAACTCCCATTACGCTGCAGAAAACAGGCTCAGGAACTGGAAGCAACCCCATTAGTCTTCACTGGTCCTGTCCTGCTCGGCCACCGCACCCGCTGCTCCCAGTGACTTCTGCAGCCACAGCCCCAGGGAAGGACCTTATAAAGAGCAAAAAACATTAAAGCAGGGGAAAAGCTCAACAGGGTGAGCCCTGGTGACCAGCACCAAAACTGCCTGAGCTCTGGAGGCTCTGCCCTAAGTCCCAGGACCATCACAGGCCACCATCCCATGGAGAGGTGCCAAATGAAGCCCATACTCCAAAATACACCGCATGAACCGGCAGCAGACAGGCGCTGAAGCCCAGAAGTCCCAAGCAGGGCGATGCCAGACTCATGCCACGCAATACTGGGCTTAATTACCTCCTAAGATGACATTAAATTGATACAGATCTTATCTGCTGGGGGTGCAGGGCTGTGCTGCTCTAATCCATTATGAAGCTTTCCTTTGCTTTCTGCCCAAGTAGGGACGGGAAGGGGTGGGAACCACGGGGTTCGGTGCTGCTGCTCTTTATATCTGTGTATTAAAGGCAAACCTGGATTTTTGTTGGTCATCTTCAGAAGATTCTACACCAAGACATCATTTCCTTATTTCCTAATGCACACACAAACTGATACACATAGTCAGAGCAGTCGGGGTGTATTTGTAAGCACCCTACAAAGTGGACACACACCTTTATGGATGATTCATGTGTGATAAAAGCAGGGGGAAGAGAGCCCACATCTCCCCAGTGCTGGCTCGCAGGAGCTGCGTGACCCCAGCCCCACACTGGGAATAAATCACATTAAATGGGTAAGGTGTATGTCACCCTGCTACCAAAAATGGGGCTTTGTGCTTGGGGAACCCATTTCCAGCTGTCTGGGAAGCCAGGAGACCGCAAAAGCTCTGCGGGGTGAGAAACCACTGAGGTCAGCAGAAGAACACCAGGAGGAGGACGGGTAGGGAAATCACCGCTTCTGAATTGTCCTCTCCCTGTGGCACATGAGTTCCTTCTCTCAGACTTTTTGGTTTCACATTTTTAAAATCCAAATCCAGTGCCAGCTTCCTTCCAGGGGAGGAACTGATTGGGAAATAAAGGGACTCGGACGGCTGGATGCTCTGCGAGCGGTTCCCAGCCTGGGAGGGAGGATGGAGGAAGGTGGTGGGGCAGGGACGTCACAGAGAGCAGCTGCGAGGAGGTGGCATCAAAGGAAAATGACTGTCACAAACATGTAACCCAAACAGCAGGGCCTGCAGGCAGCAGGACATGACACGAGAAGCTGGAGTATGAAGCTGTTACCCGGCAGTGGTGGGTCCTGGCCTCTCACGGCCACTTAGAATCATAGAATTGTCCAGGTTGGAAGGGACCTTTATAATCATCTACTCCAACCATCAACCTAACTCTGATAAAAACCATCACTAACCACGTCTTTAAACCACTTGCCCCACGGCAGCACGAGCCCATTTCCTGCTGCTCGGGCAGCCAGAGCCGTGAGCAGATCTGGACTCAAATGAACCTTTTCTTCCAAACTTTGTTCACCCCCCCAGCCACAATGACAACTGTGTTGGCCCAAAGGACAGGTCCAAGCAGGAACAGAGAGATGGAGAGGTGGCACCATAAAGTGTCGTAGTTTCCCTCAGCACATCCCCGGCATTAGCTGCAGGGATGGATGAACCCTCAGCTGCCAAGGGTGACCTAAACATAACATATGCATCCTAAACATTATTACAACTTTAAACCCCTGTGTAAAATGCTTTTTCCAGGTGATTTTTACGAGAATTTATGGCAGCAGACACTCAAGAAATCATTTTCCTCTAGGAGATGTTATAGTCTGAGCCTCCAGTACCTGAACAGAGTGCTCTAGAGACCACACCAGCCCTGGAAGATCTATCCAGAGGATGGAAGTTTGATGGGGCAGGGGAAGGAGGAGAAGGAACATACCCAACGGGAAGGAGCTGAAGCATTTGCTGCCTTAAGCCACACGTAACGCTGTAACTTGAGGCCACGAGAGGACTTCTACTGAGGCACCACCTGAAACAATTTCAGATCCAGCCCAGTCATACACTGGGGAGACAGGGCACTGAACTGGGAGGCAGTAGTTTTGACTCCAGTGAGCTGCAGAGCTGCGAAGTGACGGTAGATACCACAGCCAGGATCTTCGTGTGGGTTGGGAAGTGTTTTCTTGGGGCTGCAGATGCTGCTCCCCAGGCCCATGCGCATCTCCTCCAGGAGCACAACCCATTTCGAAAGCGCCCACTCACTTAGCTTCAACCATGAGGATGAAAAGACCTCAGTAAGACAAAGGCAAGAGCAAAGAGCTTTAAGTTTTTACCTTTTTAATTACAGAAAAGCCACCCTTCATTTGTGCTCCTCACCCTGGGAGGCTGTCCCTGCTACTGGCAGGGACTTGAACGCACCATCAATTAACAGTTCAGAAGTGACAAATAGAGACACAAAACATAAAAATCAGCAAAAACTGGGTGAAAGGCTTTTAGGTGACCAGAGGCAGTGATGTTTCTCCCAAAAGTATTCTCCTAGTTTGGCAGCAGCTGCTAAAACACCTTCTGTGCTCCAAGAGGATCCAAACCTCTGCACATTGTCACCAAGGCCCTGCATTAGCTACTCCAGCCACTGACAGAACCCAAGAACTCCATTCAAACAGGAGAAGTTTCATGATTTCTGATCAAGAAGCTCCTCCAGACATTCTCACACTCTGAAATAATTAGCATTTTACTGGCAGTTCACAAGCCTAAACAGCTCAGCTGCTTCTTTTAATTAGAAGATTTTATGCAGCTATTACACCCCTGCTATTCCCTGGAAGGAGACGAAGCTCTGAAGCTCCCCCATCACCCAAAGACTTATTTTTGTGGCGCTGACAAAAAAAACAAACAACCAACACCTTTAGTGTCAGCCAGCAGGCTGCCCACCTCTAGAACAAGAGAGCTCACCTTGCTGAATGCAGCCCTTCCAATAAATAATGATAATAATAAAAAAATAAAACCTCATCTGGCTGTTCAAGTAAAATATCAGCTTCTGTAGCAGCAAAATTTACCATCCGAGTGACTGAAGTGGGTGGCTCTTGTTATTTTACACAGGTCTTACAAGGAACATCTCACACTTCCCCTGTGTGAGGGACAATCCCGGGTGAGAACCAGCAGCAGGAGGAGAAAAAGCCCAAATCCCACATCCAGCGATTCCTCCATCAGCTCACACCTGGTGGCCAGGCCGGGGAAAGAAACGGAGACTTCAAAGGTGCTGGAGCTTTCACCCCCTGTGCCCCACCTGAAGTGTCATTTAGAAATCTCCTGGCAGCACCGTTAATCAAAGGGGTGAAAGGGAGTAATTCCAGGGCATGGAGCAGACCCTGAGAAAAGGGAAAAGCCCCAAAGGGTTGATCTCTGAGAGCACGGTGCTTCCCTTGGCCCTGCCACAGGCTCTGGGCTGGTCCTGGGTCCAGTTAAATGGTTAATGGTATTAAATGGGGAGAGGCCACCCCCAGACACCCACACGTTCCAGCCACCTCCCTTTGGTACGGAGCAAGGATCACGGGACCGTTTGGTGACCCAGCTCAGCTGGTGATTCAACAGAAAACTATGGGTTTTTTCTTGGCTGGGTGAAGTTTTTCGGGTGATTCCATGAGCTGAGTTAAATCACCAAATTCTCACGTGATTGCTCCACTGAAGACAGGGGAGCTCAGCCAGGAAAGAGCCAGCCCCCCGGCCGAGGGGAGCTCGCCCGTGCCCCCCCTCCAGCCAAAGGGGAGCTTGCCCCGAGAGCCTGAGCTTGGCCAAGGGGAGCTCACCTGGAGGGACAGCCCAGCAAGAGCAGATCCACCTTCCAGTGCAGCTCACGGGGCACGTCTCTGTAATCCTAACGGGAAACTGCAGCCAGAAAAGCACCCACCTTCATCTGAGACACCCAAAAATCAACATTGTGAAACAGAATCATAGAATGGTTTGGGTTGGAAGGACCTTAAAGCCCACCCAGTGCCATCCCCTGCCCTGGGCAGGGACACCTCCCACCACAACAGGTCCCTCCAAGCCCCCTCCAACCTGCCCTTGAACCCCTCC
>JAOQGH010000008.1:7990565-8002926 GCA_025769975.1 Gallinago jamesoni
CCCCTCCTCCTAGGGCTCCCCTCCCTGATCCACAGTCCCTCCCCAGCTTTCCTGGAGCCCCTTGAGGGACTGGAAGGCTGAAATCTTCAAAGTCATCAAGAGACAAACCCCAGAGAGCAGAGAGAGACGCTGCACCACACGCTCTGGAGAAACACCACTCGTCATGGAGGTGAGCAGGGAGGGACGATGGCATTGGCTCCGAACTCCCAGGGACCCTCATCCTCCAGTGCACGCTGAAGATGTTCTCCTCGGAGAAATTCTTGGGCACTTTCTCCTCCAGCTCAACTCTTTGCTCCCTGAGAGGGGGACAGAAAACCCCCACGCATCCAAATTCACCTCAACAGTCTTCATTTGACCAGAAGGTCACCAGCACAGCCACCGGGAAAGCGCTGCCAGGACCTCACCCGGACTCTTACGCTCCTGAAAGCCATCCTGGATCTCTTGCTGTTCTCCTGGGCTTTGGGGGAAGCTGCTAGCATCCAGAAGATGCCACCCAAGAGCGCAGGAACCAGCGCAGCGCTATCTGACGGGGACTGTAACACAGTGAGCAGGAGCAGCTCAGGAGAAACTCAAGCAGATGTGCAACCATCGAGGCAACTTCAGCAAAACCCCGGTTTCCACGCACAGCAACGATGAACTTCACACAAAAAGCCCCCAGGCGCCGACCCTTCCTCTGCGCGTCTCAGAAACGGAATTAAAGTGGGGGAAGAAAAAGATAGATTTTTAGCTGCCCGTCTGTTAAAGCCCATCCTGAACCTGCTGCTGTTGCCCCCACCTGCAATAACCTGAGAAATCCCCCTGCCCAGAGATACCACGGTGATTTATTAAGGTCAAGCTTACTGGTGCCTGCACAGAGACCACCAACCACCAGGAAGCTGAACTCCCTCCAAACGCAAGGAAGTTTGGAAAAAAACCCAAAAACCTACTGCCACCAGCCCAGAGCCCAAGAAACAGCGTTTAATTAACCCTGAAGAGCCCTGTTACCCCAGTTCAACACACACCAATGTGTTTGTCCTTCCCAGTGCAATGTTTGTCCACGTCTGGGCTGGGGCTGTGAAGAAACTGGCGACCTAATTATATTGATCCACAAAAATTTATTCAAGGCACAGGGGGACTTTTTAAAGAGCGGGTTATAAGAAGGCACACACACAAAAATACTTTACTCCAAAGTGGGAGCATTAGGGAAGAAACAGAAGTTAAGTTGAAGTGAAAAGCACAAAGGGCCAGGGTGAGGGTGCAGCCCGGAGCACACCTTCCTTAATTGACATTTTTATGGAAAAAAATCCATCCCTCCCAAACAGGGGTCAGAAACGGAGGATTTGCCCATCCTCACAACTTCTGAGCACGTTTTCTTCCCCAAATGGGCTTTGATTGAATACTCCTTGAATGCTCAGCATGACCAGAGCCACGACGTTACCCCGACTTACTTTTACACAGAAAATTTACCTTCTTGAAGCCGCTTCAAGGAAATTTTTCAAAACTCTGTCTTGTCTTAGAGCAGCTCCAAGAACTTCCCATCCAGCACAAAACGGAACTCCCAGCAAACCATTTCTGTTCTTCGCATCCATCGCTCCCCAAATTCACTTTCCTTCAAGAAATTCTTCAAAAATTCCTTCTTCCCCCTGTATTTTCCTTTTTTCTGGCTAATGCCTTTCTACAACCCACATGAAACAAGCAGCTCCTCTTCCTGTTCAGTTCTCTCCCACTCAATTCTTTTTTTTTTTTTTTTCAATTATACCGATAACCATTTCGTTCCATGATGTATGAAGAACTAAAACCACACGTGTTTCCAAAGACACAAAGTTCACCACGTGGAAGCTGTTTCTAGTCTAGTTTTAAACTAGAAACTCAGAGCCTCGATCCACCTATTAACATACAATAATTAACATCTAGTAATCCTTCACACCAATAAATAAACCCTTGCGCTGCCGGGAAGAGGGAGACCTGGGAAGGTTCAAATCAGAGCTGCCAGAAGAAACCTGTCCCTCTGTTTTCTCTGCCGTGGGGTAACGCTGTCTCAACACCCGGATCAAAACAGAGAGAAGAAGAAGAAGAAGAAGGAAAAAAAAAAAAAAAAAGAAAGAAAGAAACCAAACAGAGCTAAAAATAAGGCTGAACTCGGATGACCCTCCGCACTCCAGTAAATCAGAGATGAACTCTGCTCCCCCAAGCCTCACTTTTCCAGCAGCGTTTCGAAAAGGCGACAGCTTTTATTTACTACCTGGAAGCACAACACCAAGTTTCGGCGGAGGAAGAAAAGCAGGCAGGACACCTGAACACAGCTCTGCCCAAAGGCGCGGGGAACACACCGGCTGTGTCCATTCCACGGCCAGATGATGAGTTTAAAAGTTAAGCAGCGGTATGGGTCAAACAGGGTATGTTTTCCAAAACAGGCACGGCTATAAATATAAATTAGACTCTATCATTTTAACCTCCCCACCTCTGTAACAGCAGACTGTCACATCCTCCTCTTGCTCTGGGCGTCAGGTTGGGTCCTGGCCATGGGACACGCTGCCACACCATCCCGGCTCCTTCGGGGTCTCACCCCTTCCTTCCCAGGGTTTTTATTTTCAGGCTGCACTCAAAAGTAACCCCAACCTTCACTCCTCGTCCCCACAAGGGGTTTCATGACAACGCTCACCAAAACCAACAGGGTCCTTCTCTCTCAGCCCCGGTGGCGCGGCCACTCCGGCAAACCACCCCCAAAACTCACCCTCCCTGAGGCTGGAGAGGTCACCCAAGTCCCTCCACGGCGATTTTGAGGAGAACTCAAAAAACAAAGCACTTTGGAAAGCCCAGCGCACTCCTGACCCCACGCCCAGGCAAACTTCATCCCTTCTGCTGTCAAGCATCACCTCGCCCATTAAATAAATCCTCTTTCCAGACAAACCAGCACCTTGCTGGGACCCTCAGCCGAGCGGGGACAGGCAGCCTGACCACTGTCCCCACCGTAACTCAACCGTCCCCACCAAAAACTCAGCAAAATTTCCCCCCACAAGCAACAGTTCCAGACCCCCGACTCCCTCACGACAGCACCTTCCCACTTGGTTTTGGGGGTGGGTTTTTTTCCCCCAAAATAAATCACCCGCTGGCGTTCCTGATTGGCAGGAGCGAGCCAAAAAACCACCCAGCCGGAGTCTGGCCCCTCTGCAGCGCTCTCCTCCAAAACCTTCCAAAAGGTTTTATTTTTTTTTTTTTTTTTTTTTCACTTGACCCAAACAAATCCGTAACGTCAACGGTCTCATGATTTAAGCAGCGTTATTTGTGGTCACAGCAGGAACGATTCTCGCCGGAAGCTGGAGAAAACAATGGACCTAAACTGATTATTTAAAAAAAAAAAAAAAAAGGGCTCGGTTTTTCCCACCTCAAAAATGAAAGTGAGAGCAATAAAAATGACTCTTCTACGCGGGGCACAACATTTCTCAAAGAACACAAGACCCCGCCGCGCAGCTCCGGCAGCCCTCACCCAAAAAAAGAAATAAAACAACCAACCCATAAAAATAAAAATACTAATAACATAACCAAACAAGACACTTCCACAGTAAAACCTAGAGCCGCCGTCACTCCATAAATAGCAAAACACGCTCCTGCACAACGCGCGGCGCCCGGATAACACGCTAATAATTCACCGAGTGTGGTTTGCACTTCACAAACCAACCCCCCCCCCCCCCCAAAAAAAAAACCCAAAAAACAACTTTAAGGGGGGAAAAAAAAGCCAATTTAACATTTTCCAGGGGATGGTGTCGGAGGCTGGAAACAAACCCACCTCCCCACCCCGTCCTTCCCCGGGGCAGGCGGCCGGGGCCACCCCACTTTCCTGCTGATCCCTGCAGTATTTCCCTCCTGACGTGGGGCCTACTCGCAGCACAGAACCCAAGACCTTTAATAAAAAATAAATAAAATAAAATAGAAAACCAAACCATTTACAGCAGCCGACGGCGGCCTCTCTTTTGTACCGGTTTCTTGGTACAGTGGGATATCTGATTATTTTTTTTTCCCCAATTTTTTTTTTGGAGGGGGGGGAGGATTTTCTTAGTGGGAGCCTTCTCCTCGCCATCGCGCGTGGCCTCCCCGGGAAGGCGCCACGTTCCACCTGAGATTCCACCAGCCCGAGAGGAATAATAATAATAATACTACTAATGATGATGATAAATTAAATAAAATAAATAAGTCACATCCAAACTGGCCCCGGCTGAGAGGATAAAAAAAACAAAAAACAAAAAACAAAAAAAACCCCAACAAACAAGGGTTCAAATTCACCTGGAAAAATAAAAAAACACAACAAAACCAAAGCACTTACCTGGGCAGGAGCGGAGACAGAACTGAGGAGGGATTTATAATTAAAAGTTTACCCTTGGGGGTCACTGCAGCTCGGGGGGGGGGGGGGAGAAGGGGGAAAGGGGGGACCCTTTGCCTTCCTCAGGGGAGGGGGGGACCCCCCAAACCAGCCGGTTGGCAGAGAAGGGGGGGGTCCCCACACACACACCCCCCCACAGCAGGTGCAGGGCCCTCTTTGCACGGCGAGGGGGGGCCCCACACACAAACACACACACACAAAAAGGAGGGGACCCCCCCCAACCGCCAGCTCCCCCCCCTCCCGCGGGCCGCCCCCTCCCCACACACCCCCCCGGCCCCTCGCTGCCCCCCCCCCACCCCCTTCCCTCACCCGGGGCAAAGGATACTGCTGGGGCGGCTGGGGCGGCAAGGCCCTGATGGTGGGGTGAGGCGCCGGCGCCGGGTGAGGGGGAGCCGGGGGGGGAGGCGGCCCCGCCGCCGCTGCTGCCGCCGCCGCCCCGCTCCCGGGGCCGGTCCCCGCCGCCGCCGCCGCGCCGGGTTTCAAAGCCGCCTTCTGCGGTAAACTCATCGCCAAGCCGAGCCACCACCCCCCGGCGGGGAGCGGGGCCGGGGCCGGGGGGGAGCCGGGGAGCGGGCCGGGGGCCGGGGCAGCGCGGCGGGCCGGCACCGGCGCCGGTCTCCGTGACAACGCGCCTCCCGGAGGGCTCGGCGCGGGGAGGGGACGGGAGAGGGGCCGGCGGGGAGGGGAGGGGGGGGAGGCGGCGGCTCAGGCCGCGCTGCTCATGAGCCGCCGGCGGCGGGGGGTCTCGGTCCCCCTCCCCGGGGGCAGCGGAGCCCTTCGCGGTGGCGGCTCTCGGGCGATGCCGGCGGATTTTCCTCACTGAAGTAGCGGAGCATCAAACATGGCGCTGCGGCCGCCTCCAGCAGTCCGGCAGGACGGACGCTCGGGCGCCTTCGGGCCGCTCCGGAGCCGCTCGGCCCACCGACGTTCGGCAACCTTCGGCTCTTTCCGGAGCCGCTCGGCACGCCGACGCTCGGCAACCTTCGGCTCTTTCCGGAATCGCTAGCTCGGCAATCCTCGGCTCTTTCCGAAAGTGCTCGGCAACCTTCGGATCTTTACGGAGACGCTCGGCGCACCCGCGGTCGGCAGTCTTCGGCTCTTTCCGGTGTCGCTCACTGACGAGTGGCGCTCGGCAACCTTCGTCTCTTTCCGGAGCCCCAGGGCAAACTTCGGCTTCTTCCGGAAACCTTCGCTTCCCTCCGTGTTCAGCCCGGTGCCTCCCGTGACCCTCCGGCTCTCGGTAAACTTCGGCCCTTTCCGGAGACGGAGGACGTGAGGGACTTCGGGAAGCTTCGGGCAGGCTCGGAGAGTCCGAAGATGCGGCCTCGAAGCTCCCGAGAAGCTCCGAAGAGCCCCGAGCGCCTCCCAAGGAGCCTCTGGGGAGCGGCGAGGCCGCAGTTTCTGGCGGTTTTGGCTGGGCCCGGAGAGACTTCGGCAACCCATGGCCGTGAGGGGAGCCCTGCTGCACCCACCCCCTTCAGGCACAGGGGCTTTCTCCCCTGCCCCAAAACTCAGCCCTGGCTCTGTTGCCAGCCCTTATGGTCCCCCAACCACATCCCAGGCTCCACATGCAGCTGGACAGGACGACGGCCCCTCATGAGTGTCACAGTCTGGAGGGTGCTGTGGTGGCAGCTGTGAAGGGAGGGCCAGCAGCCCTGAGGGTGAAATGGCTGCTCTGAGGGAGGGCCGGCAGCTCTGAGGGTGACATGGCGGCTGTGAGGGAAGGTTGGAAGGCCAGGGGGTGACATGGCGGCTGTGAGGGAGGGCCAGGAGCACCAAGGGCGACATGGAGGCTGTGAAGGCGGGCTGGCAGCCCTGAGGGCGACATGGCAGCCCTGAGGGTGTGCTGGTGGCTCTGAGGGAGGGTTGGGAGCCCAGAGGGTGACATGGTGGCTCTGAGGGAGGCCCAGCAGCCCACCTCTGGCAATGGGGACTGGCGTAGGGAGGATCCTCTGGGCCTGCCCTGGTGGCAGGTGGGCAAGCGTCCTCCTCACACCCCTAACGCCATGCCTTCGCCACCCCCAAGGGTTGCTGCGCCGCCACCATCTTCTATATTTCACAGCCCTGCTTGCGACCACCGTCTGGCTGAGCTCAGCAGGAGCAAGAGCGGTTTGTACCGTATCCGGGAGATAAAAAGGACCTCAGAGCAGATTCAAGCAGCCGCTGGAGTGTCCTGACTTGTCCTGCCCCAGCGCTGGCTCCCCAGGGCTCATTCCAGCCGGCTGGCACCTACTGACGTTCCTGCCACACTGCACGTCTCAAGGAAACGTTCCCGGCACCTTCGCCACGCCGGCAGGTATTGTCACCCCGTGTCACCCCGTGTCACCCAGCCTGGGGCACACCGGCTGCTGGAGCAAAGGTTGCCGGAGTTTGTTTGTGTCCCGTCTGCTGCACCCTCTTAGTAGCTGCAATAATACTTTAAAGCAATCAGAAATAAACTTCTAAAAGTGAAAAGCTTCTTTTGTGAAAGTAAACAGCTCTCTCGGTGGTATGTTCAGGCACTTGGTGAGGAACTGGTGCTGCAACTGGAAGCTGACAGAAGAAAGATCGGGGTCTTGCACACTGAAGAAAGCCTACCCCACGAGTCACATCTATCCACGATTCCACAACAGCCCCATTTTGAGTAATTTTGAGTTTTAAAATACAAATCTGAAGGAGGAGAATCTGGACAAGGTGTCGTTCACAACAGCAAGACGCAGCACAGCACCCGGCGGCCAAAAAACTGATGGGTGTTGAGTCCGTTTTCCCCTTTGAGTCTGAATTACTAAACAATTGGGTTTCTGCAGGTGAGGTTTGGGAGGTGATGCCTGCGCACACCGACACACGACGACCACAGCCCACCTTGAGGCTCGCTGTCCCCCCAGGTGTGATCTCGGATGAAAAGCTCCTGCCACACCATTTACTCCACCACGATGGCCTCCGGTAAAAGTAACTGTGCGACTGGAATAGTTTCTTACTGACTAAAGTGCTATCGACAGGGCACAGCTGCATCAAACCGCGTAGTGCCAGAAGTCGTTAGCGGAGCGGGCGGCTGAGGGAAGATGACTCGCGTGCTCTTTCATTCCCCTTTGTGCTTTTCCTTCTGCGCTGGGAAACGCCTGGGATGAGGTGAGCTGGCATCTGCCTCAAACTGCTCGTGGGAAGTGGGGTGAAATGGAAAACAATGAGGTTTTTGGAGGTAAAAAAGCCCAACCAAGCCTTGCCAGCCTGTGAAGAAGTCCCAAATGGGGACTGTTTCCATCTGCGGCCAGGAGCAAATATTTAGCCGCAAGAGAGGGCTCCAGGTATTTTTTTCTGAGCCAGTTTTCCTTTGCAGCACACCCCTGCCAGCTCGACTGCCAATGCCCCACTGTGACAACTAAAGACTGAAGAGAGAAATGAGAATGACCTCCAAGACAGGCCAAATACTGCCCCGTTCCCCAAAAATGGGACAACAAAGGAGGAACTCCTATCATGGTAAGGGGTTTGCCCAAGAACCAATAGATCTCCAGCCACCCCGGTGAGCTGCTGCACTCACAGCACATCTCTCCTGTCTGCAGCCCACTGGGAAGACGGATCCCCCTCCAACAGCTCCTGAAGACTTGGCTTGTAATAATTTTTGGGGTGCAAGTAAAGCTGTGTGGTTCTGGGGGGGTGTCGTTCCACCCACCGCCTCCCAGCCGTGGCACTTCTCTGGGTACGCCCCTTCATGCGGAAGGAAATTCGTACCGAAAGCAAATTGACATCTATGGCTCCCTCTGTTCTGCAGAAATAGCTGCCTGTAAACACAGCTGCAAAAGAGCCTCCCAGCTCCAGGATCTTTAGATATATCAATTCTTTTTGCCCATTTGGAAAGGAAAAACCCAGCATTTTCAGCATGTCATCTTCTGAAGCTCCCAAACTGTGCTAGCCCTGCGAAGAAGCCAGGCTCCTGGCTCTACCTTAAAGCTGCTCCAAAGTCTATGTCCCTCCCCAGCCATCTTTTTACCATTTCTTTTTTTCCCTAAGAGGAAAAAGCAGATGAGTCTCTCTTCCATACTACCCCACGGAGGATGATTTGGCCAACAAACCCTGCAGATTTGGCGAGCCTGAGCAAGTGCCAGCTGGATTCACGCCCTCCTTACTGCCTCTGGTTCCTCTCCATTTCATATTTTTCCCCCTATTTTTCCTGCTGTCTTTATTAGCACCTGGGAACCGAGGTATTACCATGGGCATCTTGAGTTTACAGCGCTCAGCTCTCCTTTGGGAGCAACACCAGCTCTTTTTCCAGTCCCACCAGTCTCTCATGTACCCAGCAGAGCAGAGGTGCTCAAAACCACGTGGCAAAGAGTATAGTAGGAGGGACAGAGCTGCTGGAGCACTTTGGAAAATAGAGTAAAGGATTGGGGTGTCACCGGAAAAGGATTCTTTTCCTGTAGGTATTGTTTGAGGAAGCTTTTGGCCCATTCACTACCCTAAAAACTCATGATTCCCAGTGGGTGACCCCAGTACTGGTGAGATGTGCTGGGGGTTGGATCCTGCTTGGAGGGGGCACACTGGGGAGGAGAAGAGCAGTTCAGAGGGTGGGGTTCAGCCTTTCGCCACCTCAAAGGTTGGCTTGGCCCCACCAAACCTGTGAAACCCCACCATTTCCAGCTCATTTTGGAGGCTCCAGCACGCTCCGGGCACCCGCTTTCACCCAGCACAGCATAGCAGCGCCTCTTTCTTCGCTTTTCCCCCCACTGATCCCCTTCCAACACCCTCCAGGCGAAAAACAAAAGCCATAAAAAAAATCCCCAAACATCTCTGTTTGGAGCTTTCCCCGTTCCTCCTGCCCAGGCTCAGCCCTCGGCAAGCATCTCTGCCCTCCGGGCCACGACTGAGCGCAAAATAAAGCAAATACCACCCAGGATCAGGCAAGTCCACGCCAGGCGCTGGCACGGGAGTGGGATGAGTCACCTCCTGCCTGCTCTGCCTTCACCCGGCGCCTTCCCAGACCCAAAAACATCCAGACCCAAAAACATCCACCGCCGGCTCCCAGCCCGGCTCGGGGAGCCTCCGCGGCGGCGTCCTCCTGCCCTTGAAAGCCTTCCTGCGCTGGGGCTGTCCCCTCCACGGGGGCAAGAGGTACCACCCACACAGTCCTTCGCCGCGAATAACCTCTGGAAAAACCAAAATATTTCCCTTTTGGATGGTTAAACCACCTCTAACAGCATCCTACCTCTCCCCACAGTGGCTTGTGTTCCCCCTCCCTGCTTTCACCCTCGCCCTGCTCTCCCTGGTTAATTCCTCTTTGCCTTACACCCTTACGCTCCTCTCTTTTCCCAGGAATGCAGGAATTTCACCCCATTTTAAACCCGCGGGGCTAGATCCAGGCCGAGACACCCCACCGGCACCGATTCCTGCCAACCCAGCGAGCTGAGAGTTCAAGCAACGATTTTCTCGGCTCCACTGCCCTCTGCGGGTTCACGCCACCATTTCCAGCCAGATCCTGGGGAAAAAAAAACAAGGACCAGTCTCCCGGCTCCGCAGGAAAGCGAGGGCGTGCAAGCGGAGGGCGTTTCAATTCGATCCGGGTAAGAAAACCCAGTAAAAAAGAGCAAGAGGGGAATTTTAGTCTGATTTATGCAACATGGGCATCCCCTGCATGCCCCGGGCATCAGCAAAACCACTCCGTGTTTCCAAGAGGTCACCACCGATGGAACAAAACCAGGGGCCTGCAGCCCAAATCCACCCCCCTTTTAACGAGCCAGGGCTAAATAGCAAACGCCGTTGGGTGTTTTATGGCCACCAGCCCTCCCAGGAGCTCAAAGGGAGCCTGCGGTCCAGGTCCATTTTGTTTTGGGCAAACCCGAGGAAGCCACGGAGCATCCGTGGGGGAGCAAAAATCCCTGGCTGCGTTAGGGAGCTGGCAGCACCCAGGCACCATCCCGGAGCTATAAATAAGGCCATTTGGAGAATAACCTGCACGGAGCCGAGCAGAGCCCGGCCAGCCAAAAAACTCAGCCAGGAGGAAGGAAAAAGCATGTGGGAAAGACCTCCCTGCCGGGGAGATGTGTGAGGCCGAGCCATAGAACTGGAAAGCAACCACCCACCCGCAGCGAGAGTGAGATTTTGGGGCACAAAACCCTGGCTTTAGCCTCCGAGAGAGGTGGCAGATGCCAAGCACAGGCTGGGAAAAGCTTTGTCAGCACAGGATGGTCTCATCGCCGCGGCCGGAGAGAAAGATAGGGATGGGGGACACAAGACTCTCCCTGCTGTCAGAAAAAACAAGCGGTGAGTGACTCCAGACCCAGTAAAAAGTATTTATTTCAATTACAATAAGCCCCACGTGTAGGGTGAAAAAATAGTTACAAAAAAAAGTCCCACCCCATCCCTTCTTTTACATATAAATATTAAAAATCCCTCAACATCTTTGCTTTCTGTCTAGAGCAAGAAGGTGCTCCGCGAGACAACATGCAGCACCTGAGCTACTGTCAGTGGTTTCCTCTCAAAACCGCATAAGGAACATTTAAAAAAAACCCTTTAAGAAAGCCCCTCGCCCCCATCCTGGCCAGATCTTACACCGGTGCCAAAGTGGCCGGCGCAGGGATGGAGGTTTGGGGCTCTGCGGTGATTTTGGGGCTTGCAGGTTCCTGGGCACAGAGTCTGGGCTTGGCAGCAAGTGAAGCAGCAGCAGGAACCACCTGCACTTATCGGGGGAAGCTTTTGGGCCAGGAAGAAAACCATCCAACCTCTCTTCAGAGGTGACAGGAGGAAAAACCGGGTGCTCCATCCGCACCGTCACCGCCTTGGTGACATCTTTGGCACGTCAACTTTTCCCTTTGTGCTCCAGAATGAAAGCTAATCCCGGGAGCTGCAGCCTTTCTGTGACCCGCAGCAGCCTCCAGCCCTGTCCCCAGACCCCTTCTCCCCAGTTTCCCCATCAGCATCCTCCGAGGACAGTCCCTCCCAGAGAAACCTGGGATTTGGAGCCGGCTACTTCCATCTGCAGCCCAGGCAGCCCCAGCCGAGGGACTGTCACCAGAGGGTGCTGCACCTACAGCTGCACTGAGTTTAAAAAAAGAAAAAAAAAAAAGAAGAATTAATAAATATATGATTCTTTTACTAAAAAAAGGCTTTTAAATGCATTTTCCCTGAAGTTTTCCAGTGTATTCCACAACGCATGAACAAAAATATATATATTTCCCTCCCCACCCCCAAAAAAATATATCTTAAAATAACTTTCCATCCTCGTGTGCGTATCTTTGGAGAGAGGAAGGTACGTCGGGTGTATTTAGACACGCAGCCAAGCCCGCCGGCGGCGTGGCGTTCCCTTTATCGCCTCCAAAAAAAGAGGCATTTTGTCGTGGCCGGGGGTTGTGGGGGGGGGTCAGGCTGGAGGAGCTGCGTGTGTAAATACAGGGCAGTGCTCAGACACGTGTGCCTCGGCACACGGCCTGGTCACGGTGGGAAAAACAAGACACCCCCCCCCCCCCCAAAAAAAATCAAAGTCATTTCACAAAGGAGCGAGAGGGTGAGGAGTTTTCACAGTGGATCGAACCTCGGACGACACCGGGGACGCGGGGCGCCGCTCCGGCTGAGGGCTGGGCAGTTCGTTGCATGGAAAAAAAAAAAAATTTTTTAAAAAATACAATAAAAAAATCAAGTGGTTTGAGCCTCTCGAAAGGACGGGGGGAAATTCAGCCCAAATCACCAGACTTCGCATTTCTTGGGGGGATTCATGGGGGAGCCGAGGGGGCAGCCGAAATGCTCCGCGAACTCCCGGGAGTTGGAGACGGTGCCGATGACGCGGAACCGCGAGGGGCTGTGGGGGTCGGTGATGAGCCCCTCGTGCGAGCTCTCCGGCGTGCGAACCGAGCACCACACCTGCCAAGGAAGGGCAAGAAGCACGAGTGTCGGCATCTGCAGCCATGGGGCCATGCTCAGCGCCAGGTCAGGCTGAGAGAGTTGGGGGGGTTCAGCCTGGAGGCTCCAGGGAGACCTTCGAGCCCCTTCCAGTCCCTCAAGGGGCTCCAGGAGAGATGGGGAGGGACTCTGGATCAG
>JAOQGH010000008.1:8046850-8073480 GCA_025769975.1 Gallinago jamesoni
CAGGGTGCCCCCCCAATCCCTCACTGCCCCCCATCCATGGCATCCAGGGTGCTCCCTCCTCATCCCTGGTACCCAGGGGACCACCAACCACCCATCAACCCCCCCCCCCAGGGGCATTTTTGGCTGGGGGAGGGTCACCCCCGGAGGAAGGGGCTGGCAGGGGCTCCCCGCTGCCGGTGCCAGCACGGAAGCAGCCGGGGGGGGGGGGAGGAATTGGGGGGGGCTGGCACAAAGCCCTGGCCACACAGCCCCCCCCCACCCCCCCAGGGAGCAGCACCCGGGCCCAGCGCCAGTGCAGGGACACGGAGAGGGGGGGGGACACGACACGCTGACACCCCGCACCACGGGGGAAGCCAACCAAACCCCCAGGGGAGACTCGGGCGAAACCCACCCCACGTGCCAAAAAATTGGGGTGATCCCCCCCCATCCAGGGGTGCCCCCCCCATTTCTGACCCCATTTTATTCGAGGGGGACCCGCAACAGAATAACCCCCCCCCCAGGATTTGGGGGGGGAAGCGTTAAAAGAAGAGGCCAGAGGACGTGTATGCGCTTTTAATAAGGCTTCCACAGCTCCAACGACAATTTTAATCCCAGAAAAATTTGCAAAGAACAGACAAAAAACGGTAACTGGGCCCTTGGGTCACACCTTGTCCCTGGGTGTCCCCCCCCCCCCCCCCGCGATGGGGAGAGAGGGGGGGGGACACACACACATCGCTCCTCCCCACCAGCGCCCTGGCCCATCCTTCCCCAACTTCTAAAGTTTTCCAACGTTATAAGCTCAAAGAAGAGATTTTTGTAACGAAAAACCCCAAAATTAATAATTTGACAGCAAATCGAAATAAAAAAATTGGAATTTCCAGGGAATAGGGGACCAAGTGAGTGCTTGGGGGGGGGGAGGGGGGGGGAAGATAAGCTGCTCCCGAAGGTGGGGGGAGGCCACAAATTCCTGGGGGTCCCAAGACACAAGGCCAAATTTCCCCCCCCCCCAAAAAAACACCTTTTTAGAGCTCCACGGCCCCAAATGCCAGCTGCTTCACCCCACAACCCCCTGGGGGGGGGGACACGGAGCATCTCCCCCCCCCCTCCTCCTTCCCCAGGGAAATGGCAGCTGGAATTCTTGGGATAAAAGAGAATTTTGATAATAATCAAAATTAGTTTTTTGATAGCAGAGGGGGGTGTGTGGGATGGGATAAGTGACCCCCATCCCCCCCCCCCATTTCTTTTCCACAGCCCCAAAACTTTTGCAGTTAAAAAAATAAAGGCACTGGGGGTTGGGGAGGGGGAGGGGCAGCCCCACTTTGCCACAGTAAAAAAAAAGAAGTTGAAAAAGGAAGAGAAAAGATGTAATTTTATAATTTTATCAGGGAGAGACCTGGCCAGTGCCTTTTTTTTTTATTTTATTTTTAAAAGGTCTGGAAGCGGTGATGCTATTTCCTGCCGCCGAGGGGAGGGGGGAGAGCGTTTGGGGGTGCTACAGGTGTAAAAAAACCCCAAATAATTAGTGCATTTTAAAAATTGAGAATAGAAGGGGGAAAAAAAGCCACCCTCTTCCCAGGGGAAACGAGCCAACAATCCCCCCCCCCCCCCCTCTCGAGTTCCCCCACACCACCAGGACCAGAACAGCCCCGGGCTGGAGGAAAAAAGATGGTATCAAAAGTCGTTAAAATAGCCCGTTTTTCAAAATAAAATAAAATAAAATAAAAATAAAAGTAATAAAGCAACCCAAGAGTTCACAGGGAAAGACTGGAAGCGAAGGCAAGCAGCCGGGGTGGGGGGCAGTTCCCCACCCCCCCACCCCCCCCCCCCCACCACCATGGAAGGCTTTTGGAGGCAGACCACAGCTTATATTTTGGGTTAAATAGATGAAGTTTTGGGTGTTTCTTTCTGTTTTTTTTTTTTTCTCCCAAGAGCTAGACATTCCTCGACAAAGTGACTATTTCTTTATTCCGTGCCCGGCTGGAGCAGCGGCCGTGGGGCAGAGACTGAGCAGGTTTCACCCAACTGGATCCCAACCCCTCTGCGGGGAGCAAAAAGGGGGAAGACACTGGGGTTGGGGAACACCCCAAAAAACCCCCTGTCCATTTCCCCCCCCCCCTCGACACCCTCCTGCTGCTGCTCAACCTCCCAACCTTCCTGTCGCTTCATTAAATATAAACCCCAGGAACGTTTCTCTCCAAGGCAGGGGGTCCCTCAGTGCAATCTGCTTTGACATAAGGCATTATTTTTTTTTTTATTCTGGGGGGGAGAGATTAAAAGGGGGGGGGGGGGGACAGTCATTTCAGACCGGGTTTCTGCCTTCTGGAAGAGTCAAAGAGTTCAGTCCTGCATCCACCTTGGTTTTTGTTTTGTTTTGTTTCTTTTAATGCCCTACCATGTCAAAAATCTCCTCTTCCCTTCTGGTCTCTCCTCTGTCGTCAGCGTTTTAGGAAGAAAAAAAAAAACCATCAGTGTCCAAGTAAACCAGTCCCTGCGGAGGAAAAACGACCACGGTGAGGGAATGAAGTCGGGGCGGGGGGGGGGCTTAAAGCAAAGGGGGGAGGAAAGCAAAACAACCTTAAACTCACCTTTAAATCCTTCTTCAGGCATACAAACTGGGGATGGAGAGAAAAAAAGCACAGGGTTAAAAGCCTCAAAGTCTTTATTTTCTACCTTTACAACCCAAATCCGACCCAATCTTCAACCACCAAAATTCCAGGGGCAAGGAGCCTTCCCCAAAATCCTAAAAAAACCCCTTCCCAGCGTCACCCCCCTCACCTTGCATAACATCATCCATCGCTGCGTAATCTGCAATGGGCTCGTCAGCCTGGAAAAATTAAGTGGAGCAAGGGATTAACGAGGAAGCATCCGAAACGGGTCGACGGTGCCGCTCCGGGGGGGAACGGGAAGCCCAAATGCCCTCTGGGAAGGAGAGGGGAGGCCTCACTCCCGAATTTCACCACATTTTGGGCTGGTACACACCCAGCTCAGTGGGAAAAGCCAGCTAATAAACGCTCTTTAATTAAAAATAAAAGAGGATTTGGCTTCTCCAAGAAGGAGCTCATTAAAGGAGGCTACGGCGCAGCCACGGGTGGGCACATGAGCGCACGGTGGGTTTCACACTCACCATGTGTGTGTTCCTCTGGGGTTGTACAAAATCCCAGTTCAATTCCCTGCTTTCTTTGGATTTTTCAGGAGCCAGCCTCTCCCCTTACCTTTAATAAAATGACGGATTCGGGGATGACCCCCAGGCTGCCCAAGGTGGCCGTGTCGTCGCTCAGGATCTTCCCCTCGATGGACAAGTTCTGGTCGAAGGGAGCAACTGAAAATGCATGCATGATCTGTGCCAACACAATGAGACAGGCTGGTTGTGTGTGGAGGGAAAAAAAAACCAAAACCACAGCGCCGAGCCACACAAAACCCACCCTTTTTCCAGCAGCACCCACCCGCTTTTCCACGCCATCCAAGGATTTCCCCCCTTCAACCCTTCCCAGCCACGCGTTCCCCCCCATTTTGGTGTTTCTATCCCCCCCCCCAGACACTCGGGGGAAGTCATTCCTGGGAGGAAAAGCCCCTCACCTGTATTTTCAGCTCTTTCAGAGTTTGATTGGCAGAAACAAGCAGAGCTTTCTCCCCTCGGACTTTGCGGTGCCGGGTGCTCCGCCTGATGCCTTGCTTTTGGTAAGTGACGTAGTTCTGGTGCGAGACCTTCTGGCGCTTGGCACCACCGTTGGCCTAGGAAAAAGAGTAAAAAATAGAAAAAAACCAAACAAACAACAAATCAAGACCCTAAGTTCGGGATTTGGGGAAAAAAAACCCCACTCTCCTCTTACCCTGGGCTGCGTTTCGGGCGCGAGGGATGGCAGGAAGCACCAAGAAGCCCCTTGGAAAGCCAACGGCCGCATGCAAGTACCCAAAGGACACAAGATTTGCCCTGAAACCTCAGTTCCTGCCTCTAAACGCCAGCGTGGGGTGGATTACGTGCCACGTGCACCCAGTCACCATCAGTACCCCATCTCTCCAAACCCAACCGTTAAGATGACAATTTAAGACAGAATTTAAGGGGTGAAACAGAGTCACACTGACTCGAGGACGATGCAAAACCCGAGGAACCTGGCGGTGGTTTTGATCTCTACCTGGTTAAAATCTGGGTCTTGCTCCCCCTCTGGCTTGTTTTCCTCCCTTTCCTCTTCAGCTTCGGAGCTGCTCACATTCAGCTCTGGAGCAGCGTCCTTCATTACCTGAAGTCATAAAAAAATCATTCTCCGTAACTAACCCCCGGAGGGTCCCATCGCTGCAGACACCTCCGGGATGTCACCTCCATCCAGCAGGAATAACCCTGGCATCTTCCCCACGTGCTCTCCAGCCCTCCCCATCTGTGTGGGACCAGAGCGGTGGGGGGACTGGGCGCAGGAGAAGGAGCTGCTCCATGGAATTGCAGGTGCTTCCTGCAGCTCAGGACCTTCCCTCCTCTCCAGGCAAAGGGAAAGTCTCCGGGGACCTGCACTGATTTCTTTCCCATTAGCTGGCTGCTCCTCCGGTTCATCTAAGTGCGTTACGAAAGCCCTAACCCAGAAAAAGGAATATTTATCCGTAAATTAAGACACTTATCCAGCCCCGCAAGCGGCCTGGCAGAGGCACTCGGCACCATTATTTACGGGTCTGGAAGCTGTAAGTAAATGAAATCTAAATAATTTACACAAATGTATAAATAAAAAGGATGTCGAGTTCTGCGTAAATCACTGCAGGAGACAGGGATCTGCCGGACCTGAATTCCCATCCAGGCTGGAGCTGGGGTTTGAGGGATCCCGGGAGACCGGGGCGAGCTCTCCATCCTGGATGCCCCGAGAGCCCACTTCTCCCTCAATGTATTTGCAATTAAGGATTGCAATGTATTTGCAATTAAGGATTGCAATCACAGCCCCCAAACATCCAGCGCCAACCGCAGCCTCCCCGGAGCCCTCCGCATTCCAGCGGTGCTGCCCGAACGCCGATTTTTTTCCACGGCCCTGGCTTCCCTCCGGCAGCCAACGGAGGTGGCAGAGGGGGAATAGAGCGGAGACGAGGGGATGGGAAACTCTCCCCGGCATCAAAATGGGCAGGGAAGCAGGCAGTGGCTTCCAGTGCCACCGTCCCCAGCCCCGGCTGGCAGCGCTGCGGGTGTTACTGCTCCTTCCCACGGCGCCCAGGGAGCTCGCGGTCCAGCTCTCGCCCCCTCTCTCCCCACTCCAGCTGCTCGGCGAAGAATAGCCGCCTGTTTTTACTGCCAGCCCCACGTGTGAGCACGGTCCTGGGTCCAGGGAAGAAACAACAACCCTCCTCTGCGCCAGAGCCAAGATTCAAGCCTCCAGACAGGCTGAAAACCCCGTGGTTGACGGCTCAGGATGGTGCTCAATGTCTCACAGCCGAGGCAGAAACCTCTCCAGCCTCCCGTGCCCGCAGTTCTCCGGGCTCTGGCTCCCTCCTTAGACTGGCAGGAGGTGGAAATTAATAAGAGGGCAAAAAAAGGAGCAGGGAACATCTTTATCCAAGCTTGCCCACGAGCCTTGGATTCCTCCTTACAGCATCAAACACCCCTAAGGAGGAAAAGTGACCTCAACCAATTCTAGACCTGAAACCGAGCCTGGAGACACCAGTAAAGCAGAGACGTGATCAACAGCTTCAGAGGGGACCTCAAAAACCATCTCTAAGTTGACTTATTTCATCAGCATGGAGGCTGGAGAGCTTGTTTCTATCTAGGAATAAATGTCACTCGAGCAACCAAGAAAGGAAATGACAAATAGCAGAGGGGGAGGGGAACAGGTAGAGCCCAATAACACGATTCTGAAGACAGAAACAGTTACAATATTGCCTAAAATCAAAGCCAGGAAGACCCGTGAAGATAGCTGGTAACTCAAAGGATTCGGTTTGGCAAAAGGAAGCCTCGAGGAGATCAAATTTTTCAGAGTAGCTACAGCCAGAGTTTTCCCATGTGCTATTTTTGCCAAAGCGAGAGTTTTGGGCGATTTTTGCCCACAGAGAGCAGCCCTGCCCACCACTGCCACCACCACAGGCCACCCGGCGTCCCCACCAGCGGGTCCCAGCCCTCGCGGGGACATGACAGGCTGCAAGAGCCATCTGGCCACTGCGTTCAGATGGTAATTTGGGGACTGGGTGCAGTCGGAGGAGAAAGGATGGAGGGAGAGAACCCCTACCTTTTTATTATCCACCACTTTATGGATGTAGATGGTCGCCTGGGCGTACTCACGCAAATCCCGCTGCTGTTGGCACAACAGCCCTTCTCTGCACTCAGGACAGAGTTCTGGGGAGGGAAAAACAAAGAAAAAAAAAAAAAAAAGGAAAAATGCATTTAATTGTTTCAGTTCCTCGGAGACACCTGCCCGAGGCCTCCCATTGCTAACCCCGAGTGGCTCATACAACCCCGGGCATCTGCAAAGTCGGGATTCCCTTAAATCTGACCATTTATCCCCCCAAAACCCCACTTCTCTGGGGATTGGCACCAATTAGCAAAAGACCAAGAGGCCAGACAGTGGCCACGGAGTCACTCACGGGGCTCAGAGACGTAAAGTGTGCTCTCGGGGTCAGCCCCGGCCGCCTGCGTTCGGGTGATTTTGATGACGTGATCCACCACAAAGAGTTTTTGAATCCTCTCCCACTCGCTGGGCCATATGAGAGCTATACTGTGCAAAGGAACAAGAACGTGCTTTATGACATGGAAAAGCCAAGCCCCGAGCTCCTACAACAGCCTCACCCCCCCCCTTTTTTTAATTTTTCCTCTTTTTTTTTTTTTTCTTCTTTTCCTTTTAGGCTGTTAATGAAAACCAAGCTGCAGAAATCAGTCGGTAACTCCATCCCCCCGGGAGGGCCTGGACGCCCAAGACAACGGCAGCGTGTTATTAGTGACGCCGTTGTGCTCCGGTCGTGCCAGAGGGAGGATGGAGGAGGAGGAGGAGGAGAAGGATCTGCTCCTTTTAGTTCTGCATGGTTGCAGAAGCAACGCTACGGAGCGTGAGCTCCAGCCCAGCGTCCAGCGCTGCGGGGGCAAGGCTCAGGGAAAGAGAACCCCTAAGGAAGCCGGATGTTTCTACGCCCCGGTCAAATTCAGGGGAGTTTATTGTTAAGAACCAGCTGAGCTGAAGTAAACTCTTTTTTTTTTTTTTTTTTGTTGGTTTTTCTTTTTTCTGATCCAGCATCCTTTTGACAATTTAGGTCTTGCCTTGCATGAAGGCTAAGGTGAGCCGGAGAGAACGTGTGAATTCCTTCGAGGGGAAGGATTTGTGTTGCTGCAGCTCAGCGAGCATCCAGAAACGTTCCCCGGGAACCCGTGGAGAGAAGAAAACTCACAGTTTGGAGTCTTCTTTGGTCATGGAAGCGTAGGTGAACATGAGACCCCCGTGGGGACAGAGGAGAGCGCTGTTTCCCACCGAGGACACGGGGCTGCATCGCGTGGGCCTCCTGCGTGGGGCAGAGGAAAGCGGTTTGTCAAAGCCACCTCGGGTTATCGCTCGCAAACCACAGCCTCTGCAGGCAGCCGAGGAGGTCACAGGTGAGTATTTACACAAGAGATTCCAACAAGGGGAATATTAAATAAATGGGATCCGCGTTCCTGCACGCCGCAAAACTGCTCTCCCGTCCAGAAGATTTCCATCTCCGGCCACCAGCAGCCCATGGAAACGGGACTGAGCGGTGACCTTCGCCTGGGGTACAGCTCCAGACAGATGAAAAAAAAAATAATAATCTAATCAGGTTACTGATCTAATCCAACCATCTGGTTGAGACACAGTAAACAAGGAAACTCGGTTCCTTACAACGTATTACAACTGGCACGAGCCCTGCAAAAAAAATAAAATCAGCTTCTGTGTTTCTGCGGCGGCAAACGGCAGGTAACTCCCCACCACGCAGGGGTTCGAAAGCAAAATCATCACCTACAACCCCTCAAAATGGAATAAAACCCACCAAATTTTCCTCCAAAACCCACCTGACAAATTTCCTCCATTCTTCTACAAAGAACTGCGAAACAATATACAGCTCATCCATCTCCTGGAGGTGAAAAGAGGGGGGGGAAAGAAAAAAAAGGATCCTTTTTAATTAATCCAACAATAGAGAAGCGATGACTGTTCAGCTTTTTCTGCAGGGTTCATTCTCTTGGAGATCTGGGCGTTCTTACCATGACAACTCCATCCGAGCGCGCTGGGAAAGCCAAGGAAAATAATTCGGGATCAAGCACTAAGCGCTTACGTTACTAATCTCGTGTTTATTACAAAGTTAATTTAGCTTTAGATCCAATTACCTTTCATTCACTGCAGGAAACGGTCATTTCCCCTGGAGCAGCTACAAGCGCCCGGCACCGTGTTCTCCCTCGGGGGCACTCGGGGTTCAAAGGAGACTCTGCACCCCCCGGGTGTGGGGTGAGACCACCCCAACCTGCCTCATTTGCTTCACCCAGCAAAATCCAGAAGTTTCTCCTCTGGGCAGCAGCGGGGATTGAAAAGCTCAGCCCTGCACCCTCCTGTTGTTTTCCTGTCCCAACCCATTTGCCATCGGACAGGCTGCTGGACCAGACCAGAAACCTCAATCCTAAGAGCTGGGTGACAAAATCACTTCCACGCTCACCTACCCTCCTGACTTTCCCAGATTTAAGGGCTCACTTCATCTTTCTGCGAGAAAATTCAACACACCTGAGGAATATGCCTGTTTTCTTAATTTCCCCATCACCTCCTCTAGATTAAACCACTCCCCTTGTTTTTTTCCCCTCGATCCTCAACTCTTTTACACCAGGAAAACTCAAAGGGCTTGAGGGAAAGATCCTCAGCTCTATTTTGTCAGGAAATTCAAAGAGAGGGGAGGACGCAGCCTCGCTGCCCGAAGAGACCTTTGTGTTTTGAACTAACCCCTGGTGATGGGCTCCATTTCCATCACCTACAAAAGCAAACCCAACCAGAGACTTCCCCTAATACCACCAGTAGGACCTCGCACCTCTCCAGCTCAGCACCCATTTACACCCCTTTTTGGGACTCCCTGGTTCCTAGACACGGATCCGTGCTGACCTCAATATTTATTCCTGGCTGGAGAAGGCAATGGGAATGGCAAAGTGCCCTCCCACATAGGAGCGCTCTCGAGACACGACCTTGGCAGGACCCAAAAGTCAATCATTAATGGGCACCTCGAGACGTCTGGGAGCCAAGGCTTGGAGCCAAGAGCCTGTGCCATTTCTTCCGAGCCTCCTGGAAGCCCCAGGAAGGTCCTGCAGAGCTTCAGGCTTGAAACTGGGGACAAGCTGCTACGAGGAGTCTCGTGCCACCATCGCTCCTATTTGAGGGGCTCCAGCATTTAGGGAAGCCCCTCTGAGCTCTCAAGATGTAGGATGATGCCAGAGAAGATGTGAATTTTGCCCGACTGGTGGCAAAAGCCTGGCCCTGATGGGAAGAGGGTGGAAAACCACCTCCACAGGGTGCTGCTGCACCGTTTCGGTCCTTCTCGGGGCAGATTTAACCACAGCAGCAATATTGTGGCCGCTTATCTGGCTGAGCCGGGGCCAGCAACGGCAACGCTGGCACAGGAGCCCTTCTCCCGTATCTCTAGCAGGGCGTTGGGCCAGGGCAGTCAATCTGGGGGGGAAATCACACCTCGGCACAACACACGGGTCAGCTCCGCTGGCACGGGCTCCCGCTCCGACCGAGCTATGGGGCAGTCCCTCTCGGAGGTGGAATGGAATTTTTAAGAGGGATAAAAGCTCATAAAAACCTCCCTCCAGACCTGCTACGTTCCCCTCATCACCCTCCTTCCCGTACCTGAGGCCAGCTGCCCAGGCAGGGTCTGCATTTATCGTGGAAGAGGTTCTGGAGAGAAGTTTTCTGCTCACTGGCCATCATCTTATGCAGAGCTTCGTTTTCCTCCCCTTCGCGCTCCAAAATCTGCACGAAAACAGTTAATTACCCCCCAGCCTCACTTCCCAGCTGTTATTAAAAGGTGAAAACACTCTCCTCTGCCGGGTATTAAAACCAGAAATACGACTGCGTATTCACAGCCAACAAAAGGGCACCGTTATTTGGCATTCAAATACCTTGCACTGGGAACAGCACTCTTTGTTATTCGGGAATTCGGGGGCCTTTGGAAAATATTGCTTGAGTTTCTCCCAGGCTTCCTTGGAAACCACCCTCCGGTCGTTCTCAGATATGCACAGGTCACCTGCGGGGAGAGAGCCAGGAGAAGGGCTTTGCTCTTGAGGGGCTCGGTTGATGTTTTGCAGCCCTGACTAGATTTGAAGAGATTAGAGGGCGTCAGCCAACGCTGCATCAGCACACACACAAAGTCACCTTCAACTTCTTTATCGCTTCCTTGTTTGGACAGGAACGACAGAAAAAAAAATATAATAAAATTACTTTCATTCCTGTATCCCTTTAGATTCCCAAGCTCACGAAGCCAAGCAGCTGATCAAACACAAACGGCGGGAGAGAGATGCTCAGGAAAGCAAGGACGGGCCAAAGAGGGCACGGGGCTACTGTCTCCTGGTCTTGGCTAGCCATAGGTCCATTTTTATGGCTGCTCCACTTCCCAAGCTGCAGGCTCACCCCGCGCCCCACGGAACAGGAGCCAGGGGCTTTCCACACCCTTAAAAAACCAAAATCACCGCCGAATAATCTCAGACGGCTTCGCGTGCCCTGTCCGATCACCTCAAAATCCGGGAAAACGGCTTTTTCACCCAAGATCTGCTCTAAGGAATACGCAGGGTGCCAGGATGGGAAGCAAGATTGAGCAGCTATCCCCCGGACAGCTCGCCTGCGGCGTTATTTATCCCCATGATCAAGAAGCTCAAAAAAAAACCCCAGGAAAACAACCCTCCAGAAGATGATTTTTAGCACGAGGCTTTTGTCATTTTAGCGACAGCGGAATGGTCACACTCGTGGAGTGTGTGCCTGATGGACACGCATTCCGGCGGTCCAGCAGGATTTGGGAAAACCTGGAAAAGGATCCGAGCAGGGCTGACGATGGCCAAGGGGAAAGAAGAACAGCATCTCCCTGCGAGATGGCAGCTGGGAAGCCAAGGGAGGGCCGTGCCAGGCAGGAATCGGAGGAACAGTCCTTCCAACACCGGGATTTGGACGTGGCGTGGGAATATTCCCACCTCACCGTGGATTTCGACAGCAAGAGGGAAGCAAAACAGCAACTGCGAAGTCGCCGCCCCCAGCAAAGGGCACTGATCTCTTATTATCTGTATTTCTGTAGCCTGGAGAGCTACGGAAAGACAAGAAGGAGAAAAAAAGGTTCCTTCCTCCCCACCCTCCGGGAGCTCTCGAACTTGACAAGCAGCTCCTCAGCCCCACGGCCCCGTCAGCTTTCCTGGCTCCAGCCAAGAGCTGGATTTCTTCCAGCCCTGAAGGGGGGGGGGGGGGGGGGGGAAAAAAAAAAAAAAAAAAAGCAACGCTCCCCCCTCCTGCTTTTCCTCTAATAAACAAAGGTGGGGCTGGGCTGCTTCAACGCAGCGTTTGGCCACTTGTTCTTCTTCAAACGTGACCCAGCTTTACCAATAGGAGGAGGCAGGACTAGGCTGTTTTCCAAAAGATGGAGGAAAAAAAAAACCAAAAAAACTCACAAGCTTTGTACAAATAAGTAAATAAGTGCCCTGACACCGTGTGATTAATGAAAACAGATTAATATGCCGTGGAGGGAAAGAGGTGGGAAAAAAAAAATAATAAATCAGCTCTGGGTGTGCGAGGAACAAGTGCTTTGCCATCTGGAAGAAGATGATCCAAACCATCACACTGACCCCGCTTCCCCCCTCCCGCCAGCCCCAGACACGTTTTGGGCACGGACATCAAAAAAAACCTTCAGCTGGTATCTGGAAAAAATTATTCGCTGGGGTCGGGCGGCTACCGGAGAGGGAGAAATTGCAGCAGAGATGCAAAAGGGATTTCTTGAGAGGGGAAAGGCCCGGATGGCATTCCTGGAGACCAGCCAGACCTCACAGAGAAAGAGCTGGCTTTTCCAGAGCCTACCACCAAGGCAGGAACTTCCTCCAGCAGCAAAATTAAAGCAGGAGGACCGAGACTCCAGATTTGCTGATACGCTCCAGAGGGAAATTTTCAAGGTGGAAAGGTTGTTTTCCCGTGAGTAACGGGGAGGTTGGCTCAAGAGGATGAGATCTGATCTGCCAGCGGCCCCCATGTTTAAGGTTATTTATTCAGATATGACCCAAAAGTCACAGATCAACTAGCAATTTACCGGCGTAATATTTTTAAAGGCCTATTGGCCTATTTTTATCACGTCTGGCTACATGAAAGGTTTCATCACCCCGCTGCATGCTTTTATTGAGCGGCAGCAGCCTCGCGGCGATGGGAAATACGGCGTCAAAGGCTCTGAAAAACAGCAAATGCCATGACAAAGTGCTCAAACCACTCGGCTTTAATGTGAGGCTCTATCAAGCCATTACTCTACATCCTTGATTAGCCTTGATGACAGGAGGTGTGTTGCTAATTTATGGCGTGGTTTTTTTTCTTACTAGGAATGAGACCGAGCATCCCTGGCAGGGAAATTTATGCCTCCTGGAACAGTTGTGTCTGGGAGCGACGTACAAGCTAAAAAAAAAAGTGAGATTTAAACAAGAGGGTAGCCAAGGATGGAGCTAATGAAGCGTCACCGAGCAAAACAACCATCATCGGGTCAAAACCTTACGTAAAGAGACACTGAAGCCCAGCAGGTTGGGGAATCGATATCCTGAGCGGTCCCAGCCGCTCCCAGATAATCCTGTGTTCCTGCAGTTGTTAGGTAAGTGCTCCTGTTTTCCTGTAAACCCAGAGAATAAACGGGATGCTCCCGTCTTGACTGTTCTTCTCCTAACACTTCCAGGGTTTCCAAGCGGCTGCAAACCCTCGGGTGCTGCCCTCGCTCCGTCACGTCAGGAAACGAGGAGGGGGGGGGAGGAAGGGATGCCCCCAGCATTTCCCACAGCATCCCTGCCTTCACAGCCCTTTCACTGCCCTAAAAAACCCTGGACCGCAATGCGACGGTGCTCACAAATAACAACTTGGAAGTTTGAGCATCAAGAAACACCAGGCAAAGGAGAATAAAGTGCGTTTCTTCAGCAACTACTCGTTTTGGCCTTAGATGGAGCAAAGGCTACGAGGTTAATGCCTTGAGCAGTGGGCAACAAGAGATATATTCAGCTCCATCCCCCGTAGAGACTTACCATGTGGGCAAACGATGTCTTCATTAAAATTTAATTCCTCTTCCTCCTCTCTCTTCTCTTCATTTGATTCATCTAATTAAAAAAAGGAAAGAAATAATACAAGAAGATTGCACAGAGTGCCCCTCCCAAGGAAAGGAAAAGAAGTCTTTAGGGGAAAGGAACATGGTTGCATTTCAAATTGTGGCAAAACCCTTAACCCGAGGGAGGCTTTGGAAGTAAATTTGTTATTCTCAAATGCCTTGGCCCCCAGGCAGGCGGGATTACAGCCCACAGGCCATGTAGGAGCACTTTGAAGTGCAGGGAGCACAAGCCGGTCCTTTGTGAGATTACAAAGGACGCATTTGTTCCGGCTAAACCACCCCAGGGGTTCCCTGCTCCTAAAGATCCCAGAGTTTAACCTAAGCACAGTCTAGGTACCAGCGCAGGGAGTAGAAACCTTCCTGGAGGACACTGATCTAAACCAGACGTTGCCTGAGAAACCAAGGGGGAGCCTGCCAGGGGGGGCTGACAACCCCACATTAATGTAGAAATTATAGTGAAGAGTCACAGAGACAGAAGCTTTGGCCACTGAACTGGAGCGTCAGAAACACAATGAAGTGTTAGTAGGAGCCTCTAACGAGCAGCCTAATGAGCAAGTTGGCTCGTGAGCAATTAAACATCCTCCTGGGAGCTGCAACCTGTTGTGAAACCAGGGTCAACACCCAGGAATGAAGCACCCTTATCAGGAGGGTTGGGGTGCTCTTCTTCAAGCCCAAGATCAATACCATTAGCCCATCATCTCCCTTTTGTTCAAACAACCTCACTGGCCTCAGTTACGAAATAAAAAGTTCCACAAAGTATCCAGTTTCCAAAGGTTTAAAGAGCAAATAAAAAAAATTAAAAAGAAAAGAAGGCAAATAAAAACCCCATCTATTCTCACAGACTCCTGATATGGGCACAGAAAAGAGTCCAATTCATGATTATTTTTTTTGTCCCAGGCTGTGTTTTGCCGGAGCTGCTTTACCAGCTGTGCTGTTGCATCCACAGACCTTCCCAATAAACATCTTCATCCCTTCTCCAAGGTAATTTTCATGTTTCTTCCTCCCCCTGTGCTCTCTCATTCAGATAAAAGCGGCTGAAAAGATTGTGTGTCTGGGGCGGTAATTTTGCACAGCTTTGAAAAAAACTACTTATTACCTCCTCTCCTTCCCCGGGTACCAAGATCACCCAGCAGTTTTGAAGCTTATCAAATAAAAAGCTCCTTAAACGAAGGAGCTCTTTATTTGATTTATTATCCTTTCCTCCCTACTCATACAAGGGAAGCAAAACAGCTACAGGAACACCTGACGTGTCTTTTGTCGGGAGGTATCAGTCAGAGCTGGTGGGTCTCTGCAGCAGCACAACTACCTTTGTTTTGTGTGTTTCCATTCATTTTGCCGTTACTGTGCTCCGCGTCTTCGTCTTGCTCATTTAATTGCTCCAGAGCCAGCTGACGCCAGCTCCTCAAGGACCCCTTTCCGACCCAAAACCCGTCGTTCCTGCAGAGAGAGAAAAAGCACCGGCAACGCCAATCACAACTCTGTTCACTTCCAGAACCAAAATCTTTAGGGGGGAAAAAAAAAAAAAAAAAGAAGAAAGCTATTTAAGGACTACAAAAAATAATCTCTGATGATGTTTGAAAGCGACAGGACTTACATACCCCTTGATTGTTATCTTCAGTAAGTTGGTAACGGTTTTGTAGTCTTCGTTTAACTGGTTTTTCAGGCGCAGGATCCGACACCTCTCCACGACACAGTCCTTGCAAAGTGCTTTGACTGGGGTGAGGGGAAAAAAAAACAACACAATTTATGGCACCCGTGGCCGAGCCCCTCGCTGGTTCCAGCACCCTCACACAGGTACGTGCCGACTGCCCTGCGATTTCCCAGGTAAAAAAAAGAGATCCCTGGGGTTACGGCCAGATCAGGCCACATTTGAAGCTTAAATAAGCGTAAAATGCTTCAGATGAGGTGTGATCTGTTCCGCCAGCTTCACAGCTCGCCGGTATCAACAGTTTGCAGTTCCAGCTGTGAGCTGGGTCACACCAACACACAGCCACGGGATCAAGAGGCAGGGTGGGTTAGGCACAGGAAGGGAAGAAAAAAAAAAAAACCCTATCGTGGCACTTTGCTACTTAAAACTGGGAAAAAAAAAAAAAGCCCACCCTTCTGCAAAGCTGCACTGGACCAAGAGGTGGAAACCCTACAGCTGGGGTTGTGTTTTCAGCCGGGAGCAAGAGGGTTTGCATCTGGGAGCATCCCATCCATCCCTCCCAGCTGTACTCAACCCAAAAAAGCTGCAGGCAATCTTCCACTTCGCTAATAAACACTGGCCTGGTTTTATTTTCCCCCAACAAAGGCTGCCTGCGTCACCGCACTCTCTGCCGGTTGCGTTTCTTCCCGATAAGCTCCTGGTAGGAGCTGAGCTAATTTGGTCTCAGTGGGAGTTATCGAGCGCTTTTATAAAAGAAACCAAGCTCGGGGCTCGGTTAAGGGATGCCCAAAGACTCCAGGGGCTGGGCTGACCCCCCAAAATCAAATTGTGTGTGTGAAGGCTCCCAGGTCCATGTGTCCCTGTCCACGGGCTGGAGGTGAAGGACAGGAAGAGATTTTCTCAGCCGGAGCAGCAGGGACCCGCACGCTCCCTGAGATGCTGCCCACGTGGGATCTGCAGGTGCTGCAGGCATGGAAAATCATTTTCCATAATCTATGTGTGTGCTGCAGGTGCAAGCTTTGTTATTTTCCACAATTAACTTCATAAAACCATCCAAGCATTATGTTTTCCGACCTAAATGCACCCTTGCTTTCTGAGAAATTCCTCCAGGCTCAGGTCTTCCTAGAGAGAGAGCAGGACTGGGGCCTGAACCAGAGCCTGCGATCAGCCTAACTGGGTTTGTTTGAATGCTAACACAATTAGGTGATACTAAAAAAAAAAAAAAATATATATAAAAGAAATAAATCACCCGGAAATAACAGCGCAGCACAAAAGCTACGCACGGAAATAAAGTTACGATGATGAAAGGACGGGGCTGGGACCAGAACAAGGCTCTAAACCTCATTCAGAAGGTGACTGGAGAGGGTGTTTTCCAGCCCAAGGCCTTACCATTCAGCCGGGGCCCTCCCCCGTATCTCCTGTAGAAGAAATCGGCCACGTACTCCGATATCCTCTTCATAATGGGGATTTTATCGGGATGGAGCTTGCCGTGCGAGCAGAGGCAGGCGGTGTTGTCGATGGGCTTCGGAGGAGTGGACTCATCCAGCCATTTCTGCAGCCAGTCCAGGGAGATGAAGTCGTAGGGGGAACCTGGGAGGGGGGGGGGGAAAGAAAAAACACAAAGAGAAACAAGCCCGAGCGTGTCAACAAATCCACCAGCCGGCAGATGGTGTTTTATAATTACTCCAATATTCAACAGTACTTTTTAAAAAATGAATAAGGTATGGCTGTTGATTAAATCACCACGGTGAAAGTTTTTAAACGTGCAATAGAGCTTCCCCCCTCCAAATCTCATCTCTGTATCACAGATTTAAAAGACAGGAGTGTGTAAAATTTAAATATGCCAGAAGTGGTCATTTTGAATTCAATCAATCGATATCAAAGAGCAGAGCTCTCCAAGCAGGAGCGCTCTCAGATTATTAAGCCTTTTGGGGTTTATTGGAGAGCAGTCGAGGAAAGGGGAAAGGTTTTCCTATCGTCCATCGAGGGACAAATATAACATTTAAATTCTGACCAGGCATTAAAGGCAACCACAGCAAACAGAGGAGGTCAGTGCTCGCCCCGTCCCTTCAGCTCCCAAAATGCCCGCGTTATTCCAGGCTGCTCTTACAAATCTGGGCGAGAAACGCTCGCACGTTTTAAGATTTACGGGAACCTGCTCACAGGTTTTAGAGAGAGTGTGATTTTTTGGGGGGAAGAGAGCAGCAGGCTCGCCCTTGTTTGCCAAAGGAGAGACACCGGGCACGAAGCCGAGGTTCAGGAGCGGGTCAGCCCCAGCACGAGCTGGGAAACAGCTTTGGGTCTCGGTACCGAGACCCCGTATCGATGCGCAGACCCTTCTGGTGAGACAACTGGGAATTCAGGAGGAAATTAAACCCATTCTGTGCTGACAGGAGAAGGGCAGCTTTGAAACCGAGGTGAAACGCGACCATTAGTTACATTTAACACAAATCCTTGGTTTTTCATACAAAGAAGCGACAGGAAAATATTTTGTCTCCCAGCTTGCACTGGATCTTTGCAAAGTCAGGCTTCAAACCCTCTGCAGGATAAATCAGCAGCGTTTTCATCTTACACAACGCCATCAGAGATACACAGCCCTGACCTCCAGAGAATTGCAATGCTGTCAGAAACGGTTTGCTAGTTTGGGATGAAAGCTGCCTCCCCCGGAAAAGTACATTTTTCTGGGGCAGGCTACACAAAGCTGGCAGAAAACGTGTCCTGTGCAGCTGCGGAGAGAATCCCAAGCTCCTGCGGGACGGGACCCGGAGCGGGGCTGGGATCTCGCCGCCTCCAGCTGTGCCCAGCAGTGGGTGCCCTTCGGGTCCTGCTGGCTTCAAACTGGAAGAACTTCAAACAGAAAAGCTTCCCTCACACCTGCAAAAAACACCTTTTTTTTGTGATTTATTCCTCTGTGGTGTCAGAAATGCCAGCAGCAAACGATTCTCCTTCTGCTGAGGGAGAGAGAAAACCCCCCCGGAGCTGCGCTTGCTGCTCCTTTCTCACGGTGACTCAGGGCAGATTCATTCCTCCACCCCAACTTTGACTCCACGGTGACATTTTAACACCGCTCAGACTCGCGGGGACTCGGGAAGATGAGCTGTGACACCCTCCTGTTTGTGAGGGAAGCGCCCGTTGTCTGCACACCCTGGGTTCATAAATCCAAGAGCAGACATTTAGGGGAGCCAAGGAGTCTGCTTTTCTGCTGCTCGAATCTCGCTGCTGGTTCTGAGCATCGAGCAACAAATATTAAGAGCTAAAAGTCCAATTGTCTACCAGGCTACACAATTAAACACATTTTAGAGCAGTTAATTACAGATTTCCTGGAGTTTTTAGGAGATGTAGGCGGTGGAGGGAAATTCTCCGTGCTCAATGGGCAGAGTAAGTGCCCTTCTGCTTTTTTTGAGGGAGATGGGAGAGAAAAAACAAGGAGGGGAATAAAAATCCTCGTGCTCAGACACGCGAAGGCAACAAGACACAAGGAGTAGTCGGAAAGGATTAACCCCAGTCACTCAACAGATGGACCTCGAAGCTTAAGACATGGGGCTCTGAAACACCGGCGGGGCTGAATTAAATTGTTTTCTACTGGAGGCCAGGCCTTCTCCTGCCCTGGTACCTGCTGATTAAATTGGGATCGACAGCTCCCAGACTCGCCGTGAGTTGGCAATTTGAGAGTGGCCAGTTATTCTGCCTCGATGGCACTCATCGCTAACGAGACAGGCTGCTCACCGGGCAGAAGAAAAGAGTCACCATGCATGGAAGGAGGCAGGAGACTGAGGTGGAAGGAGCAAGAGGGAATTAGCGACGCCGGCGGCCACGAGAATGAGCAAAAAAGGAGAAAAAGAGGTTAAGGCAGAAAAACAAGAGAGGGAAAACAACTCCTAAGCGTGCGCTGAGCGACAGCAGACAGCGAGCGCTCTCCTCGTCCCAGGCTAACGCCTTCCAGCCAAGCATCCAGGCCACAGAAGCGAGTTGTGGGTTAGTTACAAAACATTCCGAATCTTAAACAAGGCTCTACGACAAAATACTGCCACAATATCTTACAGACCAGCTTCAGCGGGTAACCTTTTGTAGAGCTCCTTCACCTCTTCGTGTTTGATTTTGCCTCTGGCCACGCTCTGTTTGCGCATCTCGGCCATTTCGTTGCACCACTCCTCAAACTTGCAGTTATCCCGCTCCACCAGCTCCTGCAGAAAAGCTGTCGGGAAGGAAGAAAAAACAGTCATTTTTAAGGAAAAACGCCAATTATGTTAATTAGCCCTGCAGTCGGTTATCTAGGGATAATGAGCAAACCTAAAAACTGCCCCATGCAGCTACCGAGACGAGTTCTTTCCAAAAGCCAAGCGTGTGGACGTTGCTCTCTGCAATATTTATGGTTGTAGATGATTAAAACCAACGATGCTCAAGAAAATAATTTACTTGGGGTTGGTCGCTGCGTTAAGAGGAATCCTTTCATTGCTAACGAGCCTACGCCGAGCGCTGGCCATCCCGTGAAGTGCAGCGGGGTTTGGGGAGAGGTTACGGAGCCGGAGCGCGGCAGGAGGCTTAGTTTCAATCCCTCCCTGCTCTTCCTCTTCCTCCAGCCATTCCTCTGCCTTCTGCCAAGAGCTAATTCCCAAGGGAGAAGCCAGAGCTCGTCCCCAGGGGGGGCAGGTTGCAAAGCCAAGGGCAAAAAGCCCCCAGGAGATGGGAGGTGTCAGGGCAGATCCTGCTGTCAAGGGGAAGGTGAGGGAAACAGGGAATTTTTGCTGTCGCCAATGGAAAAAAAAAACAAACAAACAAAACTTCAGAGGAACAAACAAACCTGAGTGGGGGGGGAAAAAAAAAAAAAAAAAAAATTAAACACTTCCCTCGCAGGGCTGATGTAAGGGAGGGGGAAGCACTGCTTATCTGAAGTCTTTTCCTATTTAGTATTTTTTGAAGACCTAAAGTATTTTCAAAAAGGTTAACGCTCGTGTGGCCAGAGAGCACAACGTCCACCTTGGGAGAATCCACAGCGTTAAAAACCAACCAGCTGGAAGCCCTTGAGGTCAGAGCCAAGTTATGCCTCTCCACCGTCCCGGAAAAGCCGCTTTTTAACAGCATCAAAGCAAAATGCCTCAAATTTACAGTTGCATGAAACCTCCCCGCAACCGCAGGGCTCGACTGCTGCCCTTCGCTCCCTGTTCCCTGGCAGGATTCCACGGGAAACAAAGGCAACCGCGGGGCTGCGCAGGAATTCGGAGCTGGGTGGAGAAGGCTTTTGCCGAGTTATTGTTTAGGGCAGAGGGGTAGGAGGGCGAAGCTCAGGAAACAGCCTGAAAAATGCAGATTTGAGGCAGGAATTAGAGCAGCGATTCCCAAAGCCGTGCAGCTCGGAGGTGGGGGGTTTTGGGGCTGTAAAAGGTTTGGTGCTGTCATTAGAGGAGGAGGGGGGGGGAAAGTTGTAGGATTTAGCCCCTCCGCGTCCAGATCACTCGAACAAACAGCAGAGGTCCAAAGGGGACGTGCCACCTCTGCAGAAGAAGCAAGGAGGAGGAACACACCTCCGTCCCCACCGGCACCAGGGGCCTAATTAATATTTCTAATTGAGTAGCACGCAAACGCGAAGCATCATTAAATCCACAGGCCAAACCCACAGGGATTTCTGCCACCCCCAGTCATTCTGAAGCAAGACACGAACACGCTTGTACAAAACACTTGTTCGGGGCTGGGATCCTCTTATTTTCATGCCGTTCGGTCTCAGCACGGCAAAGATTAAGCACTTGCAGGAGAAACCTGACATCTGTCAGGATTATTCACCTCCAGCGCGGTGCGTGCGCCGCCGATGACATTTAACCACGCTCTTCTCCTTCCCGAGAGGTTCCTGCAGGATCCCAGCTGTGAATCCCAATACTCTAAGTGGATAATCTCCTCCTAACCCCTTCCCACCTCCTCCAGCTGGTTACAACAGCAGGGTCTGAGTGGGCATGGAGTGGGATCGGCGGGTGAATGTTATTTAAGTGTGAGGAAAGCCCAAGGGTTTCACTGGTTGTGCCATCACGTTTTCATACGGCTCCCTCGGGGCTCCCAGACAGGGATTTTGAGCAAAACCCCCGAGTCCTGACCCTCCTGGAGCATCCTGAGATGGGATGCAGAGAGCAGGACAAAGCCAATCTCACTCACCTGGCACCTCGACCGTCAGAGATTTCTCCCGGGTCTGCAGCCTGTACACCAGCATGTAGGCGTTGCGCGAGCAGTGCGTCCCCTTCCCACACTTCGGTTTACGAGTCTGGGCTTTAGAAGGTTCCGCTGCGGGTACAGAAGGTAAAAAAAAACAACCCATAATAATAAGCACAAGAGCTCACCCAGTGATTCTCCATTCACGGGACGAGTTTGCCATCTAGCCGGCTTCCCTCGCCCTGCTGAACCCTGCCAGGCCTCTCTTTGCCAAGCTCTGGGCTTGGCATGAGCCAAAATTGTGTCCCAAAGAAAGACCCAAATCCCTCCAGCCTTTCTGGAAGGCAGAGTAATTCAAAGGGACTAAAATTAGGAGCCTGCTCTGAACCGCCCTCTCCAAGAGCTTTTCTTCTCTTCCCCAATTAAACCTCATCGAGCCAAAAGCGCCTCTTGCAAAAACATCCTTTTCTCCCAACTCTGCCTCGCGTCCCGGTGTCCTGACACCAAAGGACAGAGGCAAATCCCCGGGGAAGAAAGTCTTATTTACAGGTGACCGTGTACGTGACAAAACACGCACGTTCATGGAGCCAACAGCTGTGGGAAGGGTCATTTGGGAGCAGCCGGCAGCACGCTGGGAACTCGTGCTGCAGAGAGACTGCCAGGCCAAGGGAAAAATACTCATCTACAGCTGCAGCTTCAAAAATCAACCCCTTTTTTTTCTAAATTAAAAAAAAAAAAAAAAAGAAAGGAACAACCCTCGGTAGGTCAAACTCTAAACAGAACATTGCAATATTAAGAGAAGCATCTGTCTCTCTCAAATTCTGGAAAAATTCACGTGCCTCTCCCACCACACCATCCAGGGGACTTCCTAGACATTCCTGATTTGCGTTTTGCTCCAAATATTTCCTAAATTGCTCCCATCTGTGCGGCCAGGCCGCGGGACTCTCCCCGCAGCAGACCTCTGCTTCACGTCACCGACCTTCTCCCGCTGCCGCACACGCGCGTCACGGAGAACCATCTCGGTTTTACTTGGAGTAAGCAAATCACATCAACACTTGATAAATCCATGAAGGCTCCCAGCCCAGAGAGGCTTCAGAAAACGCTTTACTTCTATTTTTCACGCAGCCTCGTACTCCACCAAGAACACCTACTTGTGGTTAAGCATTAACCGTTATAAAATCAAGGCTACAGCAGTTTATTTGCGTTAATTTTGCTGTGCCGGGTAATTCAGGAGGTTAAAAAGAGAAGCCGAGGAGCTCTTATTCCCTTTTCAGGGTTTATTTTTCTCTCTTAGGCCACTAGGTGTCCAGTCAGCTCCACAAGTCGAACATTATCCGGATGGGAAAGCCGCCCCGGTGGCAGGATGGACGCTCCGAATCTGCTCGTCCTGCCCTAAAGAACTCGGAGTGACCACGAATCCGAGCACTCAAAATGCCAGTTTAATTCCAAAACGCTCCTATTTCTCGACTGCAGAATGAGAATCCAGCCTCAGCTCAAGCTCTTGGAAAAATCAAGACCCTGTCCTATCCCGGGATATCTGGGCAGCACCAGGACCCAGCATAAGATGAGCCGACAAGGGCAGAACAGAAAAAGCACTAAGGAAAAGTAAAAAGTGCAAAGTAAAATGGCGGTTTGGGCTTCCAAGCCATTATTTGGATTAAGTTTGTGGTTTGTTTGGTTTGGTTGTTTTGTTTTTTTTTTTTAACGGAGACTCTTCGCTGCCTCCAAGTAAAACTCCTCAGTGGAAATAAAAACATAAGGCGTTAAGGAAACTGAAATTCATCTCGTTATCTGTCCCTCAGCCTCCTCTTGCACCCCGGCCGAGGAAGCGGTGACTTGCCTGTTCCATCCCGATAGGCAACCGCTGCCCGGGGTTATCAGCCCCTTATCTGCCAGGGGCAGGGAGAGGAGCACTAGAGCAGAGGAACTCGTCAGGAGCCGCGCGTAAACACTCCCAGGAGGTGAAACAGAGAAAAATCTGGCTGCAATTAACAGAATTGCCATTTCACACCTCACTCCCGAGACGTGACAGCCACACGTGGGAGAGCGCCTTTCCACGTACTCAGCCTCCGTGGTTTTATTATATTTTTTTTTGGGGGGGGGGAGGAAAGAGTGATTTTAAAAGGGCACTCACAACTTAAAGGTTTTACCTAGATCTTCCTCAATCCCCAACTGCAGTTTCTTCCCCTCCATCTTTTCTATGTCTTCGTCGTTGAACTTGTACCACTCGCCCGTCTGCGGATCCTTCACGTGGGCGATGTAGTGCCCGGAGTAGGCGCTCACACCTCGGTGGATGAGGACAGCACTGAGTTCATACACGTAGACACCATCTGGAAGAAAAGTGGTGGTTACAGAGCACTCTGGGTGAAACAAGACCATTTTTCCTCTTTCCCAGCACTTGGTCTTTTTGCAAGGCAGCGCACAAGGACCGCCCTCGAACCAGCGTCTCTCCAAGACCTCCCTAAGTAGGTTGCAGCTTCCACAACCTGCTCAGCAACTCTTGACATGATTTTTTTTATCAGAGGGCATTCAGAGGAGATCTCCTCTCATCTGCCGAGGGGCAGTGGGTAAAGATAAAGAAACACAGCACCGAAAACTCACTTTTTTGTTCCATGAAAGGCTCCATGTCGAGCAGCTCGGAGAAGCCGATGTACGTGTTGAGTTTTTTCTTATGGCCAGTTTGTCTGCGCAGAGGCAAAGCTTCGGGTCAGGGGATGGCAATGAACAGATCACACCTCAAAAATAACTCCCCTAAACCCTACCGAGCACCCCCAGAGCAGCTCAGGCACGCGCTCCGTCCTCAGGCTCTCAAATCAAGGCAGAAAGAGGGGAGCAGATGAATTCCCAAAGAGCTTCGACGGCGAGAAGCTTACCTGTCAAACACGAAACGCATCAGCTGGAGGTTGAGGGTGCAGGGAAGACTCAGCAGCCGGATCTTCCTGGTGGCATTCTGCTTACTCTGACAAGTTTCACAAAAATAACGATTGTCCCCTTCTAATTTTTCTTCCTGAGCAGAAAGAAAGGCCCATGAGAACAGGTTAGCGCTGAAAAGTCAACCAGTCCAAGCTACTCAGCAGCTGGAGACTGAAAAGCAGGGAGTCTCTATCCAGCTGGTTTCCAAAATAACCCCTTGGTGAAAAACATGCTAATAACCATGCTTTGCAGCACAGCCACAGGAGGCTGCTCTCACGTTAAGGAAAATTTTAGAAGGGACTTTAGAAAGAAAATTTGAAGGAAAATCAAGGCCTATTCTCAGGGCGCTTACAGGAGTGTCAGGTTTGCTCTCCACTTGACTGAGCTGGTTTACACTAAAGGGCAATAGAAAAATAAAACAATTAAATTGCCCTTTTATGAGCTCGTGAACCAAGTTAATGTAAAGCCACATTTTAGCCTGAAAACTGCAGCTCTCTTGCACTCAGCCAAACACCACTGTGTGAGAGACACCGTCTATGACTAAGCAGATCCGACGGCAGGATGAGGCCAGAGGAAAACTCCAGCTGCCCCAAAGGGCGGCACCGGGCAGTTCCCGTCGAAGGAGGAGCAGCCAAACTCCCAAGTTCACCGTTTCAGGACTTTAATGCATGCACCCAAACCTGTCTTTTTTTACAGCAGCCCTAACCCAAGCTGAGCAACCGGTTTGCTGAGCGCATCAGTGAAGCCACTGCCCGGGGAGCTCAGGCACAGAGTCACGTTTCAGGTTAGTTCTGCTCTAAATATTTTTGAGTTGAATCCACACCTTGAACTTTTAAGATGCCGGATGTTAACTGAAGATCTAGGCAAGTTTTCCGAGGTGAATTAAGAGCACTTGCAGCTGTTCCAACAACTGTTCCTGGCCCTCCCTAGTATTTTTGAGAGTACATTTTCCAGCGGGGAATGTCTCCTGTTGCTATGCAGATGAGCACCCGTATAGAAAGCACAAAAAGCAGCCATTCTCTCAGTGCCATCCATGACAAAGCACGCAGGGACTTCTCCTCGGACTTCTGGAGACTTTTTCCCAACTTTCCCAGGAAAGTATTTTAACTAAACATGTGACTTTGAAGTGCCTTTTGAAGTTATGCTCTGGTCCGGAGCCCCTCCTTGCTCCTATGACTCAATCTTTATTTTCTGGATTCACATTAAAAAAACCACTTCCTTTTGCAGGTATCTTACTGAGCCAACTCACTCCCTGTGCTCCGACACTGCCCTCAAAGGCTGTTAATTGAAGGAAGGGATTAAAACACCCTTCTAAGAATAGCAGGACTCAAAAACAACTGAGCTCGTACCTTAAGAAATTCCGTTATGCAGTCTGTCAGCTGCTTGTGTCCTTGGATGTTTAACTCCAGCTCGTAGAATTTAGACACGAGTTTGGACTCCCTGCCACACTGGTTGCAGCTAGGGTTGGAAAAAAGACAAAAAAAAAGACAAAACACGTGAGGTCAGTTCACCAGTTCGTGCATCTGAACTCCCCGACCACCAGTAAACTACGTGAGCGGTAAACACGGGAGAAAAAGTTGTTTAAATCACAATTAATGTGATTCACACCTCTTCGCCATGAACTCTCTGCAGAAAAGTGGTAACAGGGTAATAGAATCTACCAGGAAAAGCAGAGCACCTGCTTACAACTCACATACACCTTTTTATATCATTTTTGAGGTGAAATCCACAGCTCTGAGAATGCAGGAATAAAAATATGACACCCAAGTACGCTACTTTATGGCTGCAAGACTTTAAGTTCCATTAAGTCACTTGCAGGTTTAATTGCTGAATTTTCATTAAGGGATTAAAAGCAGCCAAAAAATTGCACCACCCCCATGTGAACACCAGCAGGAAACCTCAAAGCTAAAAACCTCTTACGAAACGTTTCGGCAGACACTTACCTCCCTGCTCCAGTTGTGAGGAAGGACATTTCTCTCCCCCTCAACTTTTTCTAAAACATTTCAATATTTACAGAAAGGTTCTTCCCAACGACCAAATACTTACACCGTGACATAGGCATACTCTCCACAGAACTGCTTTTGCACTATGTTTCGAACATCTGGGTTTTTTTGTTTGGATAAAGTATCTTCCAGCAGTGACATGAACAGCTTTGAAAACTCCTGGGCATCCTAGAAGAGAAAGCCAAGTCCCTTCACAATATGCCCCAGCACAAAGCCCAATCACAACCTCATGGCTAATTTACTGCAAATTACCCACAGCCCTACACACAGGAGGCGTGCACTGAATAGAGAAAAGACCAGTTGGGAGAACTAAAGGGGGAAAAAAAAGAGGAATTTGTCTAAGAGCAGCGCGAGGCCCCCAGTGTGAATTGCCCTGGCTCCTGGCCAGTCGTGCCGGGAGGTTTGACTTCTGCCCAGCTCCTCACTCTGCAAGGAAACAACAAAAAAAATGCTCCTGGGGAGTTTTCTATCTTTCATCAAAGCTTGGCATGCAATTCCAGCTGTCCCTGCTCGAATTAAAGGTGAGAAGGAAAATAAAAACACCCCCAAAAATGAGAAGCTGCCCTGTGGATTTGTCATAGAATCACAGAATGATGACCTTAAAGCCCCCCCTCCAGTGCCACCCCCTGCCCTGGGCAGGGACACCTCCCACCACACCAGGTCCCTCCAAGCCCCCTCCAACCTGCCCT
>JAOQGH010000008.1:8088491-8101131 GCA_025769975.1 Gallinago jamesoni
TTTGGGATGGGGTGGGTGGGGGTCTCGAGGGGACCCAGGTGTCTGGGATGGGATGGGTGGGGGTCCCCAGGGGACCCAGGTGTCTGGGATGGGGTGGGTGGGGGTCTCGAGGGGACGCAGGTGTCCAGGACAGGGTGGATGGGTGGGGGTCCCCAGGGGACACAGTTGTCTGGGACAGGGTGGGTGAGTGGGGGGTGACACCCCGGGGACCCAGGTGTCTGGGATGGGGTGGGTGGGGGGCTTGAGGGGACCCAGGTGTCCAGGATGGGGTGGATGGGTGGGGGGTCCCAAAGAGACCCAGCCACACCCGATGGGATGGGATGGGGACCCTGGGGACCCAAGCATCTGGGATGGGGTGGGTGGGGGTCTCAAAGAGACACAGGCATCCAGGGCAGGGTGGATGGGTGGGGGTCTCAAGGGGACACAGGTGTCTGGGACAAGGTGGTTGGAGGGGGGTCCCAAGGGGACCCAGGTGTCTGGGTTGGGGTGGGTGGGTGGTTGGGGGGGACACCCAGGGGACCCAGGTGTCTGGGATGCGATGGGTGGGGGTCTCGAGGGGACACAGGCATCCAGGGCAGGGTGGGTGGGTGGGGGTCTCCAGGGGACATAGGTGTCTGGGACAAGGTGGTTGGGGGGGGACACCCAGGGGACCCAGGCATCTGGGATGGGGTGAGGTGGGGAGATCCCAAAGAGACCCAGGCACCCGGGATGGGTTGAGATGGGTGGGGACCCTGGGGACCCAAGCATCTGGGATGGGGTGGATGGGGGTCTCAAAGGGACACAGGCATCCAAGATAGGGTGGATGGGTGGGGGTCCCCAGGAGACCCAGGTGTCTGGGATGGGGTGGGTGGGGGTCTCGAGGGGACCCAGGTGTCCAGGACAGGGTGGATGGGTGGGGGTCCCCAGGGGACGCAGTTGTCTGTGACAGGGTGGGTGAGTGGGGGGTGACACCCCAGGGACCCAGGTGTCTGGGATAGGGGGGGTGGGGGTCTTGAGGGGACAGAGGTGTCCAGGAAGGGGTGGATGGGTGGGGGGTCCCAAAGAGACCCAGGCACCCGGCATGGGATGGGATGGGATGGGGACCCTGGGGACCCAAGCATCTGGGATGGGGTGGGTGGGGGTCTTGAGGGGGCCCAGGTGTCCAGGATGGGGTGAGGTGGGGGGGGGTCCCAAGGAGACCCAGGCACCCAGGACGGGGTGAGATGGGTGGGGACCCTGGGGAGACCCAGGCATCTGGGACGAGGTGACGTTGAGGTGGGGGGTTCCCCAGGTGACCCAGCCATCTGGGAAGGGTTGGGGTGATGGGGGGGGGGGGGTCTCACCTCTCCGATGCATCCGTGGAAGGAGGTGTTGGTTGGGGGGCGCAGGGGGGGCTCGGTGCCCCCCAGGTAAAGTGGGGAGCGGAGGTTGAGACCTTGGCTCTTGCCGGGCGAGGAGCGTTTCACCGGGACGGCGTCGTCCACCAGCAGCGTCCCGTCCTTGTGCACCCGCTCGGCTGTCACCCGGTGCCACTGCCCAAGGGCCACCGGCTCGGCGCTCCGCAGCACCGCCGTGCCTGGGGGGACGGCACGGTGGCATCACGGGGGAACCGGGGACACCAGGAGATGCCAGGGATGCTCGGGGACCTGCGAGGTGCCCCGGGTGATGTCGGGGGACCCCAGTGGTGACCCCAGGAGACCCCACTGATGTCCCGGGGACCCTGGCAGAATCTGGGGACCAAAGGGGCCAGGGACCCTGATGGTGTGACAGTGATGCCTGGGGACACTTGGTAGGTGGCAGGGCATCCCAGTGACACCAAGAGACTCAATGACACCCCAGTGCCCCCAGGGCACCCTGGTGACATTTCAGGGAACCTGGCACTGCCTGGAGATGCCAGTGACACCAAGGGACACCACGTGACACCGGGTGGCCCAAGTGACACCAGAGGACTCCAGTGATACCACAGAGGACCCCACTGATGCCTGGGGATCCTGGCAGCTCCTGGGGACCCCAATGATGCCAAGGCACCCCTGGTGACACTAGGGGACCCCACTGATGCCCAGGAACCCTGGCAGCACCTGGGGCCCCAAGTCATGCCAGGACCCCAATGATGCCAAGGCATCCTGGTGACACTTGGGGGCCCCAATGACACCAGTGGACCCCAGTAATACCAGCCCACCCCACCTATAGCTGAGGTCCCCGGTGCCACCTCCCAGCGTGGTGCCACCAGGACCTCCCCCGTCACCATGCCAGCCCACCTGAGCCCAGCTCATAGCGGAACTCGAGGTGACCACCAGCCATGGCCAAGGAGACGAAGTCCTCGACAGGGGCGGCTTTGCCAGAGCTGAAGAGCAGGAGCCCGTCGGGTGCCAGTGGCAGGAACTCGGCCTCCACCCGCAGCTCGTGGTGGACGTTGGTGAGGGGTGGGTAGGAGACGAAGGCGCCCGCCTCACTGAAGGATGGCACGCTCACCGCCTCACCTGTGGCACCCCAAAATCAGTGCCTGCCTGGTGGGACCCCGTCCTCCATCCCCATGGTGCCCATCTCCCCAAGCTGGTACCTAAACCTCCATCCTCATGGTACCCATCTCCCCAGGGTGGTACCTCCCCCTCCATCCCCATCATCACCATCTCCCCAGGGTGGCCCCAGCCCCATGCCCATCTCCCTGTGGTGGTCTCCATCCCATCCTGTACCCCCAGGGTGGTGCCAACCCTGTCCCCGTGTCCCCAGGGTGGTCCCAGCCCTACGCCCATCTCCCCGGGTTGGTCTCCATCCCATCCTGTGTCCCTAGGGTGGACCCGGCCCCATGCCCATCTCCCCATGGTGGTCCCCACCTCATGCCCATCTCCCTGTGGTGGTCCCAGCCCCATGCCCATCTCCCCGTGGTGGTCCCCACCCCATGCCCATGTCCCCAGGGTGGTCCAAGCCCCATGCCCATCTCCCTGGCTTGGTCCCCACCCCATGCCTATGTCCCCAGGGTGGTCCCAGTCCTGTGCCCATCTCCCTGTGGTGGTCCCCACCCCATCTTGTGTTCCCAGGGTGGTATCCAGCAATGTTCCCATCTCCCCAGGGTGGTCCCAGCCCTGTGCCCATCTCCCTACGTTGGTCCACACCCCATCCTGTGTCCCCAGGGTGGTGCCAACCCTGTCCCTGTATCCCCAGGGTGGTCCCAGACCTGTGCCCATCTCCCTGGGTTGGTCCCCACCCCATGCCCATGTCCCCAGGTTGGTCCAAGCCCCATGCCCATCTTCCTGTGGTGGTCCCCACCTCATGCCCATCTCCCGATGGTTGTCCCCACCTCAAGCCCATCTCCCCAGGGTGGTCCCAGCCCCATGCCCTTCTCCCTGGCTTGCTCCCCACCCCATGCCCATGTCCCCAGGGCGGTGCCAGCCCTGTCCCCGTGTCCCCAGCCACGCTCACCCTCGGTGCACCTCTCCCCAGCCTTGCCCAGGTGGCAGCGGCAGGTATAGCCCTGCCCGTCCGGCCGGTTGACGCAGGTGGCATCAGGCCCGCACGCCTCTGTAGGGTGACAAACCGTGAGCAACCCTCCGCTGGGGGGGACATCGGGGGGTGACGTCCCCACGGGGCGGGCCCCTCACCTGGGTGACAATGCAGAGCCTGTGAGTACTCGCAGTTGCTGCCGGTGAAGCCGTGGGGACACCGGCAGACGTAGGTGCCACTCTCGGCGTCCTGGCACACACCGCCGTTCTGGGGGGGGAAAAAGGGGGGGGAGGGGGACACGGGTGTCAGCCATGGGTGGGGATGAGGGTGGCGATGGGTGGGCATCACCCCCCCCAGCCTCACCTGGCACGGCTGGTCCTGGCAGGTGGGACAGCTGGTGACACCATGCGCCTGCAGGTCCATATCCCCAAAAGCCACCTCCTCCCCTTGGATGCGGAGCCGGCGCACGCAGCCTGCGGAGGGAAGGAGGGGAGATGGGGTGGGGGTGACATGATGCTCACCCCCCCCCCCCGTTTTCCCCACCCCCCACCCCAAAACCCCATCACTCACCCATAAACCCACGGCTGAGCCCCGTCTTGGCCACGGCGCCGAAATCGGGGTACCCCCCCAGGTACAGCTCCTCGTTCAGATCCAGCCCTTGAAACTTCCCCTGCGGGCACAGGCGGGTGGGCACCACCTCCAGCACCCTGACCCCCACCCAACACGTAGCCCACCCCCCAAAAAACATACCTGGGAGGTCCCGTTCACCGGGGGGTGCCCGTCCAGCTCCAGCGAACCCCGGGTGAGGTTGCGGAGGAGACGGACGGTGTGGTACTCGCCCAGCCGCAGCGGCGTGGGGTGACGGATGGTGGCCATGCCTGAACCGGCGTCAAACCTGATGTTTTTGGGGATAAAATGGGTGTCGGGAGGGGGATGACACCCATTTCTCCCCCCCCACCCCGTAGCACCCACCCAACATGGCGGGGGGGGTCTCACCTAAACTCGGGGCGGCCACCCACCAAACCGAAGGAGATGAAGTCGGCGCCGCTGTTTTTCCGCTGCCCGTTGTAGAGGAGAAGACCTGTGGGGTGGCAGTGGGTCAGGCTGGGTGGTCCTCACGCCGGGGAGCTGGGGGGTGACATCCTGGGGGACCCCAAAACACCCCCAGGGTGGAGGGGAACCCCTCCCCATCAGGCATATGTGGGTCGGTTGAGAAGAGAATGAGAGCTCCAGGAGGGAGAGGAGAGGATGGAGAGGGGAAGGAGGAGGAAAGGATGGAGAGGACACGGAGGGGACACTGGGGGGGACGTGGGGGTCCCGGGGGGTGCTCACCATCAGCAGCATCGGGTCGGAAGGTGATGAGGATCTCAAACCTCTTGTAGGCATCCTTGATGGTGGGCAGGGGGAGGAAGGAGTGGGGCGTCTGCCCGAAATAGGGGACCAGGCGCTCTGCGGGGATGAGGCGGGGTGGGGAGTCAGGAAGCATGGGGGTACATCAACCCCCCCCCACCCCAACCTCACCCTGTCCGTCCGTCTGTCCGTCCTCACCTCGGACCTTGAGGACGTAGTAAGCCGTCTCCCGGCCGCGGTGGTTGGTGGCGGCGCAGGCGTAGACACCAGAGTCCTCGTGGCGCACGGCCGGCAGCGTCAGGACGTTCCCCTCCACCCTGGCGCCCACCGGCAGCTCCCCCTCCAGCTGGGGCATGGGGACGGGGGGGGAAGGGGTGTCACCACCCATGGGGTGCTCCCCACACACCCCCACCCCTGCCTCCCACGCCCCCTCTCCCCATCTCACCTTGCTCCAGGTGATCTCTGGCACCGGGAAGCCGGATGCCAAGCAGGGCAGAACGGCCGCCGAACCCAAGGAGACCTCCTTCACCTCCGGCTGCCCGGCGATCTGGGGGGTGGCTGGGGAAGGGGGGGGACACACACGGAGGTGTCACCCCCACCGTGGTGACGTGCATCCCTGCCCGTGTCCCCCCCGACCCCGTCCATCTCTGTCCCCTTGTCCCCCAGCCTCACCTTGCACGTGGAGGATGACGTGGGACTGGACGGTGCCCACGGCGTTGGTGGCCGTGCAGCGGTACTGCCCGGCGTCCGCCCGCTCCACCCGGTCGATGGTGAGGGTGCCGGCGCGGACCAGCACCCCGGGGCGGATACGGCCCCCCACTTTGCTCCAGGTGACGTGGGGACGGGGGTCACCCAAGCCCAGGCACTCCAGCTCCACCGTTGTCCCCGCCAGCACCGTCTGCACCGCCGTCCGGATGTTGATCAGGGCCCTGGGGAGAGCTTTGGGGGGGGGGGGACACACACCACAGTGGGGTTTTGGGGTGCTCCCTCGGGCATGGGGGAGGCATCACAGTCCGGGGTGCGAAGGGGAGGAGTGAGAGATGGGGGAGAAATGGGGTGGTGGAGGGCATGGGGAGACCTTTGGGGTGCTGGAGGGCATGGGGAGACCTTTGGGGTGGCTGTGGGCTTGGGGGTGTTGGGGTGCTCACAGGCGTGGGGCGAGATGGGGGTGCTCATGGGTGGGGGGAGAGATGGGGGGGACCGGGGCGCCTGTGGGTGTGGGGAGAGATCGAGGGTATTGGGGTGCCCGCGGGTGTGGGGAAAGATTGGGGGTGTTGGGGTAGTGATGGGCATGGGGAGACCTGGGGCTACCAGGTTCCTCATGGGTGTGGGGAGAGATGGGGGGGACTGGGGTGCCCACAGGTATGGGGAGAGATTGGGGGTACTGGGGTACGCATGGGTGTGGGGAGAGATTTGGGATATTGGGGTGTCTGTGGGCATGGGGAGAGATTGGGGGTACTGGGGTGCCCACAGGTAGGGGAGAGATGGGGGGACCAGGGTGTTCATGGGTGTGGGAAGAGACTGAGGGTATTGGGGTGCCCAGGGGGAATGGGGAGAGATTTGGGATACTGGGGTGCTCATGGGCATGGGGAGAAATGGGGGGTTCTGGGGTGCCCCTGGGTGTAGGGAAATGGGGGGTTCTGGGGTGCCCATGGGTTGGGGGAGATGGGGGTTCTGGGGTGCCCATGGGTTTGTGGGGGACAGCTCAAGGGGTGCCCACGTGGAGCACGGCTGCTGCTCCTACCCTGGAGGGTGAGGGTGGCCCTGTCCTCCGCCTGCCCCCCCGGGGCGCTGGCCCGGCACACGTACACCCCCTGCGCCCCCCACGTCAGCTCCGGAATCCTGCGGGGACACAGACAGGGGGGTGTGGGACCCCACAGTGGGGCAGGTGGGAGATGGGGGGGTCCCCACCACCCCTTCCCCCCCCCCTCTCCTCACCGCAGCACCCCGTCCCGCACGCTGTGGGTGGGGGGCAGCTCCCCGCCGTCCTTCAGCCACTCCAGACGCGCCCGGGGGTCCCCGGAGACAGCGCAGGCGAATTCGGCGGTGCCACCCACCCCCTTGACGAGGGTCCCCGGTGTCACCCGTACGGTCAAGGGACCGCTGCCGCCGTCCCCGCTCTCACTGGCATCACCTGGGTGGGATGCAAAGCACCCGGTGGCACATGGTGGTGGTGGTCATCCACGGCACACCCCCCCTATTGTTACCAGGGTTGGAGGGGGGGTGGTGGTGGTGGTGGGGTTGTCTCACCATGGACGGCCACGCGGGCGAAGGTCTCGGCGGTGCCGACGCGGTTGGTGACGAGGCAGCGGTAGGTGCCGGCGTCAGCAGGCAACGCCGGGCTGATGCGGAGGAGGCCGGCGCGGTGGAGGACGCGCGCTGAGAGGCTGCCGTTGACCTTGTCCCAAGCGTAGTGCAGCGGTGGGGTGCCATGGGCCAGGCACTGCACCTGCAGCGCGTCGCCGGCGCGCACCGTGGTCTCCTCTGGCAGGCTGGTGGCGTATGGTGGTGCTATGGGGACATTTGGTACCGTCAACGCTCGGATGCAGCAATGGATGGGTCAACAGGACAATGGATGGGTCAATGGGGCAACGGATGGGTCAACGGGGCAACGGATGGGTCAATGGGGCAATGGGTGGGTCAACGGGGCAATGGGTGAGTCAATGGTGGGAAGAGTGTGGATGGAGATGGAGGTAGGTGTGTGTCGGAATGGACCAGAGATGGATGGATCCATGAGGAAGAGATGGCTGGAGAAGTTTGAGAGAAGATGGAGAGATGGGCCTGTGCTGGGATGGACCAGAGACGGACAGATCCACGGGGGAAGGGATGGAGGGAGGGGTGTGAATGGAGATGGAGAGGTGGATGTGAGCTGGGATGGCTGAGTGGTGGATTAATTAAGAAAGAGATGGGTGGATGGATGAGTTTGAAAAGAGATGAAGAGATAGGCATGTGCTGGGATGAATGAGATGGATGGAATTCACAAGGAAGGGATGGATGGAGGGGTGTGAGAGGAGATGGAGACATGGGTGTGCACTGGGATGGATGAGATGGATGAATCCACAAGGAAGGGAGGGATGGAGGAGTTGGGAGATAAAGAGATGGGCATATCCTGGGGTGGATGATCGGTAGATGAATCCACCAGGAAGAGGAGGATGAAGGGGTATGAGAGGAGATGGCGAGGTGGATGTGAGCTGGGACGGTTGAGTGATGGATGAATCCACCACAAAGGAGTGGAGGGAGGAGGTGGGAGAAGAATAGATGGGCATGTGCTGGGGTGGATGCGTGGTAGATGAATCCACCAGGAAGGGGAGGATGAAGGGGTGTGAGAGGAGATGTCAAGATGAATGTCAGCTGGGATGGATGAATCCACCAGGAAGGTGTGGATGAAGGTGCATGAGAGGCAACGGCAAGGTGGATGTGAGCTGGGATGGATGAATCCACAAGGAAGGGGAGGATGGAGGGGTGTGAGAGGCGATGGCGAGGTGGATGTGAGCTGGGATGGTTGAGTGATGGGTGAATCCACCACGAAGGAGTGGAGGGAGGAGTTTGAGAGGAGATGGAGAGATGGGTGTGTGCTGGGATGGATGAATCCATCAGGAAGGAGTGGATGGAGGAGGTGGGAAAAGAATAGATGGGCATGTGTTGGGGTGGATGCGTGGTAGATGAATCCACCAGGAAGGGGAAGATGGAGGGGTGTAAAATGTGGGTGGAGGGATGTGAGCTGAGATGGATGAGATGGATGAATCCACCAGGAAATGATGGATGGAGGGGTATGGGAGGAGATGGGGAGATGGCTGTGAGCTGGGATGGATGAGCAAGGATACATCCATGAATAGGGGATGGATGGAAGAGAGAGTAGAAGTAGATGGGATGGGACAAGCAGATGGGATGGGACAAGCAGATGGACACATCCACAGGAAGGGCTGGATGACCGAGCCTGAGAAGAGCTGGAGAGGAGGAAGAGTGCTGGGATGAAGCAAGGATGGATCCAGGAGGAAGGGCTGGATGATGGAGATGATGGAGATGACCACGCGCAGAGGAAGGACGGAGAGGAGCCAAGGATGGGTGATGGCAACAGTGGTGGGGGAGGAGCCAGTGGAGATGGCAGGAGGGACCCAGGGGCACCCCAACCTCCCCGTGACCCTCTTACTCTCCACGTCCAGGGTGACGAAGACCTCGGCAGAGCCGGCAGGGCTACTGGCGTTGCAGATGTACTGGCCCGAGTCCTGCTGCGCGGCGCGGGGGATGACCAAGCTGCCGTTGACCACCCGGTGCTGCCAGGGCAGGGGCGCCCGCAGCTTCGACCACTCGATGCGGGGTGACGGCTCACCTACGGGCAACGCCGGTGACCGTCACCGTGGCACCGGGGTCACCCCCCATCCTTTCCCCACCGCCGTCCTCCATCCTCCCCCCGTACCTCTGGCTGTGCAGTGCAGCGTGGCGGTGTCCCCGGCCACCACGGTGACGGCGGGCGGCGCGGTGACCTCGGGGGCACCAGGGGGTCGCTGTGCCGTCTCCACGCTGATGTCCACCCGGGCCTGCGCCGACCCCAGGGCGCTGTGCGCGGTGCAGACGTAGGTCCCGGCGTGCTCCGGCTTGGCCGGGGAGAGCTGGTGGTGGTGGTGGGGATGGATGAGGTGAGTGGTGAGCACTGGGCACCCACCGGTGGCCCCCGTGGCACCCCCGGGGTGCCCCGCTCACCTGCAGGATGGCCTGGCTGTCCATGTGCAGCAGCGTTTGGTGCTCCACCTTCTGCCGGGAGCCCGGACGGCTCCACCGCACCAGTGGCCGTGGTTCGCCCCGGCCAAGGCACTCCACGCTGAGGGATTTGCCCTCCTTCACCGTCACCGGGCCTGGTGGCATCACCGACACCGTGGGGACACCTGGAAAAGGGGGAGGACATCAGCATGGGGACGGGGACACCACCACTAAGGATGCTGCCATGGCGATGGGGACGCCATCACCCTAGGGGCGTTTGGTGCATGGGGAGGACATCAGTATGGGGATGGGGGGACACCATCAACCCAGGAGCATCTGAAGCACAGAGAGGACATGGGGATGGGGACACCACCACTAAGGATGCTGGCATGGCGATGGGGACGCCATCACCCTAGGGGCATTTGGTGCACGGGGAGGACATCAGTATGGGGATGGTGGGACACTATCAACCCAGGAGCATCTAGAAGCACTGAGAGGACATGGGGATGGGGACACCACCACTCCAGGAGCACCTGAAGCATGGAGATGAGACAGGGATGGGGACACCACTACACTGGGAGGACCCAGAGCACGTGGGGGATGTCAACACAGGGCTGGCGATGGGGAGGGACAGCACCAAAACAGGGGCACATGGAGGACATGGGGATGGGGACACCACCACCCCAGGGGCATCTGGAGCACATGTGGACAGGGACAGGGCCGCTCTGGCCACCTCGCACCTTGCACCAGGAGGTTGACAACGCTGCTGGCGACGCCGAAGCGGTTGGAGGCCACGCAGTGGTAGGCGCCCTGGTTGCCTACGTGGGCACCACTGATGGAGATGACTGAGCCGTTGGTGCTGATCTTCACGTTGTCTGGGCAAGGAGGAGCTGTCAACATCAGGACCACCCTGGGGACCGCGCCAGGGCCACCCTGGGAACCACCATACCTTGGAGATGTTGGCCAGGTCCCATCCGCCAAGTGATGTTGATGGGCCGGGCGCCGTCGTGGACACGGCACTTGAAGGTGGCATCCTCGCCCGGTGCCACCGCCATGCTGTGCGGGTCGATGGAGATGATGGGGCTCTGCAGACCTGTGGGGACAAAGGGACAGGGAAGCCACCAAGCTCACCTATGGACCCCATCTTCCCTCAGCACCTTCTGTCGCCCAGTAGCCGGACTCACGGTAGCTGGAACTGTCATGGGAGGTGACGGTGACAGTGATGGTGGCCTCACGGGAGACGCTGCCCATGTCCGCCCGGCACACGTACTCCCCCGAATCGGCCACCGAGAGCTGCGACAGCCGCAGGCGGGACCCCGAAATCTGGGGACACGATGGCAAGAGGTGGTGGCATCCACCAGCCACCCACGGCCACCGCCCCCCACCCCGCTGGTGTCCCCACCTACCTGGTGCTTGGGTGGCAGGGACCCACCGCGCTTGTACCAGGTGATGGTGGCCTGTCCCTGGCCGGCCACCAGGCAGTCGAGGTCCAGGGTCTGTCCCTCGGTGACAGAGGACGCCGAGGACTCGATGCGGATGGGCGGCGTGACACCGGTGGCTGCAGGGGCAGAATTAAATGTCCCCACTGGTCCCCGACACCGATGGGGGACCCATCCCCCGAAGGGTGGCCACTCACAGTGGGATGGGTTGGCTCCGTCATCGATGGTGACAACGAGGGATGTCTCCTGCGTGATGCCCCCCGACGTCACCCGGCACACGTACTCCCCCGAATCGGCCGCTGTCACCTGGGGGATGCGCAGGCGGGTGCCCGACACCTGGGGGGGGGACACACACAAAATTTGGGGGGGGACAAGTCAGCGCCGGAGAACAAGGTATGGGCCAAGTTCAGGCTGATGTCCCTCCGTGGTGGGTCCTACCTGGTGGCTGGCGGGCAGGGAGCCACCGCGCTTGTACCACGTCACGGTGGTGGGGCCAGAGCCTGCCACCAGGCAGTTGAGGTCCAGGACCTGTCCCTCGGCGATGGCGGAGGAGGAGGACTCGATGCGGAGGGGCTGGGGGACGCCAGAGGCTGGGGAGGGGAGAGAGGGGACGTTGGCCACCGAGGTGGCACCCGTCTGTCCCCAGGAGCTGCCCTCTCGCTCGCGCTCACGGTAATAGGTGCCGGCGGTGCCAGGGCTGCTGGGCACGGTGACGATGACGGAGGACTCCTGGGTGACGGTCCCCAGGGTCACCCGGCACACGTACTCCCCCGAATCGGCCACCGCCACCTGGGTGAGCCGCAGGCGGGTCCCTGACACCTGGGGAGGTGACACGTTGGGGAACACATCAGTCTCCGTGGTGGGGCTGCGCCCCGCGGGGTGATGCCACCTCCCACCCCGCCACCGTGTCCCACCTGGCTGTTGGGGGGCAGAGCCCCGCCGCGGCGGTACCAGGTGACGTGGGGGTGGCCCTGTCCCGCCACCAGGCAGTTGAGGTCCAGGGTCTGTCCCTCGGCCACGGCGGCGGACGAGGTCTCGATCCTCACCGGCGGAGTCACGCCGACGGCTGCGGGTGGCAACGGGGTCAGCCGCCGCCGCGTCCCCACCGTGTCCCCTGTGTCACCTCCCACCCGTCCCCGGTACCGTAAGAGGAGCCGGCGCCCGTCTGGATGGTGACGATGAGGGACGTCTCGTGCGTGACGCCGCCCGACGTCACCCGGCACACGTACTCCCCCGAATCGGCCGCCGTCACCTGGGGGATGCGCAGGCGGGTGCCCGACACCTGGGGAGGGGGTGACACACGTGAGAAGGGGGACACAAATCTCTCAACACCCCCCCAAAAAAGCCTTTTCCATCCCAAATCCCTCCCTCTGGTGTCCCTCACCCACCTGGTGCTTGGCTGGGAGAGGACCCTGGCGCTTGTACCAGGTGACGGTGGCCTGTCCCTGGCCGGCCACCAGGCAGTTGAGGTCCAGGGTCTGTCCCTCGGCCACGGAGGAGGAGGAGGACTCGATGCGCAGGGGGGGTGTGACACCAACGGCTGGGGACAGAAACGGCAGAGTCACCCCAACATCCATGGCATGGTCCCCTGGTCCCCTCCTGCTCCCCCACTCACGGTAGGTGGTGGCCCCGCTGGGCTGGATGGTCACCACGATTGAGGTTTCCTTGGTGGTGGCCCCGCTGGTCACCCGGCACACGTACTCGCCCGAGTCGGCCGCTGTCACCTGCAGCAG
>JAOQGH010000008.1:8120506-8132446 GCA_025769975.1 Gallinago jamesoni
CCTACAAAGCACTTTTTACTCACATTCCAGATACCTATTCCAGGCTCTGGGTTCTTTTCAACAACGTCATTTTTAATTCCCCTTCTCGCAGATCTGCAGAATATGGCGTCCCCGTCCTAGCCTTTTAAAAATAAGCCGGGGCTGCCATTTTTGTTTTCCTTTTGTCTGCGAATTTTAATAAAACCGTCTGAGAATGTGGGAGAGGCGGCGGATGAAGGGGGGGGGGAGAAGCTCCCGGCCGGGCCAGCCCCCCCCTAAATCCCCCCTCCTTCCATCCCCATCCCCCGGCCTTTTTGTCTGAAAAAAAAAAAAAAAAAAGGCCAACCCCCCCCCCCCCCCCATCTCCCCTCCCAGGTCGAGGATTTCAACTTCACTTAACGCCAAACTTCGCCTTTTTCCATCTCTTTTTATTATTATTATTTTATTCCCCCCCCCCTCCGCCGGGGAGGAAGAAGAAGGAAAAGGGGGGAGGGAGGGCGAAAAAAGGGGGGAAAAGGAGGAGGGGGAACATCCAGGAAAATACCCATTTTGCTGGATTTTCTCTTTTTTCTCTCCCTCTGGATGGTCTAATGGAAAAGTTAATTGCAGCTGAACGTACCTATTTTTGTGGATGTTGCATGTTGGGGGGGGGACGGGACTGTTTGCTTTTTTATTTATTCATGGCTTTTTTTTTTCTTACACAGGGGGTGGCGGAAGAAGCGCGGGGGGGCGGTTATTATTATCATTTTTATTCCCTCCCCCCCCCTCCTTTTTTTTTTTTTTTTTCTTCCTTTCCTCTCTTTCTGCATTAACCGGTTTTGTCTAGAAAGTGGTCTCGCTGGCTGGAAGGTCTAACGGGGGGGGAATATTTTTGCATCGCGCTTTGGCAGGAATGCGGCAGCCTTAGCGAGGGACCCAAATTTCCGTGGCGGTGCTTAGAGAGGTCTGTCTGTCTGTCTGCCTGGACGTATATTTAGCCATATACTATTTATACATCCATAATCTCCCGGCCACGTCGGGGGCCCGGGGGGGAGCTTAGAGCCGGCGTGGCTGCAGCGTAGCTGGCCGAAGATGCGTTTTAACCCAGGAATGGTTAATTTGCTGATTTTATTTCTTTTTCTCCAGCAAATACACTGCAAGGTCGGAGGATGCTCCTTGGTTGTGTTTTTTTTTTCCCTGGCCCCGCTGTCCTTCGGACATCAGCCGGGTTTTTTAATCCGGGGAGGATGGAGCGGGCGATAGAGGCTTCGAGCCCGAGGCCTTTTGAGATTATAAAGTGATATTTTAGCAGAGAGGTAAAAAAGTTTTTGGTCCCTCCCGGCGTGCAATTTGCCGAGAGGCGGAGGGTCCGGGGTGAGGGGATGGATTTCAACCCCGATTTTCCAGCCAGCAGCTCCCTATCCCTCCGCTTCGCAGGCAGCTTGGGGGTAAAAAAAAAACAAAACAAAAAACACAAAAACAACATTTCTTTTTTTTTTTTTTCCCCCTCTTTTTTTTTTTTTGTTCTCTCTATTTTCAGGAAAAACCCCACGTTCCCACGGGTCGGGTAGGTCGGAGCTGCTTCGCTTTTGTTCCTCCGCTCTGGGATCTCGCGCGCCGGGGGCTGGCGGTGGGTTCGGGGTGTGTGAAGTTGTCCTCCTTGTCCCCCCGTAGAAAAACGCCCCGCGTGCAGCACCCGGTCTCAGCTAGAGCTGGAGATGGACGCGGATAAGGGGAAGCAACGCCAGTACTCGCAGAGGTGGGCATGCTGGATTTATCGAGGGGACTGGAGAAAAAAAAAAAACAAACAAAAAACCCAACCCTATAGATATATATATTTACATTGTAAAATAATGTGTATGTGCTTAATGATGTGGATGCATGTAATTATATATATGCATATAAAAAGAATATATATATACACATCATAATACATGTATTATCACGTGCATATATATATTTATATTTAAGTGGGGGTGGATTTTGGCCCTCCCTGGGGGTTCTGGGGGGGGGAGCCGGGGGGGCCATCTGCCTGCCCCCCACCCTGTGGGGAGGGGACCGGATCCGGCGGCGGAGGGGACCCTGCTCACGGTGTAAGTGTGACCGCTTGAAATGTCCATTTTAAGATACGTGTATTTATATGCGTAAAATCTTTTTCTCCCTCGACCCCTCCCACCCCCAATTATTTTTTTTTTTTTTCCCCTGAAAAAAAATGTGGATTTTCAGTCGGCGGGTGCGATGTCACGACAAGTGCATGTTGGATCGGGTGCGCGCTCGCTGCCTCCTTGGGGCGACCCCCTGCTAAGCCGTCCGTGCCTCGGTTTCCCCACCCGCTGGGGTGGTCCCGTCGGTGTCGTGAGCTGGCTGGTTTGTGGGTGCTGGCTGTGCCTAGTTGGTCTCTTTTAGGGGAATGAGCATGCTGGGGGGTCTGGGGGAGTGGGTAACTCCCCCTGCCCTGGGGAATGGTGTGTTTTGGGGACACACACACACACACGGGCCCCATGTTTGGCGCGAGCGTCACCCCACGGGCGCCGGGTTTCCCTTCGGGCTGTCCCCGTGTCCCCTTCGCTGGGTCCCATCGGTGACGGGACAGACGGATGGCGTTTTGACCCCGAGGATATGGGGTTGCGCTGTCTCAGCCCCCATCTTTTGGGAGTGCTGTCTCCCCCGTTCCCCCCTCCTTCATCCCTTGTGGGGGGACACCCTGCTGTGGTCCCCAGTGTGGCTTTGCCTTCCCTTCTGCTTCACACCAGTGCTTGGCTCCTTATCCCTGCACCCGCGCACCCCCTTTCCCACCCAGGGACCCCCATACCAGGGTAGAGTTTATGCCAGGGCTCATTTTGGGTTGGTTTCAGTGAAAATCCGAAGGAGAAACACCAGTTAACAGCCCTTCGGGGGGCGGAAACGTGGGGTTTAATTGGTTCCATCTTGGGTGAATTCTTCTGGCGCGCGGTCTGCCCCCCCCTCCCCGAGCGATGGGGATTTAGGGTCTCGCCCGTCGTTTCTGCTTCCTCGGCCTCGCTTGCCTTCTGCCACCTCTGCTTTGGGGTAAATCCCTCCCGGATAAGGACAGTCCGGGCGGGGAAGGGGGGGATGCGGGTTCCCCCAGGATGGAAGCAGGATGGTGCTGGGTGCCGCTTCCCACCCTGGTGGCTCTGGGCTGGGGTTTTTGCAGAGGGGCACTCGCTTTCCCTCGGAAAAATCCTCCTGCTCCGGGCAGACCCTGCTTGTATGCGGGGGGAAATCTGTCCTTATGGGGGGAGAGGGGCCGTGACCTCATGTTTTTTGGGGAAACTGAGGCAGAGTGGAGGGCAGAGCTGGGTTCTGCCCTCACCCAGCCATGGGAGGTGGCAGGGACTTGGCTGCACCAGCATCACCGTGCTCCATTTGTCCCATGGCGGTGGGGGCGTGCTGGGATTTTCGGGGAGGGGGGGACACGCGCAGGGGACCTCAGCCCGCTTGGCTCTTGCCCGTCATGCTGTCTTGGGCCACCATCGGCTTTCCTGCGCTCGCCGCTTGGCATGAGGCGGGGGGGGCACCTCCTCGGCCCCGATGCTCTTGCTGGGACCCTCGGGGACAGGACACTGTGGTTGGGGACACCAAGGGCTCGGCTTTTTGCTCAGTTGAGGGCATGTTTAGACACTCCCGACAGCCGCTCCGGTCACCCCAAATCCCTCCCCTCGCCTCCCACTCCCCCCGTTTGCCGGCTGTACCGGGTCGGTGATCGCTTGCCGTCCTCAGGGTTGCCGGTACCCGGGAGCTGCCCCCTTTCTCTTGGCGGTGCCGTGAAAAGAAATCTCTTGTTTCTTTTTATTTCAGCGAAGGCGAGACAGAGAGGGCTGCCAAGGTAGAGGCGTTCCCTAGAGAACTGTAGCTTGACTTAGCGGCAGTTGGGTAGGAAGTTGGAAGGCTCTAGTGAGCTCGTGCCCACCCGTGCCATCATCTACCTCCCATCAATCTGGAGCCTCATCGACACGTCTCCCCAGGCAGCTGCGGCCACCTGGCTTCTGAGGCCAGCCTGTGAGTACCAAAACACCGGCGTCCCACCATATCTCGCCACCGCCGACCCCCCGCTGCCGCCGCCGCCGCACCCCTTTCCCCCTTGGCGTCCCCCCTCTCGCCCCGGCTTGCCGGCTTCTCACGCTCTCTTCCTTCCCCGTGGGCGCGGAGGTTTTTGTGTCTTTTTAGGGTTGCCCGAGATGCTGCCGGTTCCCCCCCTTCTGCGCCGTTCTGTGGGAATTCGGGGTTCAGCCCCTGTTTTGGGGGCTCCACTCATCTTCCTGCTTGCTCTTCCGACATCCCTCTCCTCCGGCCGTGCCCGCTCGGGCGGCCACCATGCTTTGGTGTCCCCTTGGCAAGAGTGGGCCAAATCCAGTGCCTGTGGGCGCTCCCACCCTGCAGTTTGCACCGCAGGACCCTGTGCTGCTGGGGAGCTGTTGCCTGGGGGGGGTATCTCCCCCTGCCCAGCCAAAAACTGGGGGGCATGGAGAGCCATAACGTGCCCCCCTAACCCCCTTACCCCGCACAGCTGGGTTGCGCAGAGCCGGGGGGAGACGTGCTGCAGCATTCCCCACCCTTCATAATTTCCATTTTAATGGATTTTCTTCTTTTTTTTTTTTTTTTGCCGTGTGTCAGCTTCCATTTTTCATAGTTAGCTGAGAATATAGAAAAAGGGAGTTTTTATATATATATAATATTTTTTTTCCCCATCTGCTTTATATCCCCTCCCGCTCCCTCCCCCAGCCATCCCAGCCCTGGGAGAGGGGGAAGCCGCTCCCTCCGCTCCCGATGAAATACCGCCCGATTTATAACATTAAACTGGGACAGGAACAGGGATTTTTTTTTTTTTTTTTTTTTTTTTGGCATGCCGACCATTTCTTTCCTCTTTATTCCGGGCAGGTCTGTCAAGCTCTGAGCACGGTGGTTGTACAAATAATTCATAATTTATTTAATAAGACCTCCTTGGGTGGAGGCAGGGAGGGGGAGATACACACAATATTTGCACTTTCCTCCCCAAAATTCCCTTCGTGCCTTTGCCAACCCCCCTGTGGTTTTGCGCGAGGGGTCCTGGGACTGTTCGCAGTGGTTCGTGCCGTGTTCTGGTGATGATTCGGGAGCCGCGCTGGTGGCTTCAATCCTTGGTGCCACCGACAGCTCTGGTGGAGCCTGGCACGCTGTCGGGATGGGGAGAAGGATGGACAGACAGACGGGAAGGACGGAGGTCGCAGGGCACCTGCTGTGATGGGGGAGCAGCTCCAAAAAACCCTTTTCTAATCATAGCTCCGGTTTCCTGTTTTCCCACGCCGCGGGGCTGCCGCCGGCCCAGCCGGGGCGGTGGGGTCCGTGCCGGGGTGCTTGGTCGCGGCGGAGGGGACCCGGAGCCCTCCTGCCTGCACTCCTCTGCCTGCTTGCTGCCTGCTTCCCTGCCTGTCCCCATCACGAGGGCTTCTCCCTCCCACCACCACCTCTTCTGGCCCCATCTCCCGTTGCGCCAGCCCCTCGTGCCATCATCCCTTCATCCCGGAGAGCCGCATCCCATCCTCATCATCCCGAGCGATCTTATATATACACATTATACGTAGCCGGTGGGTAAATGCACACTGTGGGCGGCGTGTGGGTACATATATAATCTATATAAAATAGCCGGTGGCGGGCGTGTACGCGTATGGGAAAGCACATTTAATAGCCCCAGCAATTACCCTTCCTGTGCCCACAGGCGTGGTGCGGAGCAGGACTCCCAGCTCTGCCTTTCGCCCGCCTGCGCCGGAGAGGGGGGTAAATGCAGCGGATGGAGGGAAAACCAGGGGGAAAATCCCCTGTGCCTGGGGATAGTGCAAGGATCCGGGTCCAGTTTCTCTTCAAAAAGACTAATTTTGGTGCACGGGCAGCTGGGAGGTGACAGGGAGCGGTTCCAGACAGGGAAGGGGAATTTCCGAAGGTGGTCGGGATAGAATCATAGAATGGTTAGGATTGGAAGGGATCTTAAAGATCATCTAGTTCCAACCCCCCTGCCCTGGGCAGGGATGCTCGTTGTCGGGTGGTCTCTGGACCTTGCCCCACGGCGTTGGGGTCTGCCCTGCGAAAGGGTTCCTGTTCCTGCAGCAGCTAGTGCATAAGATCTCAATCACCCCAAAACGCGCCTTGTCCTGTGCCGTACTGCTCCGTACCATGAAGGTTGTGTGGTCCCCTCCTCCCTACCTCAGTTTCCCCAAAAAACAAGCCTGGAGGCGCCCAGCCCTTGGCTTTGCCTCAGCCTGGGCTGGCCCTGTGGCTGCAAAGTCCCTGGTGGGACCAGAACCCCCTTTTGCCGGGTGCTGCCCACCCACCTCCAGAGAGCTCGGGGTTCGATTTAAACCCAGGGGCAGCAAGTGAGCGTGAGGAGGAGGAGGAGGAGGAAGGCTCATTGCCCCATCCCGCCCCAAAGGTGCTTTTTTGAGGGAGCAGGGATGCTCCCGGACAGCACCGGCACCGTTTGGAGGAGGCTGCTTGTCAGGCACACGCAGGACCGCATCTGAGTCCCCACAGCTGTGACCTGTGAGTCCCCGTGCCTTAGTGTCCCCAGCCCCAGTGCTCTGCCCCCAGATCCCACCACCCCAAAGGCTTTTAGGGACACACTTTGCTGGAGGCGCCGATCTAGTTTCTCCCGGGATCCCGGCCGCGTCCTGGTTTATATTATAGATGGAGCTCCTCGGGGACCTCCCCTATACGTTCCACCGGGGTCCCTTATACTTTACCCTTTTGAACACCCCCGTAACGAGGTTTGCCGGCGCGGTGATGCCGGTTCACACCGGTGGTGTTTCCTCGCCGTGCCCCTTTCAGATGTTTTCTATTACCCAAAGATAGATTTCGAATTAATTTTCCCAACGTGTTTAAGCATCTCTGTAAACCTCCCGGCCCCGCTGCAGCCGGGTTTTCCTGCCGAGCCGCCCGTGGGCATCACAGATCTCTTCTCTTGGGATTGGGGGTGGCTTTTTTTTGGTGAGGGGGGAGCAGAATTCAAGAATTCAGCTGGGGTTGGCTTTGGGTTCAATGTGCCGGTGTCCTGGTCGCCCTCCCTGTGGCAGTGTCCCATCCACCTCTGTCATCCCTCCTGGAGATACCAGAGGAGCACCGCGGATACCTCCAGGGCTTGGGAGATTTGGGTGGGGTTTTCCCCAAATTTTACTGCCCCCTCCTCCTTGCCAAATTGCATCCTTGTTGCTCGCTGGTGTTTTGGGGTCTTCGAGGTGCTTGGTGGGTCCTCGGTGTCACCCTGATCCTGCAGGAATTTCCAGCTGGGAAGATGCTTGGGAGGTTCCCTGTCCCTGCCTGCTCCCTGCCCTCTTTCAGAGCCTGGGTGTTGCTTTTTGGGGGTGAGGGTTGGTGTCGGTGGGGTTCAAGGTGGGAGTTGGGGGTCCATGTGGTGGCCAGTGTCACCCCGTAACCTGTCCCCCTCTCTCCCTACAGGATGGCGGAGCCTCGCTTCAACAACCCCTACTTCTGGCCGCCTCCCCCGACCATGCCCAGCCAGGTAGGACCCCCCCAGCATGGGGACAGCAGGATTTTGGGGAGGAGGGAGGACAGACAGACGTGGGGGGAGGCTGGGGTACCCGGTTCCTCCACCCCTAACCCACCTCTCTGCTTTTCCCCCCACCAGCTGGACAACCTGGTCCTGATCAACAAAATCAAGGAGCAGTTGATGGCGGAGAAGATCCGCCCCCCGCACTTGCCCCCCACCTCCGTGGCCTCCCAGCAGCCCCTGCTGGTCCCCCCCTCACCTGCCGAAAGCAGCCAGTCCATCATGTCCCTCCCCAAACTTCAGCAGGTCCCGGGTCTCCACCCTCAAGCTGTCCCCCAGCCCGACGTGGCCCTGCACGCCCGGCCGGCCACCAGCACCGTCACAGGTACCACCACGGCGGGTTAGCGGCTCCTGGTAACACCGCAGGCATTTTGGAGAGGGTTTCCCCCAATTTATGACCCTGCTGTGAGAGAAAAGGGGAAAGTGGACCTCCCAAAACTAACGCCCCCCCTCTTTTTGCCTGCCAGGGTTGGGGCTGGCTTCCCGTGCGCCAGCGGTCAGCACCTCCGAATCCAGCACGGGGACGGGGACCACCACCCCATCGACGCCCACCTCCACCAGCCAGAGCCGCCTCATCGCCTCCTCGCCCACCCTAATCTCAGGAATCACCAGCCCCCCCCTCCTCGACTCCATAAAGACAATCCAGGGCCATGGCTTGCTGGGGGCACCCAAGGCGGAACGAGGCCGGAAGAAGATCAAGGCGGAAAATCCCTCGGGACCCCCGGTCCTGGTGGTGCCCTATCCCATCCTGGCCTCGGGGGAGACCGCCAAAGAGGGCAAGACGTACAGGTAGGTGCCCACCCACCCACTCGGGGAGCCGGGGAGATGGTGGGGTGTCCCCTCCCCCCCAGCCCCAGCTTGGTCCCTGCGGGGTTCTCCGCCCCCCTCTCCAGGTGTAAGGTCTGCCCCTTGACGTTCTTCACCAAGTCGGAGATGCAGATCCACTCCAAGTCGCATACAGAGGCCAAGCCCCACAAGTGCCCCCATTGCTCCAAATCCTTCGCCAATGCCTCCTACCTGGCCCAGCACCTGCGCATCCACCTGGGCGTCAAACCCTACCACTGCTCCTACTGCGAGAAGTCCTTCCGCCAGCTGTCCCACCTCCAGCAGCACACCAGGTGAGGCTGCGGCGGCCCCACGGGTCTGGGGAGGGCCCCGGGAGGCTGGGCGGGGACACCTTCAGCCCAGTCTTCCATTAGGGGGTGGTGGGGCATCCACCCAGCATCTCTCATGCCATGCTTATTGTCCCCACCACCTTCATCCCTGCTGTGCTTATCCATCCCCACCATGCTCATCATCCCCACTGGCTTCATCATCCCTACCACCCTCATCTGTCCCCAGTGCCTTCGTCATTCCTACCACGCTCATCATCTCCACCACCTTAATTGATCCTACCAGGGTCATCATCTCCATCGTACTCATGTCTCCTCACCACTCCAATCATCACCACTGCCTTCATCATCCCCACCACAGTCACCATCTCCACCACCTTCGTCAACCACACCACACTCATCATCACCACACTCATCATCACCTTCATTGCCCCACCACGCTCATCCATCTCCACCGTGCTTATTGTCCCCACTGTCTTCATCATCCCCACCATGCTCATCATCTCCAAAACCTTCATTGTGTCCACCACCTTCATTGACCCCACCATGCTCATCATCCTGACCGTGCTAATCTGTCCCCAACACCTTCATTGTTGCCACTGTGCTTGTCATCACCACCACTTTAATTGACCCCACCATGCTCATCTGTCCCCACTACACCAATCCTTCCCCACTGCCTTCATCATCCCCACTATACTCATCATCTCCAGCACCTTTACAGTGTCTGGCACCTTCATTGACTCCACCACGCTCATCCATCCCCACTGTCTTCATCATCTCCACCATGCCCATCTGTCTCACCACGCCAGTCTGTCCCCCCTGCCTTCGTTGTTGCCACTGTGCTTGTGATCTCCACCACCTTCATTGACCCCATCACGCTCATCATCTCCACCATACTCATTTGTTCCCACTAGGCCAATCTGTCCCCACTGTGCTCATTGTCTCCACCACCTTTATTGATCCCACCGCATTTATGATCTCCACTACCTTTATTGAGCCCACTGTGCTCACCTGTCCCCCCCATGCTCACTGTCTCCACCGCCTTCATTGACCCCACCACTCTCATCATCTCCACCATGGTCATCTGTCCCCACTTGGCCAATCTGTCCCCACCACGCTCATCATCTCCACCACCTTCATCTGTTCCCACCACGCTCATCATCTCCACCACCTTCATCTGTCCCCACCATGCTCATCATCTCTACCACCTTCATCTGTCCCCACCATGCTCATCATCTCTACCACCTTCATCTGTCCCCACCATGCTCATCATCTCCACCACCTTCATCTGTCCCCACTCGGCCAATCTGTCCCCACCACGCTCATCATCTCCACCACCTTCACCTGTCCTCACCACGCACCTCCACTGACCCCACATGCTCATCCATCCCGACCACCTTCATCATCTCCAAACCTCGGGGCTCCCAACCCCCCTCTTTCTCCCGTGTCCCGCTGGGCCCATTGCCCCCCATCACTTGATAAGTCCTGAACATCGCTGTGCCCACCGCGCCCCCCATCCCCGGGTGTCCCTGCAGGGGGGGTGACAGTGCCCTGACATGTGTCCCCCCCAGAATCCACACCGGCGACAGACCCTACAAGTGCCCGCACCCCGGCTGCGAAAAGGCCTTCACGCAACTCTCCAACCTCCAGGTCAGCGGGGGGGACACCCTGGGTGGGAGGGATGAGAGCGGGGAGGGTGCGTGTGTCGGGGTGTCACCATAACCTCCCTCCCCGCCGTGTCACCTTCTCCCAGTCCCACCAGCGACAGCACAACAAGGACAAGCCCTACAAGTGCCCCAACTGCTACCGGGCCTACACCGACTCGGCCTCGCTGCAGATCCACCTCTCGGCCCACGCCATCAAGCACGCCAAGGCCTACTGCTGCAGCATGTGCGGCCGCGCCTATACCTCGGTGAGACAACCCCCCCCAACCCCAAAAACACCCCAAAACACCCCCCCCCGGTGCCACCCCTCACCTTGTGTGTGTGTGTCCCCGTGGTAGGAGACCTATCTGATGAAGCACATGTCCAAACACACGGTGGTGGAGCACCTGGTCAGCCAGCACTCGCCGCAGAGGACGGAGTCGCCCGGCATTCCCGTACGGATCTCCCTCATCTAACGGAGGGGGGGGAACACACACACACACACACACAAAGGACCCCCCCACACACACAGAGGAAGAGGAGGAGGAGGAGGAGGAAGCCAACCCACCCGCAGCACCCCAGCCGTGCCCGGGGCCGTGTCCCCCCCACCAACCCCACTCCAGGTCCCCGCAGGTTTGGTGACATCCAAAGACGGTTTCAGAGCACTTTGAATCTCTGCGGTTTGGTTTATTATGGTTTTTTTTTGGGGGGGAGGGGGCATCAGAGTTGGGGGGGGGGCAGGGAGGGGGGGGAGAGGTTTCTCCTCCTCCCATGGGCCCCCCCAGCCCCCCTCTTCTCTCATTTTTTTGGATACAAATATATATATATATTTATTGGCCAAGAAGTTGGTGCTGCTAAAAACAGAAATAAGACCCAAAACGAACCGTGGATGGAGAAAAAAATGAAAAAAAAAAAAAAGGAAAGGAAAAAAATGAAGCTGGGGGGGTCCCGCTGCTGCTTCCCCCCCCCCCCCCATGGACTCTCTGGCGGGAGCAGACGGGGCCTGCGGCGGCCGCCACCTCCTCGGGGACATTTGGGGCTTTTATTTTTAAACATTTTGGGGCTTTGCGAGGCGGGAGGGGAGATGGTTTCTTTTTACACCCCCCCCTCACCCTGCCCCGGGGCTGGAGCTGCCCTCCCCCAAAATTCCCAGGATCCCCCCAAAAAAATGCGTTTTTTGGGGGTCGGGGGGTTAAAAATCGCTTTGCCTTGTGCCTGCCGGCCCCGGGGGGCGCCTGTACATAACCCCTGTATAGAGCCTGGGGGGGGCGCGACCCCCCAGCGCCGCCACAGAAGAGAAAAAAAACCAAACTCATCTATATTCTGTACTCTTTGGTTCCGTTTTTTGGATATTAACTGTGTTATTTTTTTATACACTTTTTAAGCCTTAACTTCAGCCTTTTATTTTTGGGTTATTTTTTCTTGTTGTTTTTGTTGGTTTTTGGTTTTTTGTTTGTTTTTTTTTTTTCGCCAGGGTTGGTTTATTTACCTTCTCTTTATTAATTTTTAATCCTTCCCTCCCCCACACGTTATTTTTTATTTCCCCCACCCATTTCCTCATTTTTCTCCCCCCCTCGATGTTGTACGATACTCAATATTGTAATCTTTTTTGTCAGCATGTTAATACCCTGTAAATACGCCTCTTATACAATTAACGACTCCCCCCTTT
>JAOQGH010000008.1:8151603-8173981 GCA_025769975.1 Gallinago jamesoni
GAGGGGGTCAGACAGAATAGTAAGCAGTGGAGTGTGATAGTAGAGGGGGGGTGGGAAACAACAATCAGGGGGTGCAAAATCAGAGGGGGGGGTGAGATGATGGTGAGGGGTGGGATACGGTGGGGGGGAAGGAAACACGAGTGGGGGGTGGGATACAGCGGAGGGGAGGGCGGGTGAAGGCAGTAAGAGGTGAGACACAGCGTGGGGGGGCCGGGAAGCGATAATAAGGGGGTGTAAAATCAGAGGGGGGGTTGGCAGGGTGATGGGGAGGGGCGGAAAACCCGCGTGGAGGTGGGAGATGGGGGGAGGAAGGGGACGAGGCGGGGGGGGGGGGGGGGGGGTCTCCGCAGGGAGGGCGGGGAGGACACGGACACCGGCGGGGCCGGAGCCGGGTGGGTAAACTGAGGCACGGCGGGTGGCGGGGCGCATGCGCGGCTCGGCCCCCCCTCCCTATTTCCCCCCCCCTTTATCGTTCCCCCCCCTCCCCCCCCCCTCACGGCCCCGGCCCGGCCCAGACAAAGCCGGCGGGGCCCGGTAGCGGCGGGCAGCGCGGTACCTGCGGCCCGGGCGGAGCGGCTCCCGCCGGCCAGGGCCATGGCCCGGGCGGCTCCGGGAGGGGGCGGGGGGCTGCGGGGGGCTGCGGGGGGGGGGTCCCGGTGCCGGTGCCGGTGCCGGGCCCGCGGCCGCTCCCTCCTCCCTCAGGCGGCGGCGCGGCGGCCCGATGCCATAACTCATTTGCATTCCTCCGCGCGTCACGTGGGGGCCGCCGGCCAATCAGCGCCCCGCCCGCCCCGCTCGGCCACGCCCACCGCGCGCTCCGCGCTCCGCCGCGACGGCGGCCGCCGCTCGCGCTCGCCATGGCAACGTGGGGAGGGGAGGGGGGGGTGGGGGAAGAGCGGGGTCGCCATGGCAACGGGAGGGGAGGGAGGGAGGGAGGGAGGGGGAGCCCCGGCGGCCGCCCCGGGGGGGGCGGTACCGGGGTGTGCGGGGGGGTGTCCTGCCGAGCGGGGGATGACACCGGTCACCGTGTCCCCGGTGCTGCGCGGGGCCACCCAGGGCCCGGTACCGACGGGATGCTGCACCGGAGGGGAGGTGTCCCCGGTCACCCTGTCCCCGGTGCTATCCAGGGCCACCCGGGGGCGCTCCCGGGGACACTCGGAGCCCGGTACCGGTGGGATGCTGTGGTACCGGGGGGTGCCACCGGTCACCGTGTCCCCGGGGCTGCCTGGGAACACCCGGGGCTGCTCCCGGGGACACCTAAGACCCGGTACCGGAGGGATGGCACTGGTCCCTCGTGCTGCCCGAGGTCACCCGGGGCTGCTCAGGGCGGGTACCGGCAGGGTGCTTCACCGGGGGGGTGGTGGCACCGGTCCCCATGTCCCTGGGGTCACCTGGGGGTGTGCCTGGGGACACACAGGGCCGGTACCGGAGGGGAGATGACATCTGTCCCCGGTGCTGCCCATGTCACCTGGGGGTGTTTCCAGGGCCGGTACCAGTGGGGTGCTCCCAGGGGTACAGGGTGGGGTGGCACCTTGTCCCCATGTCCTCTGTGCTGCCCATGTCACCTAGGGGTGCCCCTGGGGGTGCTCGGGGGCCAGTGCCAGCGGGGTGGCACCTTGTCCCCATGTCTCCTGTGCTGCCCATGTCACCCAGGGGTGCTCCTGGGGGTGCGCAGGGCTGGCCCCAGTGGGGTGCTGCCCCAAGGGGAGGTGACAACGGGCCTAGTGTCACCCAGGGGTGCTCCCGGGGCGGGCAGGGGCTGGCAGGCACCATTCCATGTCCCCGTGTCCCCACTGTCCCCCGTGTCACCCCGAGGGGCAGCCCCCGGACTGCCCCACAGGAACGGTGCCACCGGAGGGGACGTGACTCGCAGAAGGGGGTTTTGGGCACCGAGATCTATGGTGGCCGATGGCACCTAATTAGCTGCTGGCTAATTAACGGCTCTTCCTTTGGGGTGCCCCAGAGAAACCTGCAGCCTCAGGTTTGGGGGGTTGCAATGGGGACTCATGGGTTTGCAGTGGGGCTCGTGGGTTTGCAGTGGGGCTTGTAAAGGGGCCTGTGGGTTTCCAAGGGGACTAGTGAGTTCGCAACAGGGCTTGTGGGTTTGCAATGGGGACTCGTGGGTTTCCATGGGGCACCCGAGGATTTGCAAAGGGGGCTCCAGTGTTTGCACCAACCCCCTCCCGCCTCGAGGGCTCCATCTGCCACTTGGGACCCCCCCCAGTCCCCCCAGTTTCCCTTTGCGAGGGTAGGTGCTGCCCTCTCCTGCCTGCACTGGGGGGTGGCAGGGCTCCTGGGGGAGGGGGGGGCACTGGGAGGTACTGGGAGGGATCTTGGGTGGGCTACGGGAGGCACTGGGGTGTGCTGGGGGGATCTGGGGGGGGGGGAGTATGGGGAGCATTGCGAGGCATGGGGGGGGGCTGTGAGAGCTATGGGGGGGCATGTGGGGTATTGGGAGAACTGGGGTGGCCGTAAGGGCACTGGGGGCTACTGGGGGGATCTGGAGGGGCACTGGGAGGCTATGAGGGCTATGGGAGGGAACTGGGAGGGCTGTGGATGGTACTGGGGAGGCTGTGAGGAATATGGGGGGCACTGGGGGTACTGGGAGGGTTATGACAGGGCACTGGGGAGGGGGGCTGTGAGGGCTATGGGGGGGAACTGGGGGTCTATGTGGGCTATGGGGGGCACTGGAGGTACTGGGAGGGCTACGAGGGCGCACTGGGAGGAAAGGGGAGGCCAGTATGGGGTGCAGGGAGCACTGGGAGGTCTGTGAAGGCTTGGAGGGGGGTACTGGGGGGTCGATGAGGGCTATGGGGGGGACCCCAGGGAAAAGCCTGTTGGGGGTGCTGGAGGGCACTGGTGGGGGACAGGCCAGGGACTGGGGGGGGGGAGCCCCCTCTTCGGGCTTCGCGGCTGCTGCCACGAGGGGGCGATGCCTTCCCTCCCACGCCGGCTGGAAACGGGATTTATCCCTTTTTTCCCATCTTTTTTCCTCTCCCCCACCCCCCTTTTTCCCCTCACCCTTCTCTTTTTCCATTTTTCCCTCCCCTCCCCTTTTTCCCCTTTTTCTTCCCTTCCCTTCCCCCCCCCTCCCCCCCGCCTTTTCCCCTTCTTTCTTATCTCCCTTCCCCTTTTATTCCTCCCTTTTTTTTTTTTTTGCCCCAGGACCTCCAGGGATTCAGCATCCTCTGGGCCCAACCCGAGCATCCCTCCCCACACCGAAACCCCCTCCAGACCCAAATCGTGCCCTTTTCAGCCCCCCCCCCCCAAAAAAAAAGCCACACCGGGCGTCGACATCACCAGCCACCACAGAGATGGGGCGGGGGGGTCCCCGTCGGGGACCACCATGGGGGGCAAAATGATGCCCACCCAGAGAACCTCCAGCATCCTTTGCCCTGGAGACGTGGCTTCGTTTTGGGATACCCCATCCCGCATCCCAGCCCTCATCCCCGGCTCCACGTTGAAACCCCCCTCCTCCCTCCCCACCCAAAAAAATCCAAGCGATGCCAAGATCCCGGCGTCCCGATGCTCCTCGTGCATCCCACCGGCACCGCGCCACGATGATGCCGGTGGGATGTAATTCCTGATCGCTCCGGGGAACCGGGCAGGAAAAGCTTTTAAGCACAAATCCGTATTGTTTCCACCCAGCGGGGCGACCATTCAACCTCCAAACACGCTCAGGGTTGGGTTTCCAGCCGGAAATTTCCCTCTGAAGGTACAAAAAAGCCACGTTTCACCCCCCAAAAAAATAAAAAGGGAGGGGAGAGGGAGGGGGGAGGAGGGAGAAAAAAAAAAAAAAAAATTCCTCCGCCTCCCTGTGTGTTCGGGGTCTGCAAATATTTATGTGGTTTCAAAAAGGTCCCAAGGGAACAAAGCACGGACACGGTGCGTCCCCCCCGAACAATGAAGCCGGATATTTTCTGATGTGAGCGGAGCCGGGGCCGGAGCCGGTTCATATCCGCCTACCTGTGGCCCCCAGCTGCTTTAAATCCCTTCGAAAATGGGCAAAATCTTATTTGGGGCGGGGGGGGGAAGGAAGGCTTTGTGGGGGAAAAAAAAAGTGCTTTTTTTTTTTTTTTTGAAAAAAAAAGGCATTTTATTTCGGGGAAAAAAAAGCTTTTTACGTGAAAAAAGGCTTTTTGGGGGGAGAAAAAAGGCTTTTTTTTTGGAAAAAAAAGGTTTTTCAGGAAAAAAAAATGGCTTTTTGGGGACAAAATAAAGGGTTTGTGTGAGCACCACGCTGCCACCTCCCTGTGAGTGTCCTCAGCGAGGTGGGGGGTCGCGCCGTGGTGGCCCCCAAGTTGCTTGGGGTGGTGTCACCGCGTGTCTTTTTTAACGAAGGCGGCTGGTTTAACGAAGCTGGGAGCTCGTTATCCCCCGCCGGGATGCCAAGGGACCCCCGTCCATCCCTGCTGCCCTTCCGTGAGCATCCCAGGATGCAAAGGTCACCGGGATGACCCAAAGCATCACCCCCTCTACCCTGGGAGAACCCCCCAGGCCCCCGAGCATCCCCCCGTTCCAGGGCAGGAAAGCGAAGAAAAAGGAATGACCGAGGTTACATAAATATTTGGAGTCAGCTTTGGGGGTTTATTTCATTTATTTGCAATGGGTTTGGGTATTTTTCCAAAGGAAATCGCAGGGTGACGCAGTTCTTCCCCCCCCTCCCCACCGCCCTCCCCGGCTTCTTCTGGATGCTCCAAATTGGACTTTTTTTTTGCCTTGTTGCAGGGTTGGGGTTTTGATTTGTTTTTTTTTTTTTTTTGGGGGGGTGGGGGTTGTTTTGTTTTGTTTTTCCAATCCTCCCCATTTTTTCCCCCCAAATCCTCCTTTTTTGGCTCATGGAGCAGAAATTGCAATTTCCATCCACTTGGTGTCAGCTCCAGCCCCTCTCCAGCCCTGCTGTCTGTCTGTCCATCCCAAACCCATCAGCGTTGACTTATTTGGGGGGCTGCATTCACCTCCCTGCAATCAAAGCCTTAATTTCCCATCATTAACGATTGCCAGGTCACTAATATCCTATAGGATCCATAGAGGAACGATTCACCTCCTATTTTTCAACTGGAAATCCCACCGGGTACCGAATTGGCATCGGGAACCAAGTGTCTTTTAGTGCTTTAAATCTGCTCATGTATCCCGTGCATCAGCTCCTTGAGGTTAATTAAATCACGCCAATTAGTCCAGAAAAGGCTTAAACTTGGGGATGGGGAGGGCGGTGTCTCCCAAAACGAAGCTCTTGGGTAAAATGTGAATTTTTTATTTTTTTTTTCCTGGCACCTCACAGCAGGATGAGCTGAGCACTGCCAGGGCATTGAGCTCCAGGGTATTTAGTTCAGGTATATTTAAGCCCTGGGGTATTTATTTCAGGTATATTTAGCCCTGGGGTGCTTAGCTCTGGAGTATTTGGCCCTGGGGCATTTAGCCCTGGGGTATTTAGTTCAGGTATATTTAGCCCTGGGGTATTTAGCTCAGGGGTATTCAGCCCTGGGGTATTTGGTTCAGGTGTATTTGGCCCTGGGGCATTTAACATTGGGGTATTTAGCTCTGGGGTATTTAGTTGAGGTATATTTAGCCCTGAGGTATTTAGCTCTGGGGTATTTGGCCCTGGGGCATTTAGTTCAGGTGTATTTATTTCAGGTGTATTTGGCTCCGGGGCATTTAGCTCTGGGGTATTTACCACTGGGGGATTTAACATGGGAGTATTTAGCCCTGGGGTATTTAGTTCAGGTGTATTTGGCCCTGGGGCATTTAATCCTGGGGTATTTATTTAGCTCTGGGGTATATGGCCCTGGGGCATTTAGCTCTGGGGTATTTACCACTGGGGGATTTAACATTGGGGTATTTAGCTCCGGGGCATTTAGTTCAGGTATATTTACCCCTGGGGTATTTAGTTCAGGTGTATTTGGCCCTGGGGTATTTAATCCTGGGGTATTTCTTTAGCTCTGGGGTATTTAGCATGGGGCTATTTAGCAGTGGGGCGCTGAGCGTTGGTACATTTAGCATCGGGGCATTTAGCTGCGGGGTATTTACCACTGGGGCATTTAACATCGGAGTATTTAGCTGCGGGGTATTTAGCATCGATGCGTTTGGCACCCGGGGAATTTGTCACGGGGGCATTTAGCACCGGGGTATCTACCACGGGGGCATTGAACGTCGGGGCATAAAGTGCTGGTGCGTGGAGCGCTGGGGCATTTGCACCGGGGCATTTAGCTCTGGGGCATTAACTATTGGGGCATTAAGCGCTGGGGTATTTCGCTCTATTGAGCTGCCCAGCACATCCCCCCCCCCCCAATCCCCCCCTCCCCCCGGGGAGACCCAGGCTCTGCCAAGTTCATGGGATTTTCATTTTTCTTTTCTTTTTTTTTTTTTTTTTTTCATTTTTCATACCCAGATTCCAAGAGCCCTGGGGCCGAGCAGGGATTTTTTTTTTCCCACTGCGAAAAGTGGCCCCAGTTCCCCCAGTTCCCTACATCCCAGCACCGGGGAGGGAAGTGGCTCCAGCGGTGGCTCCGACTCTAAAGAGCAAATAAACCTTCCCCAGTGGAGCCTGGACACACATGGGGACTGTCCCTGCAAGCGTGGGGACAAGAGCCATCCCCGAAACGCAGCGCTGGGGAGAGGGTGACAATGATGGGGAGAGGGTGACAATGCCAGCGAGAGGCTGGCAAAGCTGGGAGAGGGTGACATCGCTGGAGAGGGAGGGGGTGACAATGCCAGGGAGAAGGGTGACAGTTCTGGGGACATGGTGACAAGGCTGGGGAGAGGGTGACAATGCCAGGAGAGGGTGACAGTACTGGAAGAGGGTGACAATGCTGGGGAGAGGGTGACAATGCTGGCGAGAGGGTGACAATGCCAGGAGAGGGGGACAGCCCTGGGGAGAAGGTGGCAAGGCTGGGGAGAGGGTGTCAATGCTGGGGAGAGGGTGACAGTGCTGGGGAGAGGGTGACAGTGCTGGGAGAGGGTGACAGTGCTGGGGAGATGGTGCCAAGGCTGGGAGAAGGTGACAATGCCAGGAGAGGGTGACAACACTGGGGAGAAAGTGGCAATGTGGGTGACAACCCTGGGGATAGGGTGACAATGCTGGGGAGAGGGTGACAATACTGAGAGAGGGTGACAATGCTGGGGAGAGGGTGACAGTGCTGGAAGAGGGTGACAGTGCTGGAAGAGGGTGACAATGCCAGGGAGAGTGTGACAATGCTTAGGGGAGGGTGACAATGCCAGGGAGAGGGTGACAGCCCTGGGGCGAGGGTGGCGATGGGCACTACACAGGATCTCCACCACCGCCTGCTTTTCCCTGGCTGCGGACGCCCCGGCGCCATCCCTCTTCTTCCTCCTCCTCCTCCTCCTCCTCCTCCTCCCCTTCCTCCTCCCCAGCCCCAGCCCGGCCGCGTCCCGTGTCCGGCTGCGGGAAGCGCTGCGGGTCCAGCAGAGAGCAGTGTAACGCACCATCATCCCGCTGCCTCCCCGCACCCCACCCCCCCGCGCCCTTCCCGGCCTTTCCAGCAAATTTTAATTTCCCTGGAAAGAGAAAAGTTCAAATTGGCCACAAATTTGGGGGCTTGATGAAAAAACAAACAAACAAACAAAAAAAATCCTGCTTTTTCCTGGTGGGGGGAGGGTGGAAAAGGAGCGGGACGGAGGTTACGAAGATTTAGGGGAGGAATTGGGATTAGGGATAACAAAGAAAATAAAAAAAATAAATAAATAATGGTAATAGTGAAAAAAAAAATAAAACCCAAAACCCTCTTGTAAAAATAAATGATAAGCTTCACTATTAAATTATTCTGCCCGGCTGGAGCTGGACACCCGGCCCCTTTGATCCTCCCGGTCCCGTCCCGTTCCCAGCCCGTGGGTCCCGGATGGTAATGGGCACCGACAGCTCGGAAAAGCGAGACGGCCGCTTCGTTAATGAGCCCTAACGAGGCCGAGGCGCCCGAGGAGGCCGTCGGTGGGTTCTGCTGAGCCGGCCGGGGTGGGGGACCCACGGGGTGATGCCCCCGCGAGGCGTGGGGCTTTGCCGGGGGGAGGCCACGAGAAGGGATCCCGTTTTTTTCTCTTTTGGCTTTTGGGCATCCCTCGGTTTTGTTTTTATTGTTTTGTTTTTTTTTTTTTTTCCCATCAGGAAAAGGTTTCATTAAAGAAAATGTAACTGGAGATGGGGATGGGCGAGCTGGGGGATGGGGTGGGTTCTGGAAGCAGGGTGGGATGGGGAGCTGAGAGCAGCCCTGGCTTGGAATGGGCTTGGAGTGGGTTTGGAATGGGCTTCAAATGGGCTTGGAATGGGCTTGGAATGGGCTTGGAGTGGGCTTGGAATGGGCTTGGAGTGGGCTTGGAATGGGATTGCAATGGGATTGTAATGGGCTTGGAATGGGCTTGGAGTGGGCTTGGAATGGGATTGCAATGGGATTGGAATGGGCTTGGAATGGGCTTGGAGTGGGCTTGGAATGAGCTTGCAACAGGTTTGCAATGGGCTTGGAATGGGCTTGCAATGGGCTTAGAGTGGGCTTAAAAAGGTTTGCAGTGGACTTGAAATGGGTGTGCAATGGGTGTGCAATGGGGCCTGCAGTGGGCTAGAAGTGGGCATGCAATGGGTGTGCAACGGGCTTGAAAGTGGTGTGCAAGGGTTTGTGGTGGGCTTCCAAGGTTTAGTAATGGGCTTGCAATGGGTGTGCAATGGGTTGGTGATGGGTGTGAAATGGGATTGTGGTGGGTGTGCAATGGGATTGTGATGGGTGTGCAATGAGATTGCAATGGGTTTGCAACGGGTGTGAAATGGGATTATGATGGTTTTGTGATGGGTGTGCAATGGGTTTGCCATGAGATTGAAATGGGTGTGCAAGGGGTGTGCAATGGGATTGCGATGGCTGTGCAGTGAGTGTGCAATGGGATTGAGATGGGTGTGCAATGAGATTGCAATGGGGGTACAATGGGTGTGCAATGGGACTGTGATGGGTGTGCGATGGGATTGAGATGGGTGTGCAATAGGATTGCAATGGGTGTGCAATGGGTGTGCAATGGGTGTGCAACGGCTTTCCAGTATCAGGACCAGCAGGACCAGCACATCTCAGAAAGCCAAATCCCAGCTCCCAGTTTTCTCCCCCCCTCCCAGCCCCCAGCTGGCCGGAGCTTTCCCGACGCCTCCCCATGCTCCCAGCTTTCCCAGGGCTGGCTCTTATTCCAGACCATCCCGCGAGAGGTTTTATTTCAACCCCCCCCCCCCCCCTTTCCCTCCCCCCGGACCCTTCGCGCTGCTCTCTGGGATTTAAGGAAAAGCAGCTGGAAAAGTGGGAGATGAAAGAGGCGGCTGAAGCCGAGGGGGGGTGGAAAAGCCCCGCGGCACCGCAGAGGAGGACCCCGAAGGTGCCACGGCCACACGGGGCTGCGGCTGGTGACGTGCAGGAAGGCAAGGACGGCCGAGATGATGGAAGCCCCGGAGCCTCCCAGTAACGGGAACCAGAAGGGCTGGGAGCCCCGGCTGAGAAATTCAGCCCAGGGAGGCTCGGAGCCGCGGGGGGGGGGTCTCTTTGATCCGGGCATCGGATCCCGGCGTCCTCCGTCCCTCGGGGCTGGGGGTGCCGTGGGCTTGCCATGGGCTCACAACAGGCTCACAACAGGCTTGCAGTGGGCTACTAATAGGTTTAGGGAGGGCTTGCAAGGGGCTTGCAATGGGCTTACTACGGGCTTGCAATGGGCTAGTAATAGGTTTACAACAAGCCCACAACAGGCTTGCAAGGGGCTTGCAGTGGGCTAGTAATAGGTTTATGGAGGGCTTGCAGTGGGCTTGCAAGGGCCTTACAATGGGCTTACTACAGGCTTGCAGTGGGCTAGTAATAGGTTTACAGAGGGCTTGCAAGGGGCTTGCAAGGGGCTTATTATGGGCTTGCAATGGGCTAGTAATAGGTTTACAGAGGGCTTGCAAGGTACTTGCAATGGGCTAGTAATAGATTTATGGAGGGCTTGCAGTGGGCTTGCAGTGGGCTTGCAAGGGCCTTACAACGGGCTTACTAGGGGCTTGCAATGGGCTAGTAATAGGTTTACAGAGGGCTTGCAAGGGACTTGCAATGGGCTAGTAATAGGTTTACAACAAGCCCACAACAGGCTTGTGGTGGGCTTGCAATGGGCTTGCAAAAGCCTTACAATGGGCTTACTACAGGCTTGCAATGGGCTAGTAATAGGTTTACAATGAGCTTGTCCACGGGCTTGCAGTGAGCTTGCCACTGGCTTGTAACAGGCGTGGAGTGGGCTTGTAATGGGCTCACAACAGGCTCGCAAGTGGCTTGCAATGGGCTTGTAAAAGGCTTAAAACGGGCTTGCAAGTGGTTTGCAATGGACTCACAGTTGGTCTTGCAATGACCCTGCAAGGGGCTTACAGTGGGCTTGCAACGGGCTTGTAATTGGCTTGCATGGGCGTGCAATGGGCTAGTAATGGGCTTGTGATTGGCTTGTAACGGGCTTGCAATGGGCTTACACTGGGCTCACACTGGGCTGCTCCTCTCACACCCGGGTGATCTCCTTTCTCCCCCACCCTTGCCTTTTCCCACCTCTCATTTAAGCCAAATATTTGGTGGCGTAAGGAGCAGATCCCAACTTTCCCACTTTCCGCAGGACCTTCCCACCAGCTGGACGTTTGAAGGGGATAGAAACCAAAGAGCATTGCTCCATGCTGTTTTCCACCCCATGGAAGACCATAAATCCGATTTATGGTGGGATTTCTCCCAGAAGAAGCTAGTGGGGGGACCTGGCACCACCGCTGAGCAAGAAGGGAGCTAAGAGGGTGGAGATGAAGGCCAAAAAATGGGTTTGCAGATCTATGAGAACCACCAGCAACAACCTCCAGCTCCATTTTCACTTCTTCCTGCAGCTTTCCCTTGGGGAAAAGGGGAAAAAAAAATCCATTTCCCCTTCAATAAAGATTTATTGCCTTATTCCTGACCCTAATTTATGGCTTTTCCACCTCTTGACACCATGTCATGTTTGGTACCACCAACCTGCTTGTGATGCTGAGCCTCCATTCCCCATTGTTTTGCCCCAAATTGAGGACTAAATGCAACAAACAACTTGTTTTATAATAAATCTTGGATTTATCTCTCTCTATGGTGTATTTCTGATTTTTTTTTAAATTTTAACGGGGCTACTCTACCAGTGGGATTTTGCTGTCCTTTGGATGTTTTCCCTATTTCCACTGGCATCTGGTGGTGCTTTTGGTCCCCGTTTTGCACCGTGGGAGATGTTCAGCATCACCTCCTGAAAAATTTACATCTCTCAAGCTCTGAATTTTAACAGATTGGAGATGGAAATGCCTTTTATCTGAAATTTCCACACCCATCCTATTTGCAATCCCAAATCCCGATGGCCAGAGCGAGATGCAGAGATGAAAGCACTGCGGAAAGGGTCATTTTGGGATGGAGTTGGAGAAAACATCGCACAACTCGTCTGAGAAGTTTCCAGCCCATCCCGACTGCTTGTTTTCAGCCCTGGTATCCAAAATAAAGGAAGAGGAGCTTGGGTCAGAGGGTTTTCACCCACCTTGAAATGCAATGATTCACCCAGCCCCACAACCGGTTGCATGGGTACAGTCACCCATGGGTGTGTGGGAACCTCCCGCGTGGATTTTTACCCTTCGAGAAACCTCCTGGAGAACCTGCTCCTGGTATTTTGATTTTTTTCCTAGGAGGAGCAAAGATGTTATCGCCGGTGAGTCCTGGTGAGCTCACCCAGGTTTGCTCCCCTCCAGCAAGAAGCACCTGCCAAATCAAGCAAAGGAGGAGATAACGCAGGAAAAATAGACACCCCCCTGCAGAAAAATACTCTTCCATTTATTTATACCCCAGGGAAAAGCCTGTGGTGATTCCAAACCCATGTCCGATGTGGATGTAAAGCTAAAATCCCTTGATTTCTTGGTGGAGCAAATGGACATGTGATTTTTCCTGCAGATACAGGGTGTTCATCCCTTCATGCGGGGAGTGAGCAGCAATTCCACTTCGTTGCTGTGCTCCTCACCACAGCTGGGGAGGCATGATGATGCTCCGATGCTGCTGGAGATACATCACACCCCTCGCCCAGCTCCTGGGCATCTCCCAGGGAGATGTTTTGCTGGAGAAACAAGCCATATTTGCAAAAAAAAAAAGAGCCTTTTTCTAGAGCAGGGATGAGGTCCTGCTGCTAAATAGTAGAGGATTGGGGCACATTTTGAAGCACACCAGGACTTTGCTTGGCCATCCCGCTATGGGATGACGTTGGGGAGCTGCAAAACCCCCGTTCCCTGAGTGCATCCATCCATAATTTGGGTGCCATCACCTCTAAAATCTTTGCACGCCTGGAGTTTGGCTCTAACAGCGATGCTACAAACCCCTGAGAGTTGCTCATCCCCGGGAATTCCTCCTCCAGCCATCTCCTGGATGGTCCCACCACCCATGGGAAACGATCCGCTTGGATCTTGGGAAAATAAACAGGGTGAGCTCTTCCCGGGTTATTTGAGGTGGCAGCGAGCCAGGGTGAGCATCACCTGAGCTGGTGGGAATGGTTCCGTGTTCAGGCTCTTATCTCCAGTTGCAGAAAGTAAACAGTGGATTTGGGATGTAAACCAGGCTCAGGTGGGATGGGCCTGGTCGTTAAGACTGGCGTTGGCATGCTGAGGTCATAATTAGCTGGAAACAGGTCTCTTGTATATAAGTCTATGAGTGGGTGACCGTATCCCATAGCTACATCCAGCCTGATTTCATGTTGGTTTTGGGGCATCTAATGCACTTTTAGGGCAAAATAAGCACGGTGTCACCTCCAACTGAGTCGCCTAGGTGCATCATGCACATCTGACCTCAAACTGATGCAACATTTAAGCCCTCCTCTACAAGACCATCATGGATGATGCTCTCATGTTCTTCCTGTATCTCCTCCAGCGTGAGGTGGCGCTGGGACATGGCTGGAGCCATGCAGCTCCGTCCATCCCTGCTCAGCATCCCCATCCATCCCTGCTCAGCTCCTCTCCAGATGGATGTTTTTAGCCACCTTGAGGTCATTGACAGAAAGTCTTCTAGCTTCTCAAGTTCCCCTCATTGCTCTTTTAATAGATTTGGGGGCCCAAAGCCACCTTAATAAACTCTGGGAGCAAAAGGGACCACTTGGGCATGTAACACTTCTACCTCACTTTACCTGGTGCCAGATTGTTGCTGGTTGAGTTTCTCCTCCAGCTTCAGTTTCTGGCTGATACGAAAACTGCGTGGGCCACAAAGCCTCCTTGTACCGCTTCGGGTCACATGCAAATGAGAGCCAGGAACATGTAAAGTTGTGGAGCTCCCCATGCAAGGCTCTCGCTGGCTTTGCATGCAACTTGGTCCACCCAAAGTAATCGAGATCTCCAAGTAATCTTATCTCCAGCGTTAGCTCCAGCTCTTCCTTTTCACAGCTCTGGTTCTCCAGCCCAGCCTCATTGCATCTCTTCCTCACACCAAGACCTTCATCTCTTACTCACACTAAGACATTCATCCCCTGGTCACATCAAGACCTTCATCTCTTGGTCACACCAAGACTTTCATCTCTTGTTCACACCAAGAGCGCCATGGGTTGGATACACAGTTCCAGGCAAGACACAACCGATTCCCATCACTGTTTCCATGGGGTCACATCCTCCTGCTTTGCTCTTTTGGTCATGATTATTTGTCTAGCACTTGCCTTCTTCCTTTTCCTACCCTTTGAAACAGAGATTTTGCTTCCTTTTGAGTCAGCCTGGAGTTCCTGCGCTCTCCTGGCAAAGTTGTGAGTAACATAGGGTTGGAAGAACCACGGTGGTCCACAAAGGGCAAGAGAGAAGAGGTTGAGATATCAACCAGGCTTTCTCCTCTGGCCAGGAGAAGTCACAGCCCCATAAGCAGGGAAGGTGGCAGCTCTTTTCTTGAGGAACAAAGCAGAATTTCCAACATGCTCTTGATGGTAAAGAGCGTGGCCAGTCAAGACATTTGCCCCTTGGGTTGGTGCCACCTTCTTGGGACAACATGACCAGTTTTGGGACCCCTGGGTCAAGAGAAAGTGGAGAAGGACCAATGTGGGGTCACCAGGATGCCCAGGTCAATGCGCATTGGGAGCTGTGGGGGAGCTGGGCTGGGGGATGCTGATGAAGAGGAGGGGAAGGGGAGAATGTAAACACAACCACAACAACGTGGAGGGTGTCCCCAAAAAAGACAGTGCCAAACCTGCCTGAAAATCCAAATTTGCCTTAAAATAACCTCAATTCCAACACTCTCCAACACCCCATCTCCACAACGTGCGGCAACCCCTCCCATTTCAGCCCTCCTTCCCCTCTCCTTTGTATTTTGTCTCTCGGTGCCAATAAACCCGCAATGAGAGACCGGATGACCTCGAACAAAAAAACCCTGCGAATTATTTCAGCTCAACAGGTCGGAAGGAGGCCAAGGCGCCGGCAGAGCTGTCACTTTCTATTTTCCAGCCCTTCACACCAGCGGGAGAAATTTAATGTAAATAATCCCACCCCACCCCCATCCACTCACCCAACCATTCGTCCATCTGTCTGTCCATCCCTCCATCCATCCACCCATCCACCCACCCATCCATCCACCCACCCATCCATCCATCCATCCTTGCTGACCCCAACTGCCACGTGTCCAAGCGCAATATGGGGCACAGCAAAGCCCACCTCCAAACCCCTCTGGCTCCCATCAAGCCCTCTGCAGGGAAAATCCACACCAAACACCTCTACTCCCTCCCACTCCCCCCCCCCCAAAATAAAAAATCCTTCCCAGCAGAGTTTTCTGAGAGGCGATACGTCCCAGATTAACATCCCGGGTAGACGAGGAGGGGGAAGATGCCCAACGCATTGGGTCCACCTCGATGTTTAAAGGGAAGAATAAAAGGGGATTTAAGTTGTATTTATGATTTTTGGAGGGAGGGGGGAGCTTTTAGATCCCCCTGCCTGAATTATCCTAGGGGTTATAAATCATATATATATATATATATATATGTAAGATTATATTTCTACATCCATCTCTCTCTCTCTCTCTCTCTCTCTCAATCAATCATATAAAGTATATATGTATATATATTTATGTATAATACCTAAGGTTATACATTTATAACCCCTTTTTCCTGCAAAAGGGCAGGCTCTGGAAGGAGCTGAGCTCCAGCCTAATCCCCCGCCGGGCTCCCGACGAAGAATAGACCCGTTATTCATTAAAGGGCAAAATAAAACTACAGATGCTGGAAAATATTTCCTGCTGGGGCACGTGCCCCTAAATCCCCCGGCCAGGTTTGCTGCTTAGCCCAGGTTTATCTTAATCTCGATCCCTAACGCCGCCCCGAAACATCCCCCAGCAGCTTTTTAGGCTTGGTTTTATGGGTTTTTTTTAAGGTGAAATAATGTTGGTTTTTTTTACCCACCTGGAAATGGGAGGGCATGCCTGAGGATGGAGGTGGAAGCAAGAAATCCAGCAGAATTTTAATTTTTCAAGTTGAGCAAGAGCTTTTAGAGACAAGCAATTTTTTATTTTTATTTTTATTTTTAATTTTTTAAGCAATGTTTTATATATAAATTAACCACTGGATATATTTTTTTTTTATTTTATTGCTTTTAAAATGCTCCCCAACCCCCTTTCTTTTATGGCTAGGAAGGTGAGGGAGGTGTGAGCATCCCTCTCCGGGCTCCGATGTGACCCCAAAGGGGGCGAGAAATCCTGCTGAGCGTGGGGGGGTCAGGGGCAATAAATTTTGCAGCCCCTCCTGCTTTACAAGGGGAGGGGGAAAACACTTTACAAAGCACTGCCTGGTCAAAGGGAAAGAGGCAACAGAGCCCGAGGTTGACAAAAGGGGGTCCCAGGTTTGTGAAAGGGCACCCCAGGTTTAAGAAAGGGCACCCCAGGGTAGCGAAACAGGGTCCCACGTGTGCAGAAAAGGCAGGTTTTCACCCCAATTTTGGTGAACGGGACGCCAGGGTTAGGAAAGGGGACCCCAGGGTAAGAAAACGGGGTCCCAGGTTTGGCACAAAGGGGTCTCGGTTGGCAAAAGGGGCACCCCAGATTTCAGAAAAGGCACGTCAGGTTTGCGGAAAGGGACCCTGAGTTTCCAAAATCGGGTCCCAGGTTGGCAAAAAAGGGGCACCCCAGATTCAAGAAAAAGCCCCCCTCCTCCAGGTTTGCAAAATGGCATCCCCAGGTTAAGAAAAGGCACCTCAGGTTTGAAAAACGGGGTCCCACATTCAAGAAAAGTCCCCCCAGGTTTAAGAGAAGGAGCCCTGAGTCGCGAAACAGGACGCTGAGTTTAGGAAAACCACCCCAAATTCCAGAAAGGGCACCCCGCCTTTGCAAAATGGGGCTCCAGGTCTGCAGACAACAAGTTTCCCAAAGTGGGTCCTCAGGTTTAAGAAAAGGCACCCCAAGTTTGGGAAAAGTCACCCCAGGGTGCAGAAGAGGAGCCCTGGTTGGCAAAAAGGGATCCCCCCGATTTTCAGCAAAGCCCCCCAAGTTCACAAAACGGGGTCCCCAGTTCATGAAAAGGGACCCCGAGTTCCCAAACCCGGGTCCCAGCATCACAAGAGGCACCCCAAGTTTAAGAGCAGTCACCCCCCACTCAGGGTTAAAAAAATAAGGGAGCCCTGATTTGTAAAAAGGGACACTTCAGTTTTCTGAAAAATTGTCCCCAAGATTTAGGGGGATTTGCACAAAGGGCCTCAGTTTCCCAAGAGGTTTTCCCATCCCGTCCCCTTTTATTATTTTATTTATTATTTTATTTATTATTTTATGAAACGTATGGTTTCATTGGAAGAAGACTGCAGAAAAGAAAGTGCTAAAGAATATGGAGGTAAAGCCATGAAAAAGTAAAATGCAGGAAATGCCCTTAAACCCCCAAATAGGTATTAAAAAGAATAAAAAAAAAAAAGAATAAAAAAATTAAAAATCCCACTTTTGGGAAATGAGCGAGTTGGCAGCGGCCCTGCGTTGGGGGCTCAAGGGCGATGCTTTTATCCCCGTGTGATTTTTTCCCCGGCTAATCCCCTCATTACTCCTGCCCCGGGCTGGAATTTCAGCCAAAAAAAAAAAAAAAGGTGAAAAAAATAACCACTCCCCCCAAAAATCTCCATTTGGAGCAGAAATGTCTTTGCTGGTTGAGCCCCAAAACCTGCGGGATCCCCAAAAATTGGGGTGTCGGAGCCTCCTCCCAGCCCCTCGGCGTGTTTGGAGGGGGGGTGATGGGAGCAGGGGGTGATGGCGGGAGGGGGGACGGGGGGGGACATGTGAGGGGGATGTCACCAGGAGAAGGGGACACGTGGCACCTCCAGCCTGCCCCCCCCCCAATGAGTTTATGGGTTCCTTCCCCAAATTAAATGCAGGGAATTGAGACGGGGGGGGTGTGTGTAGTGGAGAATACCCCAATAAACTCATTTTTCCAGCACAGGGTCCCCCAAAATAATAATAACAACAATAATGACAACAACAAAATTTATTATTATCATTATCATAATCTTTATTATTACTTTTCAGTATTGGAGACCCCCAAGATATTTATTTTTGCAACACAGCACCCCCCCCATTTGTCCTTTTCACCATGGGGCTCCCCAGAACGCCCGTCGTGCAGCACCAGGACCCCCCAGTAAAGCTATTTTTGGGGTGTGGGATCCCCCAGGAGACTCATTCCAGCAGCGCCCCAATAATCCTGGTTTTGCCACCTTGGGGTCTCCCGAGAAACTAATTTTTGCAGTATAGAATCCCCCCAAAAAAGCCCATTTCTGCTCTATTGGGTCCCCCAAAAGACCTATTTTTGCAACACAGGATCCCCCCCAAGACCTATTTTTTCGGCAGCTCGAGGTCCCCCCAAAAACCTCGTTTTATAGCCCAGGATCCTCCAATAAACCTATTTTTGCAGAATGGGGGGTCCCTAAGAGACTCATTTTTCCAGCATGAGGTCCCCCAATAAACCTATTTTTGCAGCGTTGGGATCCCCTCTAAAAATATCAGTTCTTGGAGCTTATTCTCCCAAGAAACCCATTTTTGCACCATGGGGTTCCTCACAAGGTCTATTTTTTTTTTTTCCCCATGGGATTCCCCAAAATAACCATTTTGCAGCATTGGGAGCCCCCAATAAACCTATTTTTGAGGTTTGGGATCCCCCAAGAGACTCAGTTTTGCACTTTGGTGTCCCCCAGTAAAGCTATTTTTCAAGCACGGGGTCCCCCAAGAGACCCGTGATGTATTTTATTTATATATGTATGTATATATTTATTAATTTATTATTATTATCATTGTCACCGCTGTTTTTATTATTTCATTTATCATTTTACTTATCATTTTATTAAATTTATTGTTTTGCCAGAAGAATAACAAGAAAATACTAAATAATATGAAGACAAAGCGATGGAAAAATAAAATGATGCAAGAGGAAAAGAATGCAAAAAATGGAAATAATGAAAAACAGAATGCAAAAAAAAAATAATACACGGATGCAAAAATCCAAATAATAAAATAAATAACAATTTAAAATATGAATATGACCCACCCCAAATGGAAAAATAAACTCCTGGCCAAATAAACTAATGCAAAAAGAGGACTAATTAAAGAAATAATAAACCCCTAAAATAATGTAAAAATACAAGAAAAAACAAATACCCAGGTAAAAATGCAATGATAAAGATTGCAAAGAAAGAAAGGAATTAAAACAAGCAAGCGCAAAATGATATAAAAATAAAAGAATTCGGGGGAAAAAAATTTAAATAATGCCAAAATAGAAAGAATACACTAATAAAAGTAAGAAAATTGATGATTTTCCCGTGCTCCCCCCTCCACGTGCTCCCTCGACGTCGCTCCACCGGGAACCCCGACTCCGGGGCTGGAGGAGTGCTCGCACCTCCTCCTCTTCTTCCTCCTCCTCCTCCTCCTCCTCCTCCTCCTCCCCCCGGTCCCGGCGGGGGGTTCCCGGCCTCTCGGTGGGGAACCGGAGCGGGAACGGGAGCGGGAACCGCCCGGGCACAATGGACATCCCGCCTTCAATAGCACCGGGAGGGGGTTTTTTTTTGGGGTTTCCTGAATTAAATAAACACGGGTTTTTTTCCCACCTTTCTGGAATTTTCCTCACCCCACCGATGCCCCCGCTTGGGCTTCATTTTATTATTTTATTATTTTTTTTTTTTTATTATTTTGTTCTCTGGTATTCCGGGAAGAGGAAAACAAACCACGTAAGCATCAAAAAAAAAAAACCCAAATCCAACCCCAAAACCTCCTTGGACGTCAGGTGATGGCAGAGAATAATATCCAAAATATGTTAATTTCTGGAAAAAAAAAACCCAAACAAGATGGTGGATTAAAGCTCGTTAGTAAAGGCCTTTGCTAACGAGCACGGGACAAGGGAGGATGCTGCGTCTCCTGCATCCCAGCCCCGTGAACCCACTGCGAGCAGGATGCTAAAGGGGGCACATCCCAAAAAAACCCCCTTAATCCACAGATAAAATTCTCCTAGATTTTGGAAAATCCTCCTAAAAAAATAAATCATCCTGACATGGGGCTTCAATGAGGCTCCGTGAGCCATCAGTGTCATGAGTTTGCCACGGTCTCAGCCTTCTCTCCAGCCCAGCTGTCCCTTCTCCGGGATATTTTTTTTTGCTCCGTGTCTCCTTAGAAAAAAGGGACTAAAAACCACAGGAAGAGTTTTTAGGTTTTTTTTGTTTTGCCACGGGAAGGGTTGGAAAGATTGAAATTTCCATTTATTTTTTAGCGTAGTATCTATTGAGTACATTTATTTATTATATTTATTTTTGGTATAGTTATATAATATTATATTCTATTAATATACAATTATACATAATTATTGTATTCTATTATACTATTTTAGATTACACTATATTATATTATATTATTATTGTTGTATACTATAGTCTATATACTATGATAGTATATTATTGTCTATTTAACGTTATATTTGCAAAGTACCATTATTACATATATACATATATAATTATGCGGTTTTCTAGTGCAAAACAGCCCCCGAAAGCCCCCACTTACATATTTCTATATATAATTTTGCAGCCTTCTAATGCATGACAGACCCCAACGCCTCCATATATGGATTTTTATCTATAATTTTTGCAGCTTTCTAGTGCAAAAAAAGACCCCGAACCCTCCCATACATATATTTATATATTTAATTTTGCAGCTTCCTAGTGAAAAAAAGACCCCGAACCCCCCCTATACGTACTTATATATATAATTTTGCAGCTTCCTAGCGCAAAAAAAGACCCTGAACTTCACCATATATATATTTATGTATAGAATTTTGCAGCTCCCTAGTGCAAGAAAGATTCCAAACCACCATATATTTTAAATATATATATATTTATTTTTTTAATATATAATTTTGAAGCTTTCTAGTGCAAAAAAGACCCTGAAATTGCCCACATAAATATATATTTTTAAAAAATTATATAACTCATAGGGGATTTTCCGTGTGAGCATCTCCACCCGGTTCAGCCCTGCATCCCAGCATCCCAGCTGGGTACCAGCCCTCCGCTCATCCCAAACCAGCATCCTCAGGGATTCCCTCCCTCCGCAAGGAAAACGCCACCTGAGGACTTCCATTCCATGACCTGGGAATAAAACTCTCCCAGATGTTCCCTGCCATCCCAGATCCAGATGTTAATTGGGTTTTGCTGGACGTGGAAAAATACAACTTGTTTCCAAAATTTGGGAAAATTGAATAGTTTGGGCAAAATCTTCCACGCGGAATTATGTTTGTCATGAATTTCCTTTTTTGCTTCTTTCTCCCGGGTTTATTTTTCACACCTTTCCGACCTGCTTTGGAAATCAATTTTAGGGATGCGGTGGGAAAAACAAAAGAGCGTTTTTTTATGCCTACGAAAATTTTGAGGACGGTGGGGATTTTTTTTGGTGGGACATCGTTTTTTCGGCACCGCCGCGGGGGAATTTACGGCGTCGCCTCGGATCGGGAGCCTCGATGGAAAATTACCCCGTCGGGCGAACAAAGAAACCTGGGATTTGGGAGCGGGAAAGGGAATAAACAGGCGGGCCAGGAAACTGGGAGGAAATCTTGGGCAGGGGAAGGGAAGGCAGAGAAAAGCTTTCGCTGCGGGGGGCGGCGAAAATACCCCCCCCCCCGGAGGGGCTGGGGCCGTGGGAAAGGGGGCGAGCGGCTTCCGCACCCTGAAATCCCCCCAAAATTGGGATTCCACGGCGGGGGGGGGGGGTGATGGTGATGTCGAGACCGACAGCGTGAGCGCCCGTGCCCTGTTGTGTCAGCACGGGGGGGTGTGTGTGTCACACCCGCACCCCCCCCCGCCAAGCACCCATATTTGGGGTGGAGGGACATTTGGGGGGGGGGGGAAGGGTGATTTTGCCTTCCCTGGGTTAATTCAGCCTCGCATCTCTTGGCAAGCAGCAAGCGTGCAAGGGGAGTGAGTGTGCAAGGGCACAAGCGTGCGAGGGAAGAGAGAATGGAAAGGGAGCAAGTGTGCAAAGGGAGCAAGTGTGCAAGGGGAGCAAGCATGTAAATGGGGTGAGTGTGCAAGGGGAGGAAGCATGGAAAGGGAACAAGCGTAGAAGGGGAGCAAGCGTGCAAGGGGAGCACGTGTGCAAGGGGAGTGAGCATGGAAGAGGAGCAAGTGTGCCAAGACAGCAAGCATGCATGCGTGCAAGCGTGCAAAGAGTGGAAGTGTGAAAAGCTTGTGAGGGAAGAAAGTGTCCAAGGGGAACGAGCATGAAAAACATTCAAAGGGAGCGAGTGTGCAAGGGGATCATGCATGCACGGGCGCAGGTGTGCAAAGCATCTGAGGCGAGCAAGTGTGCAAAGGGACAAGCACGCAGGGGGATTGAGCATGGAAAGTGTGCAAGGGGAGTGAGCGTGAAAAGGGACAAGCGTGCACGAGGATAAGCATGTGAGAGGATCAAGCATGTGAAGTGTGCAAGGGGAGTGAGTGTGAAAAGAGACAGGCGTGCAAAGGGGACAGGTGTGCAAGGGGACAAGCGTGCGAGAGGAGCAAGCTTGGAAAGGGACAAGTGTGCACGAGGATAAGTGTGTGAGGGGATCAAGCACGTGAAGTGTGCAAGGGGAGCGAGCGTGCACAGAAGAAGTGTGCAAGGGGGCAGGCGTGCAAGGGGGCCCAGGGCTTTGCAAAGCCAACAGCTGCCCCCGGCGCTGCTGAGGCAGCACAAATCCCCCCCCCCCGGGGCAGGACATCCAGGGGGGGAGGGGGGGGCGGAATTTAATTTTCCTCTTGATTTTCCCTTCACCTTTTAGAAAATAAACCTTTTTTTTTTTAAAAAAAAAAAGAGAGATCTTAAAAAAATTAAAAAATAAAAGCCTCTCGCTTTGAATTATTAAACTGGGCGAGCCCCCGGCGGGAGAACCCGGGGCTGCAAATAGTCTTTTTTTTTGG
>JAOQGH010000008.1:8174850-8186886 GCA_025769975.1 Gallinago jamesoni
GGCACAGGAGCCTGGTGCTGAATCTGGGGGGATTTCTCCATCCAGGAGGATAAATCCGGGTCTGGAGCATCCCGAAAAATGGGAAAGGGGGGGTTGTTGGGGGAGGGGGGGGGAAAGAGCAGGCAGCTGCCTCCTCCCGGCCTCTCCCGGGCAAGACGGTGCCCATCACCCTGGCGTCAGGCCGCGACATGCCCAGCCCCGCTGCCCCGCGCCCTTGTGCAAGAGCTCGGTATGAGGAAGAACCTTCTCCTCCTCCTCCTCCTCCTCCTCCTCCTCCTCCTCCCCCCAGCCTGGAGGGGGTGCCAGAACCCGGGCAGGGTGTCACCCCACAGTCCAGCCCCCCACCCCATAGAGGAACCTGGCCGTGGTTCCTCTCGCTGGGGGGTCCCTGCTCAAGAGATGCTCTGAAGCATCTGCTGGTGGTCACCACATGGATGTGCTTAACCCCACGGATGTCCTTCACCCCATGGACACACTTCATCCCATGGATGTCCTTCACTGTACAGATGTCCTTCACCCCATGGATGTCCTACATCCCACGGACATGCTTCATCCCATGGATGTCCTTCACCATACAGATGTCCTTCACCCCACTGATGTCCTACATCCCATGGATTTTCTTCACACCACGGGTGTCCTTTACCCCATAGATGTCCTTCACCCATTGGATGTTCTTCACCCCATGGATGTCTTTCATTCCATGGATGTCCTTCATCTATTGGATGTTCTTCACCCCATGGGTGTCCTTCAACTTGCGATTGTTCGTCACCCCATGGATGTCTTTCACCCCACAGATGTTCTACACCCCAAGGATGTGCTTCATCCCACGGATGTCCTTCACCCCACAGACGTTCTGCACACCATGGATGTTCTTCACCCCATGGTTGTCCTTCACCCCATAGATGTCCTTCATCCCCGCAGATGTTCTTCACCTCATGGCTGTCCTCCACCCCATGGATGTCCTTCATCCCCTCATGGACCCCACCAAGCTCACCAGGAAATGGCGCTTATTGGTGTCACGAGCTTCCCAGGACTCAGCCGCCTCCCGCAGCCGGCCAGGAGCCTGACGTGCCGCAGCAAAGCACCGCTGCTCTCCCCGGCCGCCAACCGGCAACGAGCCCCAGTTATTGCATCAGGAGGCAACAAGCCTCGGCCTGACACCCCCCCAAAAAAATTTTCGGGGCTCCCATGGACCGGCGGGAGGGCAGGTCCCTGCAGCTCCGGGATGGATCATTTTGGGCTGGGTGTTGCCAGGATTTGACCTTGGTTTGGAGAAGTGAGGGATTTTCTTTTTGCTCCCCTTCCACAAGCAGAGCACCATTTATTTTTTTTTTGGGGGGTGGGGTGGTGGTCCCTGGGCAATGGGGTGATGGAGGGGGAACCCCTAAAATATTGCCCCCCCCACCCCCACCCCCAACAAGCTGAGGAATGTGGAAAGGAGGTAAAAATAAATCCCGGAGCCAGGGCAGGGTTAACGTGGGGCATAATTCAAAAGCCGCAAGAATTTCGGAGGCTAAAAATTGAGGGAGGGATGAAAGCGGCTGCGTGGGAACCCCGCAGGCCCCGGCAGGATCCCGAGGTGACCTCGCTTTGACATCCCAAAAATCCGGGTCCGTCCCAACCGGCATCGCTCCCCATCCCTGCGCACCTGGCTGACCACCCCCCACCATCCCCCCCCCGCCCCCCCCAGACTGGGGCTTGCAGCACCCAAAGACCTCAGGGCAGGGGGGGGGAGTGGGGGGGGGGGATAATTTTTGGACACCCGGCTTTTTCGGGATGCCCTGAGCATCCCCCGAGCCCACCGGCAGTTTGCAGCCGGGCCGGTTCTCCGGCATGCCGGGACGTGCCGGGCAGCACTCGCTTTTCCAGCATTTTCCTATCGCTCCCTGCTCCTTATGCAAAGAATTTGGTGCTAAAAAAACAGCGCCCGGGGGGGGGGCTTTGCTACGGTTCCATCCCCCCCCCCCCCCCCCCCCACCCGCGGGGTGCGGCGGGGATGGTGCCCGCAGGGGACGGCTTTTGGGATTGCATGGGAATCGCACGGAGTGACTGCCCGGCATTTCATGGGATTGCCTGGGCTTCCATGGGATTCCGTGGGATTGCATGTGATGGTTGCGTGGGATTGCATTAGACTGCGTTGGGATTTCATGGGATAATTGCATGGGAATGGCATGGGATTGCATGGGACGATGGTCTGGTATTGCATGGATTGCATGGGAACTGCATGGGATTCCATGGGTGGCATGGGAATTGCATGGGGGGATGGCCTGGGATTCCATGGGATTGCCTGTGATGATTGTGTGGGATTGTATTTGACTGCGTTGGGATTGCATGGGATAATTGCATGGGATTGCATGGGATGGTGGCCTGGGATTGCATGGATTGCATTGGAATTGCATGGGATTCTATGGATTGCATGGGAATTGCACGGAGAGATTACCTAGGATTCCATGGGATTGCCTGGGATGATGACTGCATTGTGATTGCATGGGATAATTGCATGGGAATTGTGTGGGATTGCATGGGATGATGGCCTGGTATTGCACGGATTGCAAGGGAATTGCATGGAGTTCCATGGATTGCATGGGAATTGCATGGGGTGATGGCCTGGGATTTCATAGGATTGCCTGGGCTTCCTTAGGATTCCATGGACTTGCATGTGACAATTGCATGGGATTGCATTAGACTGAGTTGGGATTGCATGGGAAAATTGCACGGGAATGGTATGGGGTGATTGCATGGGACTGCATGGATTGCATGGGAATTACATGGGATGATTGCCTGGGATTTCATGGAATTGCCTGGGATTACATGGGACAATTGCATGGGAATTGCATGGGAATTGCATGGGATGGCATTGGATGATTGTATGGGATCTCATGGGAATTGCATTGGGATTACGTGGGATAATTGCATGGGATGATTGCATGGGATGGCATGGGCTGATTTCATGGGATTGCAGAGATTGCATGAGAATTGCATGGGAATTGCATGGGTTGATGGACTGGGATTGCATTGGATGATTGCACAGGATTGCCTGGGATTTATGGGATTGTCTGGGAATATATTGGGATTGTGTGGGATTGCATGGGATAATTGTGCAGGATTGCACAGGATGAATACATGGGGTTGCACGGGATGGGATGGGATGATTGCACGGGATGACTTCATGGGATTTCATGGGATTCCATGGGACTGCATGGGAAGCAAAGCCTGGAAACCGGGAAAGAGCCGTTTCTGCCGATTCCTGAAGGATTTGGGGGGATGGGGGCTTGAGCCCAAGGGGGATATTTTGCAGCTTTGGGAGGGAGTCGTTACTGTTTGCAGCCCTCGGGCAAATATTCAGGGCTTTCAACTGGTCCCGTGGCCTTTATGGCCCCCCTCTGACCCACCCACCCCCACCCCCACCCCCCCGGGAATGGGGAAGAAGGAAAATCCAAGCTGGGAGACAGAGGAGCCGGTTTGGCCAGCTGGGGCTTTCAGGCTCCATTGCAGCCTCGAAATTGGGTTGAAAAGCCTTAAACTTTGCAAACTGCCCAGATAAGGTGCAAAAAGCCTCTTGGCGTCCCCTCCAGCCAAATCCAGCTGGAAAAAAACCAAAAAACCACAAACCACCCCAAATTCCAGGATTTAACGGCGAATGGCCTTGACGCCCCTTACCCACGGCCGCAGCAAGACCCCGCCTGCCACCCCCCATTTTTGAGGGGTCCGAGCCCCCCGCGCCGCTGCCTCGGCTTTCTTCTAATGAGCAGAGAATTTCCCTTTCCTTCGGCTTTTGTATTTAATCAGCCGCTCATTAAAACCTTGGGCATTAATTACTCCAGACGGGGGGTGCAGCCGGGGGCCGCATTTCCAATTTCCTTTCTTTAATTCTTTTAATTGGGAGAAGCGAGGGGCCGGTGACCCAGCACGGCAAGAAAATCAACCGAGGTGGGTTTTTTGGGGCTATTTTCTGCCGATTTTATCCAACAGCTTTGCATCACCCCCAAAAATGGAGAGAATAACCCCAAATCCATGAGCAAAAGGGTTGAAAGCCCTGTTTTATCTTGCCCATCGAGGCTCAGGGCGTGCGTTTGCTGACTCTTCACCTCTCCCAACCTGACGCAGCTCATAATAATAGAGATAATTTCTATCCAGCTTTGGTTTATTCGTCGTTATTTATGAAGCCTAAATAAAACTTTGAATTCATCCCAAAGCTGAGGGAGGAGGGTTTTTTGGGGAAGGTTGTTTTTGGAGGCGAGCCGGCGGTGTGGCTTTTCTTCTTCTCCCACTTGGAAAGGAACGGGGTGAAAGGAATGAGTTTTGCAACCCGTCTCCTGGATTTTCGGGAGATGCTGAGTCATGAGTTTGGGGAATGGGGTTATCAAGAGGGCACGTGAGTCTTTGTCAGGTGGAGGGGTGCTGGGAGCACCCCCCCAAAAAATCAAATTTCGTCATCTTGGGAGGGTGATGCTCCCCCAAAAAATCAAATTTCGTCATCTTGGGAGGGTGATGCTCCCCCAAAAAATCAAATTTCATCATCTTGGGAGGGTGATGGTCTCCCCAGAATCATCATGCATCATCCTGGGAGGGTGATGCCCCCCCCAAAAAATCAAATTGCATCATCCTGTGAGGATGATGACCCCCAAAAAATCAACTTGCATCGTCCTGGGAGGGTGATGGTCCCCCCAAAATCAACTTGCATCGTCCTGGCAGGGTGATGCCCCCCACAAAAAATCAAATTGCATCATCTTGGGAGGGTGATGCTCCCCCCCCCCCCAATCAAATTGCACCATCCTGTGAGGGTGATGACCCAAAAAAATCAACTTGCATCATCCTGGGAGGGTGATGGTCCCCCCAAAATCAACTTGCATCGTTCTGGGGGGATGATGCCCCCCCCAAGCTCCCAAGCCCAGCGCTGAGGGAGTGGGGGGGCTGGGGGCTGCGGGGTGATGCTCACTGCCCCGGGGTGAGGGTGATGATATTTTTTTTTTTGCTTCTGAGTTAGCAGAAAAGCGTTTGATGTATGGGACCGGCTTTAAAACATGCCCCTGCAAAAAGAGTTTTCATGACTGAAGAGCAAAAAAATACCTGACTAATTATTATTCAGCAAGTTAATTAGGTAATGGGGATTAATCCGTCTTCCTGCGGGGAGGTAATTGCTGATGCGAGCTTGCTCCAGCGTATTCCCAGTCCAGAAACTGGCCACTTCCCAGTCCTGGAAGGGGATGGGTGGGGGCAAAGCCCGTCTTGCCTGGAACTGGAAGGGATTTTTAATGCAAGGGAGGAGGATTTTTGAGCTTTTTCTTTCCCTTTCTGGTGTTTCACAGCTTGGGATGCCAGCGCCGTCTGCACCCGGCATCCCATGTGCTCCCCAGGGTCGAGGGGGGAAAACCCCACCCTGCTCCAGCCTTGTGTGGAGGGGGGAAAATTATTCATTAAATTAATTAATTAAAAATGGAGTGGCGTCCCATGGAGCATCCTTAAAGCTTTTTAGCTATTCCTTTTCCATCCGAAGCGGGACGCGTGGAGCATCTCGCCCTGCATCCCCCCGGGAAGATGCTCAGCAGCACTCAGCTGACGAGGCTCCCAGCGTCTAAAATCCCATTTATGCAACTCCCTGTTCCCCCAAAAACCCTGAAAATCACCCCCAAAATCCTCCCTCAGCCCCTTTCCAGGCTCCCCACGAGCGACTGGCCGCAGAAAGCCCATTTTAGGGATGCTGAAGGGGATGCTCCCTCCCCAAGTGCAGCCACACCTCGCCCAGCTTTCAGACTTTCAGGTTACCTCCAATTAGCAAAATTGGGCTATTTTGGGTGAAAAATCAGCTTTTTTGGCTTTGCCAAGCCCGCCAGGGAAGATGGGATGGGCAGACCAGAATCTGCCTGCACCGAAAGCCGTCGCTCCGGGCTTTCCCTTGCATTTAAAATCGCAACAGCGACGACACTCCCAGCCTCTAAAAACCACATTTATGCAAATCCCTGTCCCCCAAACCCTGAAAATCACCCCCAAAATCCTCCTCCAGCCCCTTTCCGGGCTCCCTACGAGTGACCAGCTGCAGAAAGCCCATTTTGGGGATGCTGATGGGTGGTGGGATGCTCCCTCTGCACCTCCAGCCTACAGACTCCCAGCACACCTAAAATGAGCAAAATGAGGCTATTTTGGGTGAAAAATCAGCTTTTTTTTTGGCTTTGCCAAGCCCGGCAGGGAAGATGGGATGGGCAGACCAAAATCTGCCTGCAACACAAGCCATCGCTCCGGGACCAAATCCACAATTTCTCCAGGTGCCGTGGGATGCTCGGCGGGATCCGGCCTCTGTGAAATATCCCCCAAAATCTGGAAAATTCCTAAAAGCAGGGCAATTTTGGGTGGATTCCCTCCGGGATGGTGATGTCGGGGAGGATGCTCATTGGGGGTGATGGGGGGCTTTGGTGGTGGTGGTTTTCTGAGTTCCCCCCCCCCCAGCCCCCGCTGTGACTCTTGCTCGCACATCCCTTATCGTGGTGACCTTGGGCCGAGGTTGGTGGCCTTGGGGACACGCCAGCACCCGGCCTCGGGAAAACTAACGGGCAAAAAAAGTCTTTATTCCACCCTTTGTCTCCCCAAGCAGAGAAAATCCTGGGGGCTAAACCCCCCCTGAACCCTCCAAACCCTTCAAATTCCCCCTTAACGCCGCCCAGGCCACAGGAATGGGATGAAAAAAACCAACCGACTTAATCAAAAATTAAACAAAAAGGAGCATCCCTGCAAATTAAGACACGGGAGGGGCCGTTATCTGCTTATTATCATGAATGATTAATTGTTATTGCTAACAGGCGTGCTCCTTGTGCTCCAGAAATAGCTCCCGCAGAAGGAAACTCCGGCAAAATGGGAATTATTTCATGGCGGCGGTCTGGGAAAGGGGGGGAGAAAGAAATCCACTTTTTCTGGAATTTTGAAAGTCCAAGGGGTTTTTATGAGCACTGAAAAGCAGGATTAAGTACATATATAGTATGTGTAGATATATATATATATCTGTCTCTATATATCCCCATATATCCCTATATCCCTATATATCCCCATATACCTCTATATATCCCTATATACCTCTATATATCCCTATGCATCTCTATATATTCCTATATATCTCTATATACCTCTATATATCCCTATATATCCCCATATACCTCTATATATCCCTATATATCTCTATATATCCCCATATACCTCTATATATCCCTATATATCCCCATATACCTCTATATATCCCCATATACCTCTATATATCCCTATGTATCTCTATATACCTCTATATATCCCTATATATCCCCATATACCTCTATATATCCCTATATATCCCCATATATCTCTATATATCCCTGTATATCCCTGTATATCCCTGTATATTCCTATATATCCCCATATACCTCTAGATATCCCTATATACCTCTATATATCCCTATATATCCCTATATACCCCTATATATCCCCATATACCTCTAGATATCCCTATATACCTCTATACATCCCTATATACCTCTCTATATCCCTATACATCTCTATATCCCCCATTTCCTTTCTCCCTGGAGGAGGAAGAGTGATCCTCTCACACGGCCGTGTGGATCCGAAGGAAAAAAGGGATTTTTTTTTTTTTTTCCCCCCACCCCTTCCCATAGTTTTTGGCTCCGACACCTCCCGGCACCGCGCGACTCACCCGGTTATTTTTAGCCCCGGCCTCTTTTCTCCCCACGGTGGCCATCCATCCAACCAGCCTAAAAAAAATTTTAAAAAGCCCTAAAAAATGCCCAAAGGAGGGCTGAAACGCAAAACTGACCGTTGCAGGACCCGGGATTTAACGGATCGCTGAGAAATTGCCTTTCTTTTCCAACCTTTTCCATCTTTGAAGGGTGAAAAGGCACCGACCCCGGAGCAGTTTAGGGGCAGAAAGTCCCCGCTTTGCCCCGGAAAACCTAAAAGGAGGGTTTGAGGCTCGTGAATTGGGATAAAATAAATGACAAGAATTGATTTTATTGGATTTTATCACTCTCTGGGGCGCGGCGGCTGCTTCCAACCTGGGGGTTTTGATGCCCCTTACCCCCAGCCCGGTGGGGAGAGGGGTTTAATTCCAGAAAAAAAGCCAAATCCAAAGCGGATCCAGGCGTTAAACCCCGGTGTTCCCGTGAAATTCCGGACCTGAAATCCCTGGGGGGAAGCGGTGCCGCCGTCGCCCGACCCAACCCCATTCCCGAGCCCCGTTTCCGCCGGGACTTCGCCCGGGATTTCATCACCCAGGAGGATGCTTCCCGCTTCCCGGCCTGACCCCGGCTCGACCCGCACCTTCACGGTGACAAAACCGCCGGGCTTTGCCCCAATTTGCCGGGCGCAGGGGTGGCACCGGGGTCCCCCGTGCTGCGGCGCCCGCCAGATGTTGCCAGCTGCTGCCAGCTGTTGGGGGCCGGGGCCATCGTACAAAAAACAGTGGGGTTTTTTCTTTCTTATTTTTTTTCCCATCATTTTTTTGTGGATGGGGACAAACCGGGATGGGGCATCTGCAAAAATCCCATTTTTTTTGCCCAGATTTTAAAAGGGAAATTAAAAAAAACCCACCCCTCTTTTGGCTCAGGGACTTATTTTAAAGCTCCTGGGGGCTGGAAATATTGAAATAAATAAATCAATCCCCCCCCCCCGCGGTGGGTTAAACCCGTCCAAAGGATGCTCCACCTCGGGGGTCGAGCCCTAAAAATGTTTTGTAAATTTTTTAGGGATAATCCGTGACTCAGGGGGGTGGGGACACCGATGGCATCGGGACCTGGCGCAGCCCATTTCCCTCCTTCGTGCCGCCCGGTGACACCGATTTTATTGCCTGAAAATCATCATCCCTGGGAAGGCTGTCCCGACCCGGACTTTGCCCGAAAAAATAGGAGTCGCTGTCCCAAACACACCCCCCCTGCTGCCCCAGTTCCTGTGTGTCACTGGGGACACTGGGGACACGGGCAGGGATGGGAGAGGCCGCGAGATAAGGAGCTCGTTAGCCCACGGGGGATGCGCCACAGGGAGGGACGCGCAGGAGACCGGATTTCCTCCTCTGCCGGGAATTACGTTTTTCGGTAGAAATCTGGCTGGATGCGTGGCCGGGGTGTGTGAGCGTGAGTGTGTGAGTGCGTGTGTGTCACAGTGTGTGTGTGAGAGTGTGCACGTGTGAGAGTGTGAGAGTGTGTGAGTGTGTGTGTGAGTGTGTGTATGAGTGAAAGAGCGTGAGAGTGTGTGTGTGTGTGTGAGTGTGCACCTGTGAGTGTGTGCGTGTGAGAGTGCGTGAGTGTGTGCGTGTGAGAGTGTGAGTGTGTGTGTGAGTGTGCACCTGTGAGTGTGTGCGTGTGAGAGTGTGTGAGAGTGTGTGTGTGTGAGCATGTGTATGAGAGTGAGTATGAGTGTGTGTGTATGTGTGTGTGTGAGAGTGTATGAGTTGAGTGTGAGTGTGTGTGTGTGAGTGTGAGTGTGAGTGTGTGTGAGATTGTGTGTGAGTGTGAGAGTGTGCGAGTGTGTGTGAGCGAGCATGTGTGTGTGTGAGTGTGTGTGTGTGAGTGTGATTGTGTGAGTGTGAGAATGTGTGCGTGTGTGTGAGTGTGCGTGTGAGAGTATGAGAGTGTGTAAATGAGTGTGTGTGCTAGTGTGTGTGCATGTGTGTGAGTGTGTGCGTGTGTGTGTGTTTGTGTATGAGTGTGTGTGTGTGAGTGTGATTGTGTGTGAGTATGCGTGTGTGTGATTGTGTGTGTGTGTGAGTGTGTGTGCCAGAGTGTGTGTGTGAGTGCGAGTGTATGTGAGTGTGTGAGTGTGTGTTTGTGTATCTGTGTGTGTCTGTATGTGAGTGTGTGTGTGCGTGTGTGTGTTTGTGAGTGTGTGTCTGTATGTGAGTGTGTGTGTTTGTGTGTGTGAATGTGTTTGTGTGTATGTGTGAGTGTGAGAGTGTTTGTGTGTGTGTCTGTATGTGTGTGTGTATGTGAGTGTGTGTGAGTGTGTGTGAGTGTGTGAGTGTGCACACACCAGGCGAGTGAGTCAGAACCGAAATCCGTGGTGGGGACGATGGTGAGGATGGAGGGGCTGAGCCCATCCCCGTGGCCTCTGTTCTCCACCATCCCTCGACACCCTCAGCCCATCCCCGTGGCCTCTGGCCTTGACACAAAACTCCCCCTTGACCCTTTAAAAAAAAAACACACACCCCCCCCAATTTCCCCCCTTTTTCCCCCATTCCCCGCTCCCCCCTCCCCCACGCTTCCCCCGGGATGTTATTTTAACCCTTTTCCCCCCCATTCAAAGGGACGGGACCGAGAAAATCTCCCCTAAATCCCGGGATTATCCCTCCTCCGGCCCTTTTCCCTCCGTCAGCATTCCCGCCCGACACCCTGGGATTTTTTTTTTTTATTCTTTTTTTTTTTTTTATCCCCATCACACAAATGCCGAATCAGCAAAAAAAAGTCCCCGTTTCCCATTGCAGAGGAGGGAAAAAAAAAAAAAAAGAGAGAAAACCAATTAAAAGGGGGTTGGAAATGGGAAAATGGAGATTTATTGGAATTTAGAGGATTCACCAAAAATCACCAAATTTGGGGCAAAAGGTTGCAGCGTCAGGAAAATGAAATTAATTGTTGATTTGGGGAAATTTGGGGGATTTGGAGGGCAATTTGAGCCAATTTCTGCTTTGGAAAATTTGTTTTTGCATTTTTTTCTCATTGTTTTGAAATTGTTTGAAAATTTTTTTAAGTTTTTTTTTTTTTTTTGCATTTTTTGGAAGAAAAATCCTGCCGGGAATTGAATTTTTTTTTTATTTCTTTATTTTTATGAATTTTAATGACTTTTTTTTGTTTCCCAGGGTTTCGGGGGGGGGGAGAAAGGGGAGAGAGCTGGGGGTGCGGGGGGGGGGGGGTGGGGCCTAAGCGTTGCGGGCACGTCCCCAGGCGGGACCCCCGGCGCCCCCCGTGCGGGGCGGGGGGACGCGGGGCGGGGCTGGCGGACGTGCGCGGCGGCACATCCACCCCCGCAGCGGCCCCGCCTCGCCCCCCCTCCCCCCGCACCGCCCCCCAAAAATCCCCCACACCCTGGGGCAGGGGGGAGAGGGGAAGCCGGGGGGGGGGAGGAGGGGGTGTCGGCTTTTGCCCGCCCGGCCCCGCACCTGGGGGGTCGCAGCGGGTGCGGGGTTGTACCTCTGCAGGGTGTTGCAGCGGGTGTGGGGTGGTACCTCGTGTGGGGTGTTGCAGTGGTGCGGGGTCTGCACTGGGTGTAGGGTGGTGGTACCTCTTGCAGGGTGTTGCACTGGGTGTGGGGTGGTGGTACCTCGTGTAGGGTGTTGCACTGGGTGTGGGGTGGTGGTACCTCGTGTGGGGTGTTGTGGTGGTGCAGGGTGTGCAGCGGGTGTGGGGTGTTGCACCAGGTGGGCGGTGGTACCTCATATAAGGTGTTGCACTGGCTGTGGGGTGGTACCTCTTGTAGGGTGTTGCACGGGGTGTGGGGTGGTGGTACCTCGTGTGGGGTGTTGCGGTGGTGCAGGGTGTGCAGCGAGTGTGGGGTGTTGCACCGGGTGTGGGGTGATACCTCTTGTAGGGTGTTGCACGGGGTGTGGGGTGGTACCTCGTGTGGGGTGTTGTGGTGGTGCAGGGTGTGCAGTGGGTGTGGGGTGTTGCACCAGGTGGGGGGTGGTACCTCATATAAGGTGTTGCACCGGGTGTGGGGTGTTGCACTGGCTGTGGGGTGGTACCTCTTGTAGGGTGTTGCACTGGGTGTGGGGTGGTGGTACCTCGTGTGGGGTGTTGCAGTGGTGTGGGGTCTGCAGCAGGTGTGGGGTGTTGCCCCGGGTGTGGGGTGGTACCTCGTGTGGGGTGTTGCACCACATGTGGGGTGTTCCCCGGGGCATGGGGTGGTACCTCACATAGAGTGTTGCAGTGGTGTGGGGTCTGCACCGGGTGTGGGGTGTTGCCCCGGGTGTGGGGTGGTGGTACCTTGTGTGGGGTGTTGCACCGCATGGGGGGTGTTGCCCCGGGTGTGGGGTGGTATCTCGTGTGTGGTTTTGCAGTGGTGCGGGGTCTGCAC
>JAOQGH010000008.1:8186986-8205725 GCA_025769975.1 Gallinago jamesoni
TGCACCGCATGGGGGGTGTTGCCCCGGGTGTGGGGTGGTATCTCGTGTGTGGTTTTGCAGTGGTGCGGGGTCTGCACAGGGTGTGGGGTGGTACCTCTTGTAGGGTGTTGCACGGGGTGTGGGGTGGTGGTACCTTGTGTGGGGTGTTGGGGCGGTGCGGGGTCTGCACCGAGTGTGGGGTGTTGCCCCAGGTGTGGGGTGGTACTTCGTGTGGGGTGTTGCAGTGGTGCAGGGTCTGCACTGTTTGTGGGGTCGTGGTATCTCGTGTGGGGTGTTGCGGTGGTGCAGGGTCTGCAGCGGGTGTGGGGTGTTGCCTGGGGTGGGGGGTGGTGGTACCTCACGTAGGGTGTTGCAGTGGTGCGGGGTCGGCACCAGGTGTGGGGCGGTACCTCTTGTAGGGTGTTGCACGGGGTGTGGGGTGTTGCACCGGCTGCGGGGTGTTGCACTGGGTGTGACTGGGATGGTGCACCACGTGCGGGATGTTGCACCGAATGCAGGGGTTTGTACCCGCAGTGGGATATTGCGCCGTGCGCGGGGTGTTGCACCGACTGCGGGGTGTTGCACGAGGCCCGGGACATTGCACTGGTGCGGGGTGTTGCACGGCCTGCGGGGTGTAGCACCAGCCCCAGGTGTTGCAGAGGGCGCAGGGTTTCACACCAGGCCACGTTTCACACCCTTCTCCTGGCAGGGCCTGTTGCACATGCGTGTGCGCTCACCAGGGCCTTGCGGGGCAGCTCCTGTGTGTACATACACACACGCGTGTGCACACACACGTGGCCAGGCGAGAACCTGCAGGCGGTTTCACGCACACATGCAGGAGAGCACACTCGTGCAGGGAAGCAGGCACACTGGTGCAAGGTGCACACACATGCATGGCACACACACGAGAGTGCACACGCACAGACACACAGGTGTGTGAACACACAAACACACACGTGTGTGCACACACAGCTGAGGCTTGCAGCCTAGTGCTTGCAGAAGCACTCACACGTACAGGTGCACACACACATGCACACTCATGTGCACACACGTGTACAGGCAGGTGTACACGGACACAGGCACACACGTGCAGACACAGCCATGCTTGCTCACTCACACACAACAGGCACACGTGTATGCACACCTGCACACGGGGACAGGCACACACACATGCACAAGCACACATGGCTGTGCAAACTTTCACACTCATAGGTACATGCACTTGCACACTCGTGCAGACACACATGTACAGGTTCATGCACTTGCACACTTGCATGTGCAAACACGATGTACGCACGTATAGACACACATTCATACAGACATGCACACACACATTCACGTGTGCAGGCATGTACGCACACATGTACACACACGTGTACACACGTACACATATGGACACACACGCAAACACATAGACACCTGCACACTCTCACACCCAGACTTTCACACTCACATCTGCACACACACGTACACACTCACACACACGTACACACCCCTGTACCCCCTCCCACACTCACACACACGTGTATCCACACTCACATGCACATACCACATGCACTAGCACGCACATGTACACCCACTCACACACTTGCACACACGAAAGTACACACACATACTCATGCACACACCCCCATGTATGCACACACTCGCACACAGACTCACACACATGTACACACGCACTCGCACACACAAAATTACACACATTTGTGTACACACTCACACACACACCCCGATGTACACACACGTACACAGATGCACACCCACTCACACACTTGCACACACACTTGCACACATGCACGTACACACCCACTTGCACACACACACAGATGCAGACAGTTGCACACACACTGACACGCACTCTCACACCCCCACGTACACACTCACATGTGCACAGACACGCACAGTTGCACACACGCTAACACGTGTACACACGCACAGGGTCACGCACGCGCAGACACAACTGTGCACACACACACACACTCAGACGTGTGCACACACACAGGCACAGGCACACTCACATACACAGACGCAGCACACGGACACTCACACAGTCTCACACCCCCACGTACACACTCACATGTGCACAGACACGCACCGTTGCACACACACCAACAGGCATACGCACGCACAGGGTCACGCACGCACACAACTGCGCGCGCACACACTCAGACACGCGTGTGCACACACACAGGCGCACACGCACACGCACACTTACACTCACGCGCACCCCCCGCCCCCCGCCCACGTGCGGCCCCACACGCGCTCCCGCCCCGCCCCGCGCGCGCCCCCTCCCACACCCCCGCGCACGCCCCTCCTCGCCCCGCCTCCCCCCTCCCCTCCACCACCCTCCCCCTTCCCCTCCCTCCCGCCACCGCCTCCTGGCCCCGCCCCCTCCCCCGCCGGCGCCCAATGGGCGCCTTCGCCTGCTCTGTCGTGCGCCCCCCGCGCGCCCCGCGCTCTTAAGCCGCTTCAATGCCCCCGCCGCGGCCGCGCGCCACCGCTCAGCTCCTCTGCCGCTGCGCGCCGCTCCGCCGTCCCCCCCCGCCGGCCCGCCACCCGCCCCGCCGGCCCGCCGCCGCCCCGGGGCCGCCATGGACACCGGCAGCAAGGTGAGCCCCCGCGCCGCGACCCGCCGATCCGCCACGCAACCCTTCCCTCCGCACCCCATCCCATCCCCCTCCCCTTCCCGCACCGCGTTACACAACCCGCGGAGCGGCGGTCCGCCGCCGAGCCGGTTTTATGGGAAGGAGAGGGGGGGAAACCGGGGGCCGTTTGGCCGCCTTTAGTTGCGGGCGGGTCGGGCAGGCGACGCCAGGCAAAAAAAAAGCGGTTTTTAAACAAATTTTTACCTCAGAAAAGCCTTCGGAACAGCCCGACCCGCAGGCTCGGCGCTTGGCGGCGGCGCCGCCGGGAAGGAGTTTTGGGGTGAAAAAAAAACCCTTTGAGGCGCGAAAACACAGAGGGAAAGGTTAAAAATAGACACTTTTGGCCCCGTTTTGGAGTGGGGAAAAGGCAGCGAGGCCCTAAAAGTGCTGAGTTTGCTTTTTGGGGGGACGACGACACCCTCGGGACCCCCCCGGGGGTCCGGGCGGGTGGCAGCGCAGCCCTGGGCTCTCTGCTCCGTTTTGACCCGATTCCCATCAATTTAAACCACCCACCCCCCAAAAACTGAATTATTAAGTAACATAAACTCACTCGGCCGGTTGGCAGCAGCCGAGCCCTCCCAGCGCCCCGACCCGCCTCAAATTGTTTTATAATAATAAAGCGATGCGACATCAGGCCCTAAATGAGGAAGGTGAGTTAATTGCGGTGGGGTCGTTAACGTTAGACCCTGGGGTTCGCTTGCCCCGGCCTCCCCGGGGGATGCTGCCCCCCCCCAATATTCCCTCCTGGGGGTGTTTTGGGATTTAGTCAAGTATGTAGGGTTTTGGGGTTTTTTTCTTCTTTTTTCTAGGGAAGGCAATTAAAAAAACTCACTCCCTGGTGCTGTAAAGTACCTGGCAACACGTAATTAAAACCAAAAATAATAATTTTATTCCAATGAGAGATGTTACGGGAATGACTCCTCTTATTTTTCTCCCCCGCAAACAACTCCTTATTCTTCCCTCCTTGCTTTGGAACGCCAGGGTTTTTAAAAAAATCAAATTTATCTTATACGCATACATACACATAGACACGTGTGCTATATTTTTTTATAGGTTTATTTCAAGCTGGCTCTCTGCCAGCGCTGGGGTTTTTTTTGGGGGGGGGGGGGAGGGAAGCGTGTGTTTGGGGCTGGGAGCCGGGAACGTGCCGGCCGGCAGCGCCTCGATGGGGGCAGGAATTAAAAAGAAATTTGCTCTCGTAACGAAGAAATCTGATGCGCTGCCGGCCGGGCTTGACTCCGGAGTTAAGGGAGCCGGGGACGCGTTCCCTCCGCTTTCCCATCTTAATAACTACCCCATTAGATAAATTTAGGTTAGAAACGATTAATTTATTTTAAGGTAATTAATTGCAGGACCAATTCGCTGCGCTCTCCTGGGCAATGCTTAAATCCAGAGCACGTTTTGAAAGGAGTGTGGGGAGGGTGGGAATAAAAAGGGGGATTTTATTGAAGCAGGGATGCTGGGGGTGCTGGGAGGAGGGGGAACAAGCTCATCCCCCAACTCTTAAATTTAATAATAAATGTTATTGAAGCCGGAGATGCTTTTCTACCCCGGAGCTGGGCTGCTCCGGCTCTTTGCATGCAAAAACATCTCCTGGGCTTGTCGCAGACACTTTTGTGGTTGCAACACTCGGAGGGCTTATGTCTCTGTCCCCGGCTGACCTTTCAGGAAAATAATAAATAAAATAATACTGCTCTGGCTCCGCTTCCCCTCACCGTGATTTTTCTCCCACACCGATAATTCCCCCCCCAAATCTCAGCTGATCCCCTCAGTCCCGCTGTTACCCCCTCCCCTTCCCCCCCCCTTTTTTTTAGCTGCACCCCCCGGTAGGTAAATGCCGGTGCTGTGGCACATGCCGTGGCTTTAGGAGCAGGTTTTACCCGGCCCTTGGTGGGTGCGCAAGTTTTTCCTGGGCTGGGAGCCAAGGCGTAGCCGTCTTATCCCGGGCAACGGCCGGATCCAGTTATCTTCACTCTGGTGAGCGTGCACAAGTGTGCAAACAAGTGTGCAAGATGCTGCAAGGGTGCATCCCCCTTCCCTACCATCACCCCCTGCATCGGTCTCAGGACGGGACCTCTTACAGTCAGCCCCCTGGATGCTAATTAAAGACACGTAGCTAATTTTTATGGGCTCCTCTTAAATGTGGATTTTCCCGGAATTCCCTCCTGGGACACTTTTAAAATATATATTTATATTTTTAATTTTTTTTAAGGGATTATTCACTTCCTTGTTCCATGAGGCAGGAAGCATCCTGAAATTCTTCTGTGCTGAAGGAAAAAAATAGATAAAAAAGGGGTAAAAGTTGTAGATCCAGCTGCAGCCTGCTGTGGGTTTGGGGGGGCTGCTGTTACCCCAGGGGTCGGTGTCTATTCAGAGTGTCCCAGCTTCTGCCTTTCAGCAATGAAGGAAGCAGGAAGCACCAAAAAGCCAAATTAATTTATTAAAATCACAAGTGTCGCACTCACCTTCCTGTAAGGTATGGGCGTTATAGGGGGGGAAAAAACCAGGAGTGTTGGATATCTCCAGGCTGTAAATAAGCTCATTGCACAAAAGCAAGAAGGGGAAGTATGTTTTGATACTTCCCCCCCCCCCCCAAACTCCAAATAAAGCTGCTGTTTTCTGCAAGCAGCTAAAAAGGAAACCGAACAAACCCCACACGTGGTTTTGCAGAAGTTTCCCATGCAAGGCTGCCCTTAAAAATCAACTTATTTATTTATTTATTTATTTTTTTCCCCTCTCTCTAACTCGCCATCTTAAGCCTCTCCTTTAATGGCGAGGTTAAAGCCGAAAGGCTCCCGGATCGGGCCGGGCAGCGTGTTTGGAACTGGGAAGCCTGAAGGGAGCGGGAGGAGCTGACTCACGCTGACCCTTCCCAGGGAGAGCCTCCAAAAATGCCGGCAGCTTCCTACCAACTCTGTCCCTTCGCCTCCTCAAGCTGCTTCAGTTTAATAGAAACAGACTCTTTATATTAATTTTCTTTTAGGTTAAAAATGTAAGTTTGTTATTTTGGCGTGTTTGGATTGGTTTGTTGGGGTTTTTTTTGCGGGGTGTGTGTGTTTTTTCTTTTTTTCTTCTTTTTTCTTTTTTTTTTTTTTTTTTAGAATTTTATTTAATTCTTGGTTGGAGCAAAGAGGTGTTGTTACATGCTGCTTTCCTGGAGCAAAGTTCACGCTGCTGTGATGCATCCCCATCCCTGTGGCACGGTGCCGCCGTGACTCACCTGCCCACTCGCCCTACGTGGGGCTCATCACCTTCCCAGCCCGGCTGGCCTTCAGCCATGCAAAGTAAAAAAAAAGTTGCTACCTCAAAAAGTGAGGGGTTGCACCCCAAAAAGCAAAGAAAAATCACCCCAAAAGGGGAAAAAAACCTCCCCCAAACAACCCGAAGAGCAAAAATCCCCTTATTTTTGTTTTTTAACAACATTTATTCAAGCACCGGTTTGGCAGTCCTGGTGCTGCCCGTTGCAGTTTTGTGGAGCAGTGGCTGGATGGATAAGGTCAGAGTCAGGAATTTTGGATTTTTTTGGTCTTTTTCCTTGTTTCTCTGGGATACCAGCAACTTTCCAGCTTTTTTTTTGCCCTCCCAAGTGGGGCATTTTCTTCTCAGGGTGGGTTTCTTCAGAAGAACCGACCAAAACCAAGTGCCAAAACATCCCTGATAAGTTGTGTTGGGGCCAGGCCTAATTAATGAGCTTCATTAACGGGGTTGGCTTTATTCCCTGTTGCTTTTTCCCTGCAAACTTTAACTCAGGGGGAGGTGGCTTGGCCGGAGAGGCAAGGTCAGTGAGCAGCGCTTATTTATATTACTTATTAAAAAAATAATAAGAAAACGCTTCTTAAATAAGAAAATATCTATTTTCTTTGCCCTCCTAATTTAGGATTTGTGTTTGGGTGGGGTCTGACTGACAGCAATCCCTTGGGATGCTGGGGGAGCATCCTTGGGTTGATGCACCAGTACCCGGGGTAACCAGGAAGAGCCCAGCCCCCCAAATTAAGGGGCTTATAAGTTTCACGTGGATCATCCCAGAGCTAATTAACCGGGAATGTCGGATCCTGGTTCTCGGAGCTGAGCACCGGGGAAAATCTCCTGTCTGGGATAATTGGGCTGTTAACGAAGGTGGCCTGAGTGCTGGCCTGCCCTGACCCCGCTCCCAAACAAGGCTGTGATTGTCGCTCTGACTTAAGCAGGAGGAAGAGGAGGCGGGCAAAGGGTTTGCCAAATAGCTGGGATTTTGCTTAGCGACTGTTAATTAGGCTCCCATGCAAAAACTTCGTTAGTGGTGTGGCTGTCTGGGGCATCCTTGTGCCGATGCCGGGACAATGCTCGGCCGGCCGACAGCATCAACAAAAGCATCTCGTGGTGGCGTGCTGCCTGGCTGTCACGTGGACACCTTGGAGGGGACCCTGCAAGCCCAGATAAAACCTGCCCTACTCTGGAGGCAAAAAAAAAAATAATTCCTGGAATCCCCAAACAGTATTTTTTCCCCTTAGCCCACGTGGGTGCCATTAAAAAAAAAAAAAGGGCAAGTTTTCCCTTTTCATTGTGGATATTTGTGCTCACAACCTTACGGGCATCCCTCTTCCTCTTGCAGTTCTGGGGCTGAAACACTGGGCGACCTCTCTGATGCTTGGAGGGGGGTAGTGGTGGGGTGGGGGGGGCACAGCTGGGACCCCAAGTTTAACCCCTCCTTTTTTGTTTTCTTCCCCCTTTTCCTGCAGATGACGGCTCGCCTGATGCTCGCCGTGGGAGGAGCGGTGCTGGGTTCCCTGCAATTCGGCTACAACACCGGTGTCATCAACGCCCCGCAGAAGGTGAGCGTGTGGCCGAGCAACTTTGCCGTAGCAAAATTCCACCCCCCCACCCCTGCCCGAAAACAAACCTGCATTTGCTGCCAGCCTGGCTAAAATAGTACATCCCGCTAGGCAGCTTACTGCCTGTAATGAGATTTGTGAGGGAGTTGTTTAGCTCCTGCCTTCCCGGGAGAATTAGTTTCCTCCTCGCTTAGCGGTTTTTTTTTGCCAGGAGAAATCCCAGGAAGGCATGCAGGGTGCTCTCTGGGTGGGACCGGCGTAACTTTTAACCTCGGCTCTTAGCGAAGGTCTGAAAGGTAATTAGGGTTTGAGTTGTCTCAAAGGGGGGGGGGCAATGACCATGGGAAGCGTGGAAGGACACGATGAGGTGTGGAAGGACAAACGGGGGTCCAGCTGCTGCTGCACGAGAGCGTCCCCCAGCATCATTGCAGCCTCCGGTGCACCATCCCAAAGAATTAAAATGACCGAGGCAGCATTCATGCCGTGAGATTATTAATCCCATTATCAGATCTCCAGAGGTCCCTTTCAACCCCATATCATTCTGTGATCAGCAAACGGGCTGTAAAATCTCACCTCAAGCGCTGGAAAAACTCCCTGTGGGAGAGAAGACCCCGTACAAAAACTTCCCAGACCCCTGTCAGTGTGGAAAGAGCCAAAAACATGCAAATTGCCTTTATTTGAGGTATTGCATTAAGTTGTATTTAATCATTCTGAGTGGCCTGAGCAGGACTTCACGCAGCTGGAGGCGGTGGCTCCCGTCCAGCACCCTTGATGCTTGCACCCGTGGCCACGGGGTGCGTGTGTGTCTCTGCCAAAAGCACCGTGCCCTTGAAAAAATCCTGACCCGGTCTCTCCTTCCCCCTGGACCGACCCGCAGGGGTGATGGTTGTGCTTGGCCAGCTGAGAGCACCCCCCTCCAGAGATGGGAGACGGGAGCGGTGTTTGAAACGGCTTCGAGATGAGAATCCCTGGTGATGTGCTGAGGGGCTGCGCCCTGGATTTTCACCCCTGAGCTCTGGCACCGCAGGGAGCGGGTGCTCTGTAACTGCCACCTCGCACCGGCACCCGGCCCCACATCCCCGGGACACGTGTTGCTTCCCTGTGGCTGAAGGATTTTTCTCCCTCCTCCCCTGACCCAGGAGGTGCTGCTCCGGGTGATGTGGGCAGGGACCACGGCGGAGCGCTGAGCTCCAGTTCCTACAGACTCCCCCCCCCACGGGTCTTGCCTCAGTTTCCCCTTGTGCGTTTTAGGATTAAACCCGTGGGGCTCAGGCTGGGGATGGGCTGTGTGTATTTTAGGGGCGAGTCACCCCCAGTGAGTGACGCTGTGTTCGGGGTGTGGAGCTGATGGGGGAAATGATTTGGGGGGTTGTGTATGGGGGGGGGCACAAGGGGAGGCGGGGTAGGGGGATGCTCCAGGCACGGGGGTTTGTCCCACCATTAAGGCTGAGTATGCACTGGGGCACAGGATGGGGGTGCAGGATTGGGATGGGGACAAATTGGGGTGTGGGATGGGGGTGCATTTCTATTGGGATTCATCAGTGTGCGGGGTTGGGATGGGGATGTGCCAGGATAAGTTGGGGCCCAGGACTGGGATAAATTGGGGCGTAGGATTGGGGCTGGGATACAGCATGGGGATGCATCAGTGCGGAGGGTTGGGATGGGGATGCATCGGGGCTGGGATGCAGGATTGGGATGGGGATATTTTGGGACTGGGATGCATCAAGGTGCAGGATGGAGGTACATCAGGATAAACTGGGGTGCCGGCTTGGGGTTGGGATGCATCGGGGTGTGTCAGGGCACAGGACTGGGATCGGGCTATACTGGGGCGTGGGATTGGGATGCACTGGGGAGTAGGATTGGGACTGGGATGCATCCTCCCCCTGGCTGCAGCATTTCCCCAGCCTTTGCTGGCACAGCGGCCTCACAGAAAGGCTCCTTTCTGCGGCGGAGGGCTGAGTGCTGGCTTTGTGGTCCTCTTAATATAGTCCTCCCGCTGCTGAACCAGCGGCGTGGTGTCTGTGGGGTGTTTGCAGACGTGATGTGGGGAGGGGACGGCCCGAAACCAGGCGAGGGCTGGTAGAAAACACTCAGCTGAAATTACATGGGTGAAAGAACCCCAACTTCTAAGAAATGCAATTTATTATTTTTTTTCATACTTCCCACTTTAAACTCACAATTTTTCATCTCCTCCTCTCCCGACAACCAGCTCATGGTGGGTTTTTCCATTCAACTTTTTTTTTTCAGGACGAAAGGCAGCCAGGAGAAGGGTATTTGGGTGCTATTCTTTTGTAAGCCAAAGCCTAAGGTACCTCAGGCAGTGCTGGGGCATCCACTGTCGCTTGGATTGATCTCTTTCTGCTTCAAGGGGGAAGAGCTGGAGGCTTTTGGGACAGTAGGGAGGAATTTAGAGCACTGCAAGGTTTGGTGGGGTGTGTGCAGAAACCTGCTTACCCCCCTGACAGCCGGAGCCAGTCCTGGGGGCTCCAAATAATAATATTGATTCTTTCTTTTGGTGATGTTAGGAAAAGGGGGGGAAAGCCCCTAAAGCATCAAAACCTTCAGGTGAAGCAGAAGGCAAACAAAATCATTTAAATATTGCAATCCTGATGGTTTAGGGCCTCTGTAAAAGGTAGAAGTTAAAAAAAAATGTACGTTATTAAGATTTATAGTGGGTATGGGGTGTGTTTCCTGCTCCCCCTCTGCCAGGGGCTCTCTTTTGTGCTTGAAGTGATGGGAAAACTAGAAAATGAAGCAACGATTGTGCAAATCCTTACTGGGGAGGTGAGTGCAGGCGAAACGCTTTGAAGCAGCGAGGTCTCTGAGCCACCCCGTGTCCGGCAGCAGCCACGTGAAACCTCTGCTCCTTCCAGCCAGAGATGGGCTGGTTGGGCGGGTTATTGAGCCCTTTGTTTTGAGTGTGGGTGACTCTTAAATAACTCACCTGAAGCTTTCAGCAGTGGGCTGGCTTTAAAAATACATTTAAAAAAAAAAAAAAATAGAAAATACATGTAAAAAAGGGTGTTCTGCCAAGACAACAGCTAAAACCAAGCACCTGTCTTAGACTGCAGAAGCGTTGCGGAGTTAGAGCAGAAGTATTGTGTTCTGGAAGTATTGCAGGGGAAAAGAAAACCCTAGAAATTCAGCTTAAGGGAGTGCCCAGGGAGATGGGAATTGGTCTTGGCCACCTCCAGCTGCCCCAGTAACCCTGCTGTCTTCCTCACTTTCCTCCGGCATCTCTGCCCTTTCCCCCCTCCCCCTGCCATGCTGCTTCTCTGGCGGGGATGGAGACATCCCTCCCTGCCTGCCGTGCCCCGGGGAGGAGCGTGACCTCCCGGTGCCCACCTGGCGAGGCGAAAGAGGTATTTTGGCAGTGCCAAGTCTCGGCAGGGCGAGACCAGAACCCGTCCGGCTGCATTTCCCCTGCGCATCCCAGCAGGTTTCCTCCCTTGGGTTGGAGTGGAGCCACCGGGCTGGGTGGCTCCCGGCTCCGTGATGCATTGTCTTGTGAGCCACGCTCACCGGCCAAGGGGCTGTAGGTGGCTGGGCTGAGGCCGGGCAATTCGTAACACCTGTGGCACAGATGAAATGGAGATGGTTTTAACACCTTGGTTGGTTTCTCCCTCCTCTTTCATAGGTGATTGAGGACTTCTACAACCGTACCTGGCTGTACCGATACGAGGAGCCCATCAGCCCTGCCACCCTCACCACGCTCTGGTCCCTCTCCGTTGCCATCTTCTCCGTCGGAGGCATGATCGGATCCTTTTCTGTGGGGCTCTTTGTCAATCGCTTTGGACGGTGAGCACCAAGGGTGGTGGACCCTGATGGAAGGGTTGTAAGGCCCTATCCCAGGGACAACTCCTTCCTTCCACGAGTTGATGTTTGGGTCCTCCTGGCACCCCTTCAGCCTCTCCAACCACCGTGGTCCTCCTCACTCTCCTCCCTTCCTTCCCCAGGCGCAACTCCATGCTGATGTCCAACATTCTTGCCTTTGTGTCTGCTGTCCTCATGGGCTTCTCCAAGATGGCTTTGTCCTTTGAGATGCTCATCCTTGGCCGTTTCATTATTGGCCTCTACTCTGGCCTCACCACCGGTTTTGTGCCCATGTATGTGGGTGAGGTGTCACCCACTGCACTGCGGGGCGCATTGGGGACCTTCCACCAGCTTGGCATCGTCTTAGGCATCCTCATTGCCCAGGTAAGTGCTGGAGAACTGGCTGGGGGGGTTCCTGCTGGTTGATGCTGATGTTCATCAGGGTCTGCAGGGGCTGGGGCTTCACGCAGAGCGTTGTCCATGCTGTGGGTCTGCGTGGCCTTTCAGAAGGGGCAGGAGGGATGGACCTGGAGCTCAGCAGGAGCAGGAATGTAGGGAGATCTTTAAGGTTTGGGATGGACAGTGTCATGACATGATGCCTGTTGGCCACCTGGAAGCAGTACAGTTGGTCCATGCCCCTCTGGTGGGTGTCCAAACCCATAGTGCGCCCATGGACAGCAGGGTTGGGTCCAGCTTGAGTTGGGGAAGGGTGGCTCAACCCCTCTCATCCTCAGGTGTTTGGTTTGGACTTGATCATGGGAAACGACTCGCTCTGGCCGCTACTGCTGGGGTTCATCTTCGTCCCCGCCCTGCTGCAGTGCATCATCCTGCCCTTCGCCCCCGAGAGCCCCCGCTTCCTCCTCATCAACCGCAACGAGGAGAACAAAGCCAAGAGCGGTGAGTGACCCCCATCCCTGAGCTCGTCCCACCACGCTGAGGGTCTTCAGCTGCTCCTGACTCTGCCTCTTCCCTCTTAGTCCTCAAGAAGCTGCGCGGCACGACGGATGTCAGCAGTGACCTCCAGGAGATGAAGGAGGAGAGCCGGCAAATGATGAGGGAGAAGAAGGTCACAATAATGGAGCTCTTCCGTTCCCCCATGTATCGTCAGCCCATCCTCATTGCCATCGTCCTGCAGCTCTCCCAGCAGCTCTCGGGGATCAATGCAGTGAGTTTGGGGTGGGGGGAACAGATACTGTGGACTCAGCTTGTTTCACCCAGAACTTGGGTTGTGCAGGTTCCAGGTCATGGTCAGCTGGTGGGTTGATGCCAGACCTGACATCCCTTCTGTTTGTAGGTCTTCTACTACTCCACCAGCATCTTTGAGAAGTCTGGTGTGGAGCAGCCTGTCTATGCCACCATCGGCTCTGGCGTGGTGAATACAGCTTTCACGGTTGTTTCGGTGAGTTTTGGCCCATCAAGCTCTCACCAGGGGAGGTGGAGAGAAGGGGGCTTCCTCTCAGGCTGGAGATGTGCTGATGGACATGTGTCTCCATCTGACAGCTCTTTGTGGTGGAACGAGCCGGACGCAGGACCCTGCATCTCATCGGCTTGGCGGGGATGGCAGGCTGTGCCGTGCTCATGACCATCGCCCTGACGCTGCTGGTGAGTGGTGGGTGTTGAGGGGGCGGGGTGGGCTGGGAGGAGGTCCTCATGCTGCCCCTCGCTGTGGTGGCTTGGAGGGAGAGGTCTGGTTGGAGAGGAGGAAGGACTTGTCCTCCTAGAGGCGATGGTGGGAGTGGTCCCTGCTGCCCACATCTCCTGAGGTCCCAGGAACCCGGTCTCTGATCCAAAGGAAGCTCTGCCAGCACCACGCTGGCTTGAGTTTCATCATCTGGGATGAGCAGATGCTTCCATCCCCCTTCACTGAACCAACCTTCTCTCTCTCTCTAGGACCAAATGCCCTGGATGTCCTACCTCAGCATCGTGGCCATCTTTGGGTTTGTGGCCTTCTTTGAGATTGGCCCAGGCCCCATCCCGTGGTTTATCGTGGCAGAACTGTTCAGCCAAGGCCCTCGTCCCGCTGCCTTCGCCGTTGCTGGACTCTCCAACTGGACCTCGAACTTCATTGTGGGCATGGGCTTCCAGTACATCACGGTAACTACCTCCTGACGCTCTTGGTGGGAATGGGGTTGGAGGTCCCAGCCTGGCAGTGGTGGGGTTGGGGTGACTTCTCTTGAGCCCTAAAACCTGGACTGAGATGGTTTGGTTGGACAAACCCCCTGGCAAAGAGGGATGGGGCCAGGATCTGGGGAAGGAGTTGGTGATCCTTGTGGTTCCCTTCCATCTTGAGGTATCTCCAGCAGGGAAGGAGAAGCAGGTCCTGGACCACCCTGGCGGGGTGGCCACAAGATGGTCCTTCAGCCGTGGTCCTTCTCTCAGCTCCCGGCACCAGTGACGAAGCACCATCTCCACCCACGTGCTCACCCCCTTCCTCCTCTTCTCTCCTTCCCAGCAACTCTGCGGCTCCTACGTCTTCATCATCTTCACGGTGCTGCTCGTCCTCTTCTTCATCTTCACCTACTTCAAGGTGCCGGAGACGAAGGGTCGGACCTTTGACGAGATCGCCTCCGGTTTCCGGCAGGGGGGCGCGGGCCAGAGCGACAAGACCCCAGACGAGTTCCACAGCTTGGGCGCCGACTCCCAGGTCTAACTCCCCCCGCGGCCCCCCCAGCCCCGCCTTCTCCCCCCAGTTCCCCCCAGTTTGGGTTTTATTTTTTCAAATCCTTTGTACAGGAACCGGGAGGAGGGAGGGAGCAGTGGGGGGGGGACGGGGGGGGGGGAACATGACACATGACTCTCACACAGACACCCCTTTTCCAGACTCCCCCCCCCAGGTTTATCGGGGACAGACTGACCTATTTTATTTTTTTGTTGTTGGGTTTTTTTTTTTCCTACTAGGAACGATTTATTTTATTTTTTAGCTGGTTTCACGTCCAGGATTTCAAAGCCAATAATAGGTGTTTTACAAAGCGACCGTGCGGCCCCTGCCAGCGGGGGGGGGGGACACGACGACAGCCCCCACTTTTAATGACGCGAGAGGTTATTTAACGAGAAATCATGTAGCGGAAGTTTTTAAAGCTGGAAACTTACGGTTTGTTTGGTTTTTTTAACGTTCTAATCATAGAAAAAAAAATCATGTAAATTGACTAAATCTAAACCAAGGATTTTCTTTTTTTTTTTTTAAAGAAAAAAGAACAAAACTGGGTTTTTTCTAAAGCAGTTTCATTGATTTCAAGCCCCTGGCGGGGGGTTTCCTGGCGGGAGAGGCTGATCTCCTGTTGCAGAGCCCTGACTCCTCTCCTCTGCCTGAATTTCACCCAGGAGGGGAGAAGGGAAGCAGGGGGGGGAAGAGGGGGGGGCGTCTCTTATTTTGGGGTTAATCTCGGCAATATTTGCCACACACTACAGTGACACACACCCCACCCCCCCATCACTGCCCCCTCTGGCCCTGGAGCCCCCCCATGGACACATCCATTTCCCATTCTGTGTATAGACTGGAAGATATTTATATTATATATATTTTTGTTCAATGGTTGTTAATAGTAGACGTTTAAGTTATAGCGTTTCTGATTTTTGAGGAGCAACGTACTGTAAATATTCCTGGAGTATATTCACCTTGTATAATGTATACAAAAAAAAAAAGGTACAGATGCAAAGGTATAGTTTCTATAGTGACTAAAATGGCTTGTACATGGTTAGGAGGACTTTTTGTATAGTTCATTACCTGCACTGTAGTTGTATCTATTGCACTGAATTCCAGGCTGTAGTATATTAAAAAAAAAAGAAAGAGATATACTCTCCTTTTCAAACTAAAAACCAAACCCTCACGAAAACTCATCCCTTCTCCCCATGAGCAGCTGGTGTGGGAGCTACTGGCACATTCCCCAAGCCACAGGCAGTTGTTTTGTTGGGTTTTTTTAAATAGTATTTTTTTTTTTTTTTTTTGTATTTATTTGTCTGGTTTAGAAGTGATTACACTTGACTACACTTGAAAGCAAATAAAGGTAGGGAGGAGGAAAAAAAAAACAAAACAAACTCAAACAAAAAAAAGCTTTCCCACTCCCCTGTCCTCAGCTGGTGGCCCAGATGCCACCTCCCAGCTCTGTTTTTTTAAAGAAATACATAAAAAAAAAAAAGTGCCAAGCGGAAGGTGTGTGGTGTGCTAACAATAAACGAGAACGTATACAGCGACACCCCCCTCTCCCCCCCCCCCGCCTCCTCTCCCTTCATTTCGGCTCTGGGACGGGATCTCCCCCTGACTCCCTGAGGGGTGGGGAAGCTCCTCTTCATCATCTTCCTCCTCCCAGCCCTGTCCCTGCTCAAACGCTGCTGCTGACCTGGCTCCCTGGGGCTTCCTGCTGCCGGGGCCACCGAGGAGCCGGGAGGGGAGCTGATTGTCTCCCCCCATCTCTGCCCCGGGGCTGCTGGGGAGCCCTGGTTTTGGGGATGCTGCTCCCACCATCTTCCCTAAACCTGGGGGGTTGTGGGAACTGGAGCCACCCAGCTCCCTCGGGGACTCCTGACCCCAGTAAGCTGCAGCTCCATGGGGCCTCGGGCCACCCCCAGCCCTGGGACGCTTTTCCACCCCTCCCTGGGGGCACGACCGGGGTTTCAGCGACCTGAGCAGCCTGAGCCTTGAACTGCTCCATCCTCTCCCCGGACCCCCCAAACCTTGTCACCGGGGCTGGGGGGGACGGAGCCGCCCTCGCCTTCCGCACCCCCAGGAGGCGGGGGGGGAGGCTGCTGCTTCTCGGGGAATTTCTTCTCTTTCCCCTTTAACAGCAAAGGGGCCGAGGGCTGCAAGTCTGAACACTTTCGGGCAAAGAAAGGCCGATCTTGGTCACTTCAGGCCTTTTTTCTATTTATTGAAAAATTCTATTTACTATTCAGTCTCTTTGCCCCTGGAAATGGCTGCTGCGGCAGCGTAGGAAATCGCTCTTGTTAAAAAAATCTTTCAAAGCTCCACCAAAATGTTGTTTATTTGCCCAGGACTTTTCTCCTGGCCCGTGCGCCCCTTTCCCCTCCCGCAGACGCTCCGCTCCGTGCAAAGCTCATTTTCACGCCGTTTTTTTGGCGGCGTTGAGGAGCCGGGAGCAGTGACATGGAGCCGGGAGCGGTGACATGGAGCCGGTGCGTGGGGGGGGGGGCTCAGGAGCCTCCCCCCAGGGATTACCGCCGGCGCCAGCCCGCGCCTCCAAATCCCCGGCCGCGGTGACCCCAATCCCTGTGGCCCGTGGCGCCGTGCCAGCGGGCGCAGTCCCCGTCCTGTCCCGTTCCACCCGCAGAGGGACCTGCTGAGGGGGGGACACGTGGCCACCAGCGTCTCCCCCCCCCTCCTCGTGGCGCCCCCCCCCCCCAAGCACCCTACGTAAGGAAACCCGGGCTGAAGCGGGGCCTTTCCCTTCACCGGCAGCATCAATCCCTTCTAATTGCTCAGGTCCTGGCTTGGCGGAGCGTTTGGAAAGCTCTCTTGACTCCAGCCCAACTCGGGGAGGCAATTAACCGCGCTCGTAAATCCTCCTGAGAGTTAATCGCCGGCTGGGGGCTGAGCCGCGCTCGGCAGAGGGGCCCGGTTCCCTCAACCCCTGTCACACGCTCCGGTGGCTGCTCCCGTGGGGGCCACCCTGTCCCCTCTCACTCCGCGGGTGACACGGAGACCCAGACCCTGCTGGGCACAGGGCTGTGGGCAGAGGTGCCAGGTGACGCGGGTGGCAGTTAACGGCCCGTGCGACGCCAGGAAACCGCATCAGCTTGGGGCTGGAAGCTCCGGGTGGAGCTCAGTGGCCTCTCCATCCTCCTCCTCCCCCTCCAGGCTGTTTCTAGTCCCCATGTTCTCACGGTTCCTCCTGGCTGCGGGTTCTTCCAGGAGCGGAACAAGCAAATCCCGTGGTGCCCCAAAATCCCTCTAAAGCCCCGCGGGAAGGGGGCACGGGAGACCTGGCCGGGTCCTGGGGGACCTGAGGGACCTGGCGACACAGGATAACCAGTGAGGACCTTGCCCCTGTCCCCCCCCCAGTGTCTCCCCCATCAAACTGGAAGGCAAATGGCGGAAAAGAGGTGACAAACACCTCTCCGGCTGCCCCGGCTGGACGATGGGAGGAGGTAAGAGGCTGTTTGCTCGCTCCTCAGTCACCAGGGAATGATTTATGAGCCCCAGGTCGGGCTTTTGTTTCCCTCCCTGGCGCTGTTGCTCCGTGAGGTTGGGCAGCACGTGAAAATTAACTCACCCCAAAGTGGTTTAATTTTTCAAAGCCCTCAAGGCAGAAAGGGGACACACCACGGCGGTGGCAGCAGGAAGGACCCGCACCTTTGTTTTCGGCCTTAAATGCCAGCATTTCAGTGTTAAAGCGAGAACTGGGCCAAAACCCACAAAATTCTTTATTCCGTGCAGGAGTTAATCAACGTTAACAAGTGACCGATGGTTTCCAGGGACTCTTGCTGGGGCAGTCGTTCCACCAGGTGGAGGGCTCTCATCCCCGCCTCCCGGGCCTGCAACCAACCCCAGAAGACAAAGGGACGGTCAGGAATTTGGCTTTTCTGGAGCGTGGGGGGAGCGGCAACACCTGCGGAGGCTCTTTGGAAGGCGGCGCTGGAGCGGCTCCGGGCCCGGCTGCCGGGGGTGACCCCCACAAGCTGCTTTACCGGGGAGAGAAAAGCCACCAGGAGACACTGGGTGGAGGATCCCGTGGGGCAGAGAGAAGGGATTACCGGCCCCAGCCCCCGCCTCACCCCCCTCCCGAGCTGCTGCTCCTCTGAGCAGTCCCAAAGCTGTTCCAGGGGGAAAAAACACCCCCCAGCTTTATTGACTCATCTGAACTAAATCCATCGTTTCCCTCGGTAGCTCTTTCAGGGATAAGACACTCTCACAATTATAAAGCTTTGCCTTTTTTTTTTTTTTTCCCCCTAATTTGAATTTGTTTCTTTGTGTCTTCCAAACGCTGACTCACATCATTAGGGCTCTCTGATACAATGAGGAGACCATTAGTAATCGGGGTTTTCACCCTCCAAAGCACAAGCAGAAGAAACTCGGGCTTTTGAGTGTTGGCCCCAACAAGAGAGGCCTCATTTCCAGCTGGTCCCTGCTCAGCGCTTCCTCAAATCCCCGTGATTTTGGGCACTCTGAAGTCCGGGGTCACATGTGAACTTTTTAGCCATAAAAATACAGTTTGGTGCGAATTCCAAACTGACCTACAGGGTCCTGTAGAGTGAAACGCCATGAACATCCTGGTGATTCCAGGGAGCCCAGTTCAAGGAGGGACCTGTGGTGAGGTCCAGGTCTTGACAGGTAACAACATCCCACCCAACACCCAACCCCAGGCTGCCAGGATGTCCCAGGGACACAAGAGTGAGGGATGGACCCAGAAAACATGGGAAACTACAGGATATCCTCAGCACAGGAAGGACATGGAACTGTTGGAGCGGGGCCAGAGGAGGCCACGGAGATGCTGGGAGGGCTGGAGCCCCTCTGCTGGGAGGGGGGGCTGAGAGAGT
>JAOQGH010000008.1:8210154-8223714 GCA_025769975.1 Gallinago jamesoni
TGGTGTGAGGGTGGTGAGAGCCTGGCCCAGGTTGCCCAGAGAAACTGTGGCTGCCCCATCCCTGGAGGGGTTCAAGGTCAAGTTGGAGGGGGCTTGGAGGGACCTGGTGTGGTGGGAGGTGTCCCTGCCCAGGGCAGGGGGGTTGGAACTCGACAGTCTTTAAGGTCCCTTCCAACTCTAACCATTCTGTGTTAGAATGTGTTAGAGTTGGAAGAGAATGTGTTGGAACCATGATTCTGTGAATAAGGCTAAAAGGTAAAACACAACTTTGATAACACAGGGCCAGTGTCTGAGATCCAGAGAGTTCAGGTGTTTGTACCGTGCACCCTCTCAGTACCTAAAATCTGGGTTGCAAATCTGCCTGCTGGGGTTTTCCTGTCCATCTGGAAGTGTTAGAGATTAAAACTCTGCAGCGTTTCTGTATTTGGGTTGGCTTACATCGTTTGCCAGGTGATAGAGAGCCTGCTCAAAGTTTCCTTTAGCAGCACAGAAGAGCCCCAGCCCACGGTGTAGCTGATACTGAAGAGCAGCGCTGCAGTCCGGAGTGGTGAGCACGATCCACTCAGCCTGGGAGAGATACCTCGATGCCTCCAGAAAACAGCCAACACCTGAAACGACACACAGAAATAAGCAGGGTATAGAGTTTTGGGGTTTTTTTTTAGAAATTTAGAGCATGCTGCCTTCTGTCCCCACGCAGCAGTCTGATATGGAGACTTAAGTCTGTGGATTCCCCACCTCTCTCCCGGGTGCTCCTTATCCGAGCAGGTGTTCCAAATTCCATTTACAGACCGGTCGAGTGGCCAGAGCTGCGGGAGAAGCCAGAGGCTGTGCATTGCACTGAATGCCTCTGAAACACGTGTTCAAAGGGGGTTAGCTACAGGCAGCCACTAATGACTCCTTTATTATCACACTGGAATTACTCATGGGATTATTTTTTTTTTTCCTCTTCTCTCACCACACCATTTACGACAATCCCCGAGACAGCTCATTTCTGCCGGCAGAGCGTTGTATTTACTCTTGTAACAGCAATGATTTATGGTGATTTCTCAGATTTATGGCCGTAGCTGAGGAGAGTGGGATCTCCACATGCAGAGCCCTAATTTGACTTTCTTTTTTTTTTTTTTTTTTAAATAAAGCACACAGTCAGTGAGAAAAAGCCCTGCTGCAGTCAGAGTGCGCTTTTGTGAATGAAGGGAGGCGTTCCCCTGATGCAGAGGCCTCAGAGATGTTTGCTGGTTCCCGGAGATAAGGGCACAACCAACCACCCTCGGGAATTTAAAGCTTTTGAGAGTTATTAGGAAGCCACAGAGGTAAAGAATAGATTTTCATACTGCGCCTCTCGTGGGAATCGGCAGAGATGGAGAAAACATTTCATTTGCTCTCATTGATCTCTCAGCACCGACGAGTGATTCTTTTCCCCAGACCCACACAAAAAAAAATAGAGAGAGAGAGTGTGTGTGTGTGTGTGTGTGTGTGTGACTTCTCAAACCTCTCTGAAATGCCCTTGAGGGCAGGGCAGAGGCACAGCACAATGCTGAAAAGCAGACCTGGTCCTTCCCTGGTGGTAAAAGGAAACCAGAAACCTGACCCAGGGGAGGTCTTGCCCCTGCCAAGTGTTTCTATTTAGACAATACTCACCAGTGGAGGCCTCGGCCAAGAGGAGATAAGCGGGCACCAATTGCAGGGAATCGGAGCCGTACACCTCAGAGCTGAAACGCAGCGCGTGCAGGGCCGCGGGGAGGGCTTCCTTGTGCTTCCCCTCCAACACAAACTCCCGGGCTGCGCCGTATGCGAGGTCGATGAGGTATTTCTGAGGGGAAAGAGTGATGGGACAGGGTGAGCACAGGATAAAGGGAAGTGACACGCATGGTCTGCTTCACATTCAAGTTCGCAAACTGTAAAGCGGTGACCGTAATGCTGTTTGTGTCTGTAATTAACGGATGGAAATTAAAGCTGTTCTATTAGAGCCTGGCTTTCGTTCCCACTTCTCGCAGGAACAGCTTTGGACATCCTCTTAGGTCATGTGCTGTCTTACGAGACGAAGAATCCTTTACGCCGCTGAAAACAAGGGCTAATAAGGCTGCAGCGATAAAAGCTGTGAAGCACAGAAAATGATCATCACAAGACCATAGGAAAGATTAGACAAAAGGGGCTACGGCGGGGCTCTGCTGACGGTAATCACGGTGACTCACAGCAGGCAGCGGAGCGTAGGGTTTGCCAGGCTGGTGCCAGCATGGCTCACCTCCAGCCGCAGGAGACGCAGCCTGGGAGCGGGGAGAGAGCTCCTCACGCGGTGCTGCAGCTTCATCCCACCCTCTCCCGGCCAGCTCTGGGCCTGGCATTTTGGGCACAGAGGCTGGAAAGCTGCTCAAAATCAGAACACGCTAACGCATGGCGTTACACTCCTGCACATCCATCACCCCCACCGAGGTCGAGAGGCTTCTGCAGCATTTCTGTTTGTTGTCAGAATCTGAACTGTTTCCCGCTCATATAGTTCCTTCCTGCCTTTCTCCCAGCCCACATTTTGGGTTTTGGTCTTTTCACCCTCTGCAGCATCTGATCTATTCACCAGCTCCATAAAATGCATCTCTGTTTGGGTGCCTGTGCGTCGCCGAGAACTCTACGGCAACCGTGCCCTCACCCCGTGCCGAGGGACGCCAGCGAAACAGGGCCGGGATGCTGCGTTATTTATGACTCTTGGCTTTCAGAGTAGTTGCTGCCAACTCCCAGCACTTCTGCGTTGGATCTTCACATGAGCAGTGAAAAGCTGCCTGGAGAGAAACCCTGTTGCCGGTGTGCCCAGCGGTGCTGCCGTGGAATGTCAGCGAGGCACTCGCTGTTCTCTTGCTAGGAGGCACGGGCAGGCCTGTGCAGCGAGCGCTGGCAGAAAATACCATTTTATGTCTTGATTGCCTTCGCCTTTCCAGCCGTGGATGAGCAGAGGGCAGAAAAACCAAATCCCAGTGCTTTTGGAGGCCAAGCCTCAGCATTTTGCTGAGTTTTAAGGGTTTAGAGAGAGGCAGAGAGAGTCACGCCACAGCTCAGTGACAGGGAACATCAGGGACAGCCCAACAGTGTTTCCTGGAGATCCTGGCTGAGATAAAGGGACACCCTTTCTGGAGAAATGAGAGTTTTGAAGAACGTACCCCAGAGTGAGAGCACCCTGCTGCAGCAAGGAGAACCAAGAGCTGGAAAACACAGCAGTCACCCCCTCTCTAGCCCCTGAGCACAGAGAGAGTGAAAAAGCACCGAAACAAAGCCGTGTTGGGGGAGTGTGTGCTGCCCAGAAGAAAGTCAGCACATGACTGGGGCAAGGAGCAGTAAAAGCTGTTATTTATCAGGTTATTATTCTGTCTGTGCCACTCTTTCTCTGTTGCAACTGGCACTGGCTTTGGTGTGCGGGTTTCAAGCAGATTCTCTTCTGGGGAGGTGCTGGAGATGAGCATCATTCCTTTTCTACTCCTTGTCAATAGGATCATCGTTGCTTCCCATGATGTAAGTTATCTTAAAACACCTGCAGCGAGGACAAGCAAAGGGTTAGGCTTTTGCGCAGCTCCAGGAGGAGGAGAAAGGGCAGGAGAACAACAGAAGCCCTGCAGGGCGAATATTTAAGACTTCCAAGTTACAAGCCTTGGGGGGATCGTTGGCTTTGGCCCTGCGCTGTTTTTCATCTTGCCCCCGTAGCCCCACGCCCCCGGAGCTGCACACTTTGGGCTCTTTTCATGTGTGTTGCAATTACAGAGGTTTCTCTGAAGATGCCCCCAGGCAGTTTTCCCCCATTTGGGGTTTTAAGGTGGCTGAGGACCCCAGCTCTGCTCCAGGTGGGCGCAGGGGGGGGTTGGGAAAACACTCGGGGTTCGGTGCCACGTTCCTTTACTCACTCACAGGCACCAAAACTGATGGAACGCTTGAAGAAAGGATGATTTAAAGAGGAAGGCAGGCCTCCAGTCAGTCTGAGTTGAAACCTGCAGTCAGCGGGGCAGGCATCGGAGGTGGAGGACGGCTGGAGCTGGCTGGGGCATGGATCTTTTCCCGTGCCCAGGGGCTGCAGCGAGCTGACATCAGGCAGGCAGGTGAGGCCATTCTACAAACAGAAACTTGGAGTTTTGTCAGTTTGGAGGCAGTGTCTGCAGGCACCCCCCCGGCTATGTTGACAAAAGCAGATTTCTATCAACAAAGCCTTGGCGTGCAGAAGAGGTAACTCATAAACCTCCTGGCTCTCGGCTTCATGTGCCTTCCCCCAAGCCACAGGGCATTTTGATGAGCACAAGCTTCCCTGGGTCCCGACTGAGGCTCGAGCTGTGTGTTTTCTAAACAAACACCAGGCAGGAGTGCGTGAAGTACAGCAGAAATGTTCAAAAACTAACAAACCTATGGGCAGGCTTTGAGCAGAAGGTTTTTTCTCTGACCATCATGAGGCTATCTAGCTTTTCCTTCAGCTCCAAAGCCCTTTTTTAAAGCATTTTTGTTGGCTCTGTCAATGGGGATGCGACGAAGCCACCAAGAGGGGCAGTAAATAATCTCACCCTCTCCATTCCGCCTCCTCCAGAGCCTGTCAGTCAGTCTAGGCCCAATGCTGTCTGTCCTACACCTCGCTGCACAGAACAGCAGATTTCATTTGTGGACTACAAGCTGAGCCCACAAAGAAATAAAACAGGTAACGAAGTGTTTCCGCTCTTTCACTCCTTGCTCAGGAGAGAAGGAAGACAAAGCGTCCCTGCACATACTGTTCCCAGAATCTACTTTAATTTAAATAGTCTGGAGACAAAGGTCAAAGAACAAATGTAATAGGGCTGTTAAAGATCCTATAAAAAACTGTACTTCGGAAACAAAAAATCAGAGTCTGCTCTCTATGACTTTTCCCACGAAGTCATTCCAAGGCTGGGCTCAAGTTGCAGGTTCGCAGTTGCCGTGTGCTAACCCGGGCGTGCACCCCAATCAAGGGGAGTGACTCTCCCTTCTCCCTGTCTTCCTGCTGTCTTACCCTGCAACCTAATTAAAAAAAAAATAAAAATGATTAGCTTCCAGCTAATGAAGGAGTGCTTCCTTGATCTGGCGGTCACGTGGCCTCTTGGAATGTATATAGCAGAACTCGAGCTGCTATAAATTCAGTGACATAATCACGGATGCTTTCAACGTCAGTGCTCATGTAAAGGCGATGTCTCTTGGAAAAGCTTTAAGTGGTCAAGGATGCAAAAAAATCCTGCTATCATCCCCACTGAGACCAATTTTAACTCTCTTCTTTTCGGGATTTAAAAAAGATCAACTTAAACACAACCTGGAACAAAGGAGCTTTTGCATTTTTTCCTCACACTTCTGGGACTTGTTGTTCTCACACACCTTCTTTGGACTTTGGACCACAACCTCGCCTGGGTTTTTCAAACAGATGGGATTTTCAAAACCAAACTGGGTTGTCAGTGCCCAATTCCTAAGAAGCCTAAAGGCATCTGCTGCCTGTTGCAAGGTTTTCACCAAGCAGGATTTTTTTGTCTGCGCAGGTTCCACCCCTGTTAGGCTTCCTCCTTCTCCATGCTCCCAAGAAAGATTGCTGCGACGAGCCAGTCACCGAAGTTCCTTAAAAATAATACATGATGTAAAATCCAGAAGATTAATGATGTTCTCAGTGGCACTGTTTGATTGTTACCAGCTTGCTTTCAGCTGTTCTGTTGTCCTATTATTCTGTGATTAGGAGTTATGCAACGATAGAAGGATAATTTATTTTTATGGGCAAGAAGATTTTAAGCAGCAGATGTATTCGGGTGGGTTATTTTATTTTATCAACATTGTGGAAAAGCAGATCCCGCCGCCCCGTAAACAAAACAAAAAGAGTTGAAAACCGCTGGGGCTGGAAAGGAGCCTCACATCTGCACCGCCCACGGGGGCCAAACGCTGAGATAAAAGACCGTACTTAGTGGGAAAGATCGTTTAAAGTTGGCCAGGTAAACAAAGGGAGGGGACTTTATTTCTTTCCCCCCCCAGCTTTGAGAAAGGGGAATCCCTGTCATCAGGGTGAGCCTGTAAGAAGCAAAACTCATCTGGAGCCCAGACTAACCAGGGAGATGGACTAATTATCCGACAAGGTGGGAGATCCGGGACTGCCGCTGCCTGAGGACACTCAGGGCTTCGAGTGAGGACTGAGAAAAAGGCAAGAGGCTTGTAGGATCAGAGAGACGATGCTCCCACTCCCCTTATTATAGAGTTTTTGTTTAAAAAAAAAAAAGTATTAGAGCTCTGCAACCAAGAACCGATCAACCAACAAGGTGCCCCCTCAGCACTACGTACATCAAAGCATAGGAAGAAGAGACCTAATTAAATTTCACTGCCAGCGCTTTGAAGTGGCATTCGTTTCTCTTGTACATACCTGCCTCTTCAGCAGCTGTTCCGCGCTGTGTTTTCTTTCTTTTTCAGAAAGGAGAAAAGGGAGGGGCATTCGGATTGGAATCAGCAGCTGGCATATTTGCTGGTGGATACTAACCCAGTCAGCTTTTTGATGATCTACATCACTAACAAAAGAAGGGAAGAACAACATTTGTGTTTGCTTGGAAACGATCTAAGGAAACATCGTTGCCTGTTTGTGTCTTCTGGACTTTCACTGCAAGAATTACCCACAGCAGCCACCACCCCTCTGTCTGCTCACCAGTACATGCACTGGATATTCCCAAACGGGAATATAGCACTGTCCTGCCAAGTCACTGTGATTCTGCATGTTAAAACCTCATTTAAATCACTTGCAAAACTCCCGACAGTTCAGTTTGAGCAAATGCCTGGCTTTGAACTCTCTGGTATGCAATAAAAACCCTCAAAACAAACTGCAAGCCATTGTGAATGGAATACATGGTTAACATGAGACTTCACTGAGGACGCCAGTAAGTGAAGATATTTGTGTAAACATCCAAAAAGTCCATTGCGTGACTCTCGATTTGATGCAGGCACCACTGGAAGGGAGGAGGAACGCTCCAGCTGAGCCACTGCTGAGTGTGCCCGCTCCCGATCCTGTTACCCTGCCTGCTGAACTTTGTCCCAGGTCTTGTCCCTGCTGCCTGGGCGTCATCCTAGGCTTCACCCCTGTGCCCTAAGCATGGTCCTGAGGCTTGTGCCTGTATCCTGAGCCTCATCCCAGGGCTAGTCCCTGCCTCTTGCCCTATCCCGGCGTCCCAGACTGCATCCCAGGCTTTGTCCCTGTCTCTCAGTCCTTGCCTTGGACCTGTCCCTGGGGTCTAGGCCTGTTCCTGCCTCCTGGGGCTCGTAGTGACCCTTCACCCTGTGCCTTGAGCCTTATCCTGGGCTTATTCCTGCCTCCTGAGTCTTCTCTCTGCACCCTGGGCCTTGTCCTGGGCCTGTTCCTGCCTCCTGAGTCTTCTCTCTGCACCCTGGGCCTTGTCCTGGGCCTGTTCCTGCTTCCTGGACCTTCTCCCTGTGCCTTGTCCCGGGGCTACTCCCTGCTCCTTGCCCTGTCCCTGTGCTCCAGGACCACCCCAGCCTCCTGGGCATCTTCCCGGGCCTTCTCCTTGCACCCTGCACTCCGCACCTCCTCCCAGGCTGCGTCCCGCGCCTCCCCCGTGGCCTAGCCCCCGGTGCCGGGCCTCTGGCGGCGCTCTCACCAGTAGTACGTGAGGCGGCAGCCCCCGCAGCGGACCCGCGCTGCCGCCGCCCCACACAGCTCGCAGCGGCGGGACCCCTCCAGCGCCGCCACGCTAGGCCGCGGCGCCGCCGCGTTGCCAGGGCGACGCTTCCGGCTGGCACCACTTCCGGCGGAAGTGGGCGGGGCCGGGCGGGGTGGGCATGGCGGCGGCGGAGGCGGTGGCGGAGGTGGCGGAGGGGCGCGTGCGGGCCTGGGCGGAGGGGCAGGCGGCGCGCGGGCGGCGCGTGGCGTTGGTGACGTCGGGGGGGACGCAGGTGCCGCTGGAGGCGCGCGCCGTCCGCTTCCTGGAGAACTTCAGCAGCGGGAGGCGCGGGGCCGCCTCGGCCGAACGGCTGGTGGCCGCCGGCTACGGCGTCTGCTTCCTGCACCGGGCCCGCTCCGCCTTCCCCTGGGCCAGGGTCCTCCCGCCGCCCGGGCCCGCCCTGCTCGACGCCCTCCGCCTCACCCCCGGGCCGCCGCCCGGCGTGGCCGCCGACCCCGCCGCTCTCCCCGCCCTTCTGCCCGCCCTCCGCGACTACCGCCGGGCTACCGAGGACGGGGCACTGCTGGCCATCGAGTTCACTGGGCTCGCCGAGTATCTGGCGCTGCTGAAGGCTGCCGCCCGCGCCCTGGCGCCCTTCGGTACGGAGAGGGGACGGGGTGGCACCGGCCAGGGGCCCAGGTGTGAGGGGACAAGGTGACCCCGGGACTAGTGGTGTGAGAGGACAAGGTGACCCCACTGACTGTGGAGCCTAGCTGTGAGGGGACAAAGCAGCCCTGGTGACCCCAGGGCCCAAGCATGAGGGGACAAGGTGGCCCTGGTGCCTCTGGGGCCCAGCTGTGGGGGGACGAAGTGGCCCCAGTGGCTGTAGGACCCAGCTGTGAGGGTACAAAGTGGCCCTGGGGCTCAAAGTGAGGGGATGAGGTGGCCTCTTGGGGCTCTGGTGTGAGGATACACGGTGTCCCTAGTGACTGTGGGGCCTGCGCATGAGGGGACAAGGTGGCCCCAGGGCTCAGGCGTGAGGGGATGAGGTGGCCTCAGTGACTGTGAGGCCCCAGGCATGAGGGGACAAGGTCGCCCTGATGATTCTGCAGCTTAGGCGTGAGGGGACAGGGTGGTCCTGGTGACTGCAGGGCCCAGCTGTGAGGGGACAAGGGGACTCCCCTAGTTGGTGTGGGGGACAGTTTGGACTGGATTTGGTCTGCGCCTGGGGTGGGAGGGTCAGGCTGCTCGGTACGTGCCGGTGGTGATGGGTGACTCCAGTTGTGTTTCTCGCAGGCTCCAGCGTCATGTTTTACCTGGCAGCTGCTGTGTCAGATTTCTACATCCCCACCTCTGAGATGCCCGAGCACAAGATCCAGTCCTCAGAGGGGCCCCTGCAGGTGAGGCACCCCTGGGCATTGTCCCCCTCCGCCATCCTCTCCTCTGTCCCCACGTCCCACTGGGCTCCCGGCTGCCTGGGGACTGGCTGGGAGTAAAACATGGGAAAGGCTGCAAAGCAAGGTCTTGCTGGCTGAAAAAATCATGTGTTTTCATGGAAATGAACCCTGACAGCTGCCCAGATCCCTTTCAGCTGTGGGAGCGGGTGAATCTAGAGCTCTGTATAAAACGAATACCGAATTTGTTTAGTTTAATTAGCTTTTAACAAGCTGCTGGGCTTCACTCTTTATCCTTAGCGTTGGAAGAGTTGAGACCCTGCCCGATTCCCAGTGTCAGACCCAGAGGTTAAGAAACTGGAAAACAGAGACTCCTGTTTTTTCTCTTGTGCCTTTAAGAGTTGCTGGAAAGAAGGATGAAGATTTGACAAGGTGCCTGGGTTTTGGAGAGCTGAGAACTCAGGCTTCTGCAGTTAATTTAATTCTTTCTCTCTCCCTTGCTCTCTTCCTTTCTCTCTCTCATTCCTTTTTTTTTAAATCTTCCTCTGCTTACGTTTATATTCCTGGAGTTGGTTTTAGTTCTTAAATAACAAAATGTTTATACAGTTCCTGTGGGCCTGCTTCATCTCTTAAGAACACCCTTCTTATTGTTAACAGCAGACCGATAATTTAATTTAATTTTACAGTGCACGCCAGTGACATTTTAACCTTGTTTGGTGAGACCTGACCAAATACTGCCTTGGAAAACTTCCCAGTGTAAATATAATAAGAAGCGAGGCTGGAATTTCCCTCGCCAGCCCATCTCTTATTAAAATGCATCGTCATGGTTTTGCTGAAACTTTGCTCTCTTTCCCCAACACAGATCACAATGAAGATGGTGCCGAAAATGCTGTCCCCGCTCGTCAAAGAATGGGCCCCGGAGGCGTTTGTTATTTCCTTTAAACTGGAGACAGATCCCTTGATCTTAATTGATAAATCACGGCAGGCGCTGGAGAAATATCGTCACCAGGTGGTGGTGGCAAATATCCTGGAGTCCCGGAGAACCTCTGTTATTATCGTAACCAAAGACTCGCAGACTCCGTTATCTCTTTCTGACGAGGAAATGGCGCAAGGCGTGGAAATAGAGGAGAAGATAGTGAGCTATCTTCAGGGCCAACACACTGCCTTTATAGAGAAGAAAGTCTGAGGACTGGCTTGGAGTGAAACAAGTGAAATTGTGCCAGAGAGGGAGCGGAGCCGGAGCCGGTCTCTGCCCCGGGTAAATAAAATGATCCTCAGCGAGACACTGTGGGAAGAGCTGCCGTCCAAACCCCTGTGACTTCCCAGCTTGGTTATGATTATTGTTGCTTGCTTTGAAAAAAGAAAAATACACTGAAGTGAGAATGTTCCAGAGGATGGTGTGTTCTAGTGTCTCATGAAGGAAAGGATATATTGCTTTATTTCTGTCCCGTGGGCTGGGGAGAGCAGGGAGGCGGAGAAATGGTAAATATCTCTGTATATAAAAAGATTTTCTTGAATCTGCCTCTTCAAAGTTTCTTTTCAAATTGTTGGACTGAAGGCATGGTGCTCTGCAGAAAAGATGATGTTCTGTTCCTATGGCTGGAGTGGGGTGGCAGAGCCAGCCCTCAGCTGGTGTTGAATGTGGACGGTGAAACAAGCATGGCAAAGGATGGAGGGGAAAGGAGGTGATGGCTTTGGAGAGAGCATCCGTTGCTCCGGGGGAGATCCCGTGGACCTGTGCTTCAACATCTCTGCTCAGAAACACGGTTCAAAACATAGGTACTTTAGGTGTCCCTAAAGCAGCTGTTTCACAAAGGTTTTCCTTCATCCCAGGGGTTTCCAGGGTTGTGGAGGGGATGGAGGCAGGGAGACAGGGCATGGAGCAGGAGTGGTGGTCCCTGAGCGGGGCCTGGGGACAGGACAGAGGAGACAGTGAGGGTGGGAGGTGAAAGCAGGAGGGGCAGCAGTGACCAGCCTTGGGAGGAGGTGGAGTTAGAACTGGGACATTCCTGGTTTTCTCTAACCGTGCTTCCATATGGTTACCAGCTGATAAGCACATGTTCCTCCTGCTTGCAAGAAGCAAAGTGTGCGATTTTGTGGTGAAAAAAAACGTAACCACAGCTCTGCTGCTGTCCCTCGTGTGCCCGTGTACCTGCTCTCCTCCAAATAAATCTGCTGGGAGCCTGGAAGGAAAGACATTAACGGACAAGAACGCAGTTGAAGCCTCTCCAGAGATGAGACTCCGCTGGAAACCACCGTGCATTCGAGAAGGCAACTTTTGTCATGACAGTGATCGCCTGAGAATTGGGTGTGCTCATAAAACAAGGAAAATAAACCCAGAAGAGCAATGAGAACGGGCTCAGCGGGGCGGGAGGGAGCAGCGAGCACTGAAGGGGGGTCCCGGTGCGTGGGGAGGACGTGGTTGGCAGTGGGAGAAGCCATCCAGGTTAGTCAGGAGCGCTGGGATCCGGGTACTGACTTGTCAGGAGCAAAATTAACAGCTTCTCCGTGGCTGGGACTGAGCCTGGGAGAAGGTGGAGAGAGAATGGGGGTGGAGACAGTCACAAGTAGAGAAGGAGAAGGTGGTGGAACATCCCGCACGCGTGTTGTGTGCGCTCATGAGTTCCGAGAGCTTGCCTGGCTTCCTCTCCCAGCACATGCCGGAGGGGACCATCAGGCCCTGGAAGAGGAGGAGGTTCTGTTGTCCCTCTTTGGAGTCTCGCAGAAACATGGGATGGGCCGGCAAAGGGGAGAACATAGAAACTTGTGTGTGTTGAACGTGGCCTTATAGGAGCGGTGGGAGAAGGGCAGCAGATGCTGACCCTGGAGGATTCGGGTCTTCTCTGGCAGGAGATGGTGAAGGAGAGAAACAATCGCAACTTCTAGAGGAAAAGGCTGGGGCATCACATCACTGGGACAACAAGGCTTGGACCCTTGAAGGGCTACACTGTTCGACTTGCAGCATCCCTGCAGGATGTCCCCTCCTCCTCCTTCAGGATGGTGGCGAAGCCCAGGCTGAGGAGACTTTCAAAGCTCAAACTAAGCCCCCGCCACCCCACTCCAGTGCGTGTGATGGTCCTGCTGTGGGTGGGAGGTGGAACTGAGACTCCCAGAGCACCCATCCCACCAACACTGGTGCTGGCAGTGTTTGGGGACTAGCCCTTCTCTTTTGGGGATGTGCTGCGGTACCATAAGTAGGAAGCAACTTCTGCAGGTCCAGGACTGTCTGCGTGTTGCTTTCTGAGCATCCTGGGCTCTGCTCAGCTGAAGGTCCTCACCTTCAAGAAGAAGTGTCTCTCTTCTCCATGTCTTGATCCATTTCTTTCTCTACCTTCCTCTTGCACAGTCCTTCAGCAGGTAAGGCAGCTCTGTGAGATGAAGCCCACTTCGTCCCTTGCAGTTTCTCCATCCATCTCAGCATCACCTACCTGCTCCACCTCGGGTGAAGCCCTTCATCTCCAGGAGGTCCACCTTGGGGTTTGGAAGAAAACCAGAAAAAACCTTCAGCCCGTTTTGCTTAGGTTTTGGTAGATCCTTTGTGTGATGGACTTAAGGAGTGGCTGAGGACAGGGAAGCCCTAAATGCCACAGGTTTTATAGCCGGGAGGGGGACATTTCTTCCTTGATCACCTGAAGGAGAAGAGGGACTGTAGCAGCGCTGCCCGGGAGAGGGTATGTCCCAAGTGGATGTTATGGCTGAACCACTCTCCATTATTTTTGAGAGATCTTGGAGAATGGGAGAAGTGCCTGAGGACTGGAGGAAGGCAAATATCACACCAGTCTACAAAAAGGGCGAGAAGGAGGACCAAGGGAACTACAGGCCAATTAGTCTCACCTCTGTCCCTGGGAAAATAATGGAGCAACTCATTCTGGATGTCATCTCCAAACGCATTGAAGATCAAGAAATTATTGGAAGTGATCAACATGGATTTACCAAGGGTAAATCATGCTTGACCAATCTGATAGCCTTCTATGATGTTATAAGTGGATGGCTGGATGAGGGGAGAGCAGCAGAGGTCATCTACCTTGACTTCAGCAAGGATTTTGACACTAACTCCCATAACATCCTCATTAGAAAATCAAGGGAGTGGGGGCTAGATGAGGGGGCAGTGAGGTGGATTGAATCCTGGCTGTGTGACAGTACTCAGAGGGTTGTCATTAATGGAGCAGAGTCAAATTGGAGGCCTGTGACCAGTGGTGTCCCCCAGGGGTCAATACGTGGTCCCGTTTTGTTCAACATATTCATCAATGACCCGGACGAGGGGACAGAGTGTAATCTGAGCAAGTTCACTGATGATACCAAACTGGGAGGACTGGCTGACACTCCAGACGGCTGTGCCACCATCCGGTGTGACCTGGACAGGCTGGAGAGCTGGACAGAGAGGAACCTAATGAGCTTCAACAAGGGCAAGTGTAGGGTCCTGCACATGGGGAGGAAGGACCCCAGGCACCAATAGAGGTTAGGGGTGGACCCCTTGGAAAGCAGTTCTGAGGAGAAGGCTCTGGGGGTCCTGGTGGACAGTAAACTCTCCATGAGCCAGCAACGTGCCCTTGTCACCAAGA
>JAOQGH010000008.1:8286160-8301350 GCA_025769975.1 Gallinago jamesoni
CCCAGAGAAGCTGTGGCTGCCCCATCCCTGGAGGGGTTCAAGGTCAGGTTGGAGGGGGCTTGGAGGGACCTGGTGTGATGTTTTGGTACTGGATGGGCCTTAAGGTCTCTTCCAACCCAAACCATTCAATGAATCTTGGCTTTCCTGTCAGTGAATTTATTTTCATGGTGATGCTAATTATGTTAAGGTTATTTTTTTTTAGTGATTGTTTAGGTTTTCTTGCTTGCTTTCTCCTCTTAAGGGCATATAAATGTCTGCTTGGTGTTAGCACAAACAAAATATTTGTTTAAACCCCTGCATGAGGTTCAGTTGCATCAATGTGAGCAAAAATAGCTTTGAGCACTTGGTAATTAAAAGTACACTCTCTTGAGGAAACCCTGAATGTATGGGGGAATGAGCAAAATTCAGATTTCTCTTATATTGCAAGACCACGGTGTTTAAAGGGATCTCAAGAAACAAATGCCTAAAAGATTGTTTTTACGACAGCAGTTTATTTTAAAGGAAAATTGAACATTTAAAGATTTGTGTAAATACATCAAATAGGCATATCAAGGAAGTTACCTGGTAGTGGAGGAGTCCTGGAATTGCTCTGCAGATCAGCTCTGGTTAAAGAAAACGCTGGTGCCTGTCAGTTCTGGGGGGGCTCCCCATGGGTTATTTTGCAGAGGCCAGATTCCAAAGAATTGTCCCCCTTCCCCACCCCCCCCCCCCCCCAAAACACCTCATACCTCAAACCCCGAGTTTCAAAACTTGCAGAAGACTTGAGAACCTCTCTTCAGGGAAGCAAGTGTTGATAGCATGCTTTTATTGGGAGTTTTATTTAGGTTTGTTTTAAATATTGCTTTTTTTTTTAAACTGTCTGTTACCTTCTGACCCAGTCTTAAGTGTTTGCCAAGCTCCTTAATTGGTTTTGTGCCTGCAACTTTAAAAACTTGACTCTGAGTCTGCCCAGTTGGCATTCTTCACGTAGGTTTTAATGGGTAGTGTCATACAGTTGTCAGTGGTGTAAGCTTCAGCGTCTTTTGGCTTTTGTAAACGCGTATAAAGTCATAGGCCGCAAACTCTACCTCTAGGGAAGGCTTTTTTCCTGTTTCCCTCAGTAGTGGAAACGCTCAGTGATGTGAGTCAAGCACGGAAGCAAGAGCAGCTAGTTAAGACATCCGAATGGCTTCCCCAGTCATTAATTTGGCAGCTGTTTAATCCCTGAGGTTGCCATTTTTAATGAGAAACCCAGTGTGATCTTGTGTTATCAAGAGATTAGAGCTGCAGCCTGAGAACCGGACTGGAGGACATTTCCTCAACCCTGGAATCTCTCTGGCTTGCTGCGAGGGAAACTTTGCGGGTGCTGCTGCCCTTGCTTGTCTTTGCTTCAGCCGGGTCTGCTTGAAGCTAAAATTAGCTTTGGAAATAAAAATGTAGCTTTCATGTAGGTGCATGTTAATTTCAAGTATTTTGTGTGTTCTTTTCATGTTCAAAGTCCGTTTCTGTTCTGAAATGCTAGTTGGAATTCTGAGCATCTGTCAATTTTTTCTCACAGTTGTCAAAATAACAAATGGGTGTGCGGGCCACATCCTCCTGGTCCTTGTACCATAATTGGAGCTGCACATCAATGTCTGCCTTTGTATTTAGTGCTCGGCCGGACTCAACAGCAGCCTTTTCTTAAGCCACATGCTTGCCTGGTGTCTTTTTTTATTGTGGTGTTAAAGGTGTGGAGGGGATCTATGTCAAAGATGAGCTAAGGGGCTTGCTGGGCACTTAGAATGGGGGTTTCTCTTGTACCATTCCAAGTGCTCTTTGAGGAGGTGGTGGCTGTGACTGTTGCACCATCCAGGTGACAGCGTGCTTGCTGGAAAACACCATCAGGAGTCACAGGGCAGGCACTGGGCTTCAGAATTGACTGGTAGATTATTCTTTTTTTTTTTTTAAACTAACCATGTATACACCTTGAGATTTATCTATGTAACTGAGCCATTTGTTAATGTAAAACTTCAGCGTGCTCTTAAATGGAAATTTGTATTTTCGAAATAACTTTAAAAACAAGCATCTGGTAGGGGTTGTCCAAAATCAAACCTGGGCAAGAGCATAGAGTGTGTGCATAGTTAATGAGCGCTTTCTACCACCGTTTTTCAGTTGAGAGTGAAAGAATGTGCTATGCATTTTTAGTGGTTTTGGTGTTTTTTGTTTTTTTTTTCTGAAAACCTGTTACTGGGCGCTCCTGAAGGTTTTCAGATTTTGGAGCATCTGGTGGGAGATCTTGCATTGCGAAGATGAAAATCTTTAGGCTCAGGCTTTGCAAGGGCTTCTGGATGCTGCATCCTGAGCCCTTAGAGATAAGCTACCTCATGTGATGGGACTGGCTCTGCTTTGTTGCCTTTTGACTACGTTTTTCCAGTAACCTTTGAGGCTTGGAGGCATCAATTCCAGGAGGGAACAAGGTGAGGTGCTGATTAGCCATAGCTTGGATTGAGTTTTTGAAAAAATCTTAATTTTCATCCTCATGTTTTAAAGCCAATGGTGAGGAATGCCTAGCTTATCATTAAAATAAATAAATCAAATTGTGGATTTTGTCTCCTATACCTGTATGCTCTCCAATTTTGAGCACATCTTAACGCAAGCTTGCTTTGCGATGTCTTTAACCAGTCATTCCAGGAAATAAAAGCTGCTTTGCTATTGATTCAAACGGTTCCACAGACCAATGAAACTAACAGCGCAGCGAGGCTCAGTTAGTGCAGTGCGAGCCTGAATGTGTGGCCGTGGATTTGGTATGAGTGGTGTGAATGGCACAGGGGCTGTTTCAGCTCTGCCTCTTCATTACAGAACAGAAACTCTCCTGACTCGGTACCGTGTTGTGGTTGCCTAGCCTCAGTGTGGTAATGGTGGAAACCATACCATGCTCGCGCTGAAGGATGATTTGGGCTCCTTGTTGGTGCAGACCTGGGCTTTTTTTTTTTTTTTGTTTCTTGGGAGGGGAGAAACCCCAGCTCTTCCCTCTCTGTGCTCACAAATGCAGCTTGACCAACCCTGTGGCCCTCAGTAGCCAGGTAGTGGTGTTACTCCTTTGGTGAAGGAAGCATCCAGGCAGAGAGGATGTAGCTCTGGAGAGATCCTGCGAGGCTCCAGAGGTGATGCCATCGCTTGTTTCAAAGATTGCAGTAGCTGATCTCTTGCACAGAGCGCTACCACAAGTGATGGACTGCTCGCTGTCAGGTGTTTGTTCTTCTTCCAGCATGTCCCTCAGTGGGATGTGAAGGATAGAGGGGAGTGCAGGAGGGAGAAAGAAGGCTTTCACAAGTGATTTACTGGGCTCTGAACCTTGTGTAGGTCACCAACAGTCCCCTCACTGCAGGCAGGAAGCTGGTAGGGGACTAGCTGAGAGCAGGTTGAGGAGCAAGGCTGATGGTGGAAGGTAGTTAGTTGTCTTGACAGTTCCCTGTTTCATCTCCACCCCAAACAGTTGAATTTGTAACTGGGCTAATTTTGTGTGTGTTTCATGCATGAATTTCAATTTTCTGTTGTCCTGCAGGAATGACACCAAGGAAGATGTGTTTGTCCATCAGGTAAGACTTCTTGAAACTGGAACAGGCTACCTCTGAAACTTGCTATGCATGGCCTATGTAAGTAGGATTGGAGTTGTGAAAGAGCCTCACATTTTCCAAGAGCTGGTATTTGAACACAAAGAACTGTTCCTCACTACTGGATTGCAGGGAGAGCCTGCTTGTGGCTGGGGGTTCTCCGTATCCACATCCATCCATTGGGAGGACCTGAGATCCGTGGGGTTGAGCAGGCTGGTACCATACAGTGATAAAAACTGCGGTGTCTGCAAGTACAGTCTGACTTGGGGATAACTGTTGGAAGCCTAGTTGCCTTGTGGATTCACGTAGTACTTCACAAGCATATGGAAATAAGGTTAAATGAAAAGCTTGCAGCAGGGAGAGAAATTAATTGGGCTGTAATAGGGATGAAGTGCCAGTGAAGAATTTTTTTTTTTTTCCTAGGCAAAACTTCTGTAGAATGTATTGCTCTAGGCTTTCAGTGAAAACCTGAAAACATTTTAATAGTTACTTTTTCAATTAAACAGAGATGACATGAGACATACACTTTAAGTATAATTTCCAGGGAGCATGTAAACCTCTGGGAACTAGAGCAGAGTGAGGCTGCACGCCGCACCTGGGCCTTGTTTTATGGGGCAGATTTGCCTTAGTTTAGTCCTTGTGTCTTAACTGGTGAGTCACAGCGATCAGCTCTGTAGCTTTTACCCTGTCTCAGGATCTCTTGTGAAGCAGTCCACAAAGAGTTCTTTGGAGCATGGTTTATGTCTGACATTTAGAAGTCCCTGGACTGTTCTTTTGTTTCGGGTTAGGGATATACCACTGGTGGTGTGAACAAAGGGAGGAAAGGTAACCCCTGGAAAGAGTTTTGGTTTGAGTTTGATTTGCCAGCTTTCAGCTTCTTGCTTGTGCTCTGACTGAATTGCCTGCTATTAAAATGTGGAGGCATTCATTTATAAAAGGTTGTTCTGTAATGGGCAGTGGAGAAAGGCCAAGTGACTCCACTGTGTTTCCGTGTACCGAGGCAGGAGTATATACCCTGAAGGAAAGCTTTCTGACTTCATTACTTGGTTTGCACATAGGGTAACCTGTAAGTGACCTTGAATTAATGTCACATTTCAGGACTTGTCATGTAACTACTGTCTGTTTCTAAAAGCAGTGATTTGTTTAAATGTAGTAATTCTCATGATAAAATGGTTTTAGGGGTATAATCTGAAAGAAGCCAGCTTGTTTTATGAATTACAGCTGTGCGTGCTTTTTCCCATCCCCATTATCAAGCTTGGCTCTTGTGAAGAGCTGTGAGACTCAGCTGCTCTTGTATTAAGGCTTCCTGTCTTTTCCTAAAGTCACCACTTTATAGGCGGAGACTTGGGGCTTGTTTTTCCATAGATTTTGTTCCATTTAGGAAGAAAAATCTAGTCAAATTCAGTTGCTGGTAATTTTTGTAAATTTGTTACACTCCTCAGTTAGTGTTTGATAAGCAGGATGTGGCTGAGAACGGTGCACATTGAGTATTAACTCATCTGTCGGAAAATTAATCCTCTGCTGAATAGCACAGAAAATTCAGTGTTTTCTGGTAACGGTGTGTAATGTGCAGATACCAATACAAAAGTTCATCTGGTGCTGACACCTTGGAAGGGCTACTGCTTGGTGACTAATACACAGGGTAGATTTGTGATTAATTAGTAAATATTGTGGCTGAAGCAATGGTATTGGAAGCCTCAGAGAAGGAAATATCTTAATTTCTGGCCATTGATGTGTCTACATAGTGTAGGATGTGCAGGCTACACGGGGTTTAGTGATGGTTTTTATCAGAATTAGGTTGATGGTTGGACTAGATGATCTTAAAGGTCCCTTCCAACCTGGACAATTCTATGATTCTGTGTGGTCTGGGAATGGCAAAGGGCTGGAAATCTGAGTGTGTGGTTGGAAAGGCTTATATACAGGTATGTGTGCTTCCGAGGAATGTATAAATACTATGGGGGTGTTTAATGCTGACCTCTGGTTAGGAATACTAGGGCCAGTGTGTATTTTGGGGTTGGGGAGTGTGTGTTTGTTTTCAAACTGCTTTTTCAGCTGTCAGCCAGCATGTTGGCAGATGTGTTCAGTTAATGGTAAAGCCGTTGCATGTTTCAAATAGGCCAGAAGTACAGTAAGAAAGGTAAATTTTATAACTTCCTGGATTTCCAGTGATGTAATTGCTTTCAGGAGCGTAAGTCTTTCTCCTAAGATAAGAAAATATTAAAGACTTTGAATATTTAATTTAAAAAAAAAAAAGTCTTCAGGTATGCTAAGTAGCATTCTCATCCTGTGCCTGGAAATGTAATTCTGTGCTGTTATGTTGGTAGACTGCCATAAAGAAGAATAACCCCAGGAAGTACCTCCGCAGCGTGGGAGATGGAGAGACCGTGGAGTTTGATGTGGTTGAAGGAGAAAAGGTAAAACCTGTCTCTCGCGTGTTAGAGTGTGCACGGAAAAACTGGTCTGCAGGCTTTGGTGTGGGGCCTGTGGTTTGAGTCGATGCCTGATGGCATCCAGGGAGATGAATGGCTTTTCATTGCTTTACAATGTGGATGTAAATGGTTGCTCGGTGCTAAATTATATGATGCTGTAAGTGATTTGATGCTGAGTGTTTTACCTAACGCTGTCCCCGCTCTTTAGGGTGCGGAGGCAGCTAATGTGACAGGTCCTGGTGGCGTTCCAGTGCAAGGCAGTAAATACGCAGCAGACCGTAACCATTACAGACGATATCCACGTCGTAGGGGTCCTCCACGCAACTACCAGCAAAACTACCAGAATAGTGAGAGTGGGGAAAAGAACGAAGGAGCAGAGAACATCCCAGAAGGCCAAGCCCAGCAACGCCGTCCCTACCGCAGGCGGCGGTACCCACCTTACTATATGCGTAGGCCCTACGGGCGTCGACCACAATATTCCAACCCTCCCGTGCAGGGAGAGATAGTGGAGGTAATGTGTTTTGCTAAACTGGCTTGATTGCTTTGGAGCAGGGTGATGGGGCACACGGCTTTTTGCTGCTTCTTGTAGATACTCAAGATGGTTTTGGTAAGGTTTGGCAGTAAAACATTGGATAAAACAGAAAGCTGAAGGTCTTGCGTGTCGGCTTTTAAAAAATGGAGTGTCTTTGGATTTGCTTTGACTTCCTACACAGTTAACTGGAAGAAACACAAATTGTGATAGTGCATACTCGTGTGCCCTAGGAGCGCTGCCCACCTTGTTGTATGCCTCAGATTTAATTTTAACAGCCCTTGTGTGGCCATCTTCCTCACGATTTGACGAGTTGGGTGTTACTGGGCTTTGCACGTGGCTACGGTGGTTTGTTGCCTGATGTCTTGCAGGGTGCTGACAGCCAGGGTGCAGGAGATCAAGGCAGACCAGTCAGGCAGAACATGTATCGAGGGTATAGACCACGATTTCGCAGGTATGCTGCAGATCAACTTTGTTTTCTTTAACCTTGCCTTCTAGCAACAGAGACAGAACATGGCGATGGTCAGATGCTGCATTGTTAAAGCCTAGCTTGACTTTCAGGGGTCCTCCTCGTCAAAGACAGCCGAGAGAGGATGGGAATGAAGAAGATAAAGAGAACCAAGGGGATGAGACCCAAAGTCAGCAGCCACCTCAACGTCGGTACCGTCGTAACTTCAACTACCGACGCAGACGCCCAGAGAACCCTAAACCACAAGATGGCAAAGAGACGAAGACAGCCGAACCACCAGCTGAGAACACGTCCGCTCCCGAGGCCGAGCAGGGCGGGGCTGAGTAAACACCGGCTTAACATCTCTACCATCATCCGGGTGCGTGTCCGGGGCGTCTCGGGGATACCCTTTGATGTCCCACTTCTTCTTTTGACACTTCTCTTTCCTTGAATTTTTGCCTTAAAAGATTCTGGATTCTTCTTGCTTGTGTGTGTTGTAACCAAACTGGCTGCACGTGTGAGCACGGTCACTGATGTTCACAGAACCCAGCTGTGAGGCTTCACTCTACAAACGCTGATTAATTGGGAGGACTTAATTACTAGGACTTAATTTTCACTGGTGGGAGTTGGTGCGTAGAATATTGTGAATCTACAAATCTTGGCTGTGCCCGGTGGATGAGGTTTTGTCCACCCAGAAGTAGCAATTCCAGCAGCGCTGGGATGGTGACTGGAGTAGTTGGGAGAAGGGAGATGTTCTCAGCTCTGAGAGTCTGAGCTGTTACTGCTCGGTCCCGGGGGGCGGAGCGCAGTGAATACCATTAAGACCTCAAGGCATTAATTTCTAGAAAGTTGGTGCAGAATTTGCAGGAGTGTCTCAATAGCCACTTTCTATCTAACCAAAGTGCTGGAAAAGCTGGTGGGGACAGCCCTTTTCATGGAGCTCAGGGTTTCTGGGGGTGAAGGTGCCCCGGGGGTTGCCGCTTGACAGGGCTGTGAGGGTTGGTGTTAAACACAAGGTGTGACTGACTGGCTGTGAGTGGTGCTGGTTGAGGCTGTCTCTGGACAGTTCTGTTAATTTGGGGATATTTTCCCTGGTAGGACTCTTCCCACTTGTTCTGCTTTTTTTTTTTTCTGGCACCTTCCCTGTCTGTTCTTCCTCTGTCTCTGTATCTCTCCTCTCGCCAGTGTTCCTGTCCCATTCCCACTGTGCTTTCCTCGTGCTCCTTGCAAAGAGAGACTCATTCAGGTGGGAGCGGTGAGGAACGGTCCCCTGGATGAAGGCCCATGAAGAGGGAATGTGGGTTCCTTCAATCCTCAGTGTTTTCTGTGCCCTGGATGCAAAGCTTTGTTTTATCCTGGTGTTCATCCTAAGGGTTAACTCAAACTGGATGAATTCTTAATATCGTGGGCTTCGGAGAAACACCGAGATGACGCTTGGTTGCTTTTTCTGTCTGTTGATAGTACTGGAGAGTATAAATTGTGGTTCCTGTGGTCCGGGCAGTGGTTACTGAAGCCACAGGTAGAGATCTGCTCTTGGCCGTCTCCTGAAGATCTTGAATTGTCCTCGTGCCTTCCAGGGCTTGGCTCGGGGTTTGCCCCCTGCGTTTGCAGAGTTGGCCCCTCAGCCCTGCCGGGAGCCGGGCACAAAGCAGAGGGCAGCGCAGGGAGAGGTGTAGGCAGGATTCCCTTGGGTTCAAATTTATCTTCCCGGAGCTGTTTGCGTTCGGTTTGGGTGGAAGGTGGTGGTTTGGATGGCTGGAAGTGGGCGGGTGCAGGAGCACAGTGGGGCTGGTGGAAGGGCTGGAGCTGCTGAGGGTTTTCTGTGGGTGCGAACGTTGCCTCTGTGAGAGCTGGTGAATTGCTGCCGAGTCTCCACAGCCCAAACCCGCCCTGATCGTCCATTTTCCTTTTTTTTTTTTCTCTCTTTCAGTTTAGTCATCAAAGAAAAGACTTAAGAAATGAAGAAGAAAAGAAAATGAAATTCCAGCAATAAGAAATGAACAAAAGAATTGGAACTGAAGACCTTAAGTGCTTGCTTTTTGCTGTTGACCAGATTACTAGAACTATCTGCATTATCTATGCAGCATGGGGTTTTTATTATTTTTACCTAAAGAAGTCTCCTTTTGGAAACAAACACGTTTTTTAAAAGCCTGTTTTTTCTCAATATACCTTTAAAGGTTTTTAAATTGTTTCATATCTGGTCAAGTTGAGATTTTTAAGAACCTCATTTTTAATTTGTATGAAATATACACCTGATTTTTTCAAGTCAAACTGCAAGCATCTGTTAATAAAGGTCTTAAAGAATTACCTCATGTGTTCGGTCGTTTTAAACCCACGGTGGGATGAAAGGGTTTAAGTTAAATATTCCTAAAAGGGGTTTTTGGGGAGAAAAAGTGACTTGATTTATTTCTTGGGCAAAGAGGGCTGTTGGGCTGGGCTCCCCGGGGGCTGCCCTCCCTCTGGGGAGGGTTGGGGGGTGACAGGCTCCTGCGGTGACACGTCTCATGGCTGCTGTCACCTTGGGATGAAGGAGCAGGGAAAGCCACCCCCAGTGTGAGCCTGGCGGCTGCTGGGGGCACTGCTCTAATTACAGTCATTATAAATGACCGCTGATGAGGGTGACTGCCACCCAGGAACACCCCGGGAAGGGGGGGAATGTCTTCTGGTGGCTTTTGGGAGCTCCCCCGTCTGAGCCCTGTGTCTGCACCACCCAAATTGTTCTCTCATGTCCTCAAGTGCCAGCCCTTAAATGCACAGGGCCCTTAGGTTTTACTAGGCTTGTCCTCAGGGTGTGTGCTCCCTGGGGGGGGGAAATTAATAGCTTTTCAAAGAAACTTTTAGTAATTTAATAAACGAGTCCGCGCTGCGTGGTGGCGGTGCTGCAGGACCCAGCAGTTGGCCGCGGGTGGTCTCTGCCTTGCACCCGGAGCTGCAATAACGCAGCAGTTTTGCTGCCTTTTGGCTTGGTGTGAGACCAGAAATTATGTCCCTGGCTCCCCCCTGGGGATGGGGGACTCGGGGGGACCATCTGGGGTGCAGGTGTCCCCAGCCTGTCCAGGCTCCCCTGCACCCCTCCCTTGCAGGGACTCTCGAGCCCGGTGGCTGCTCGGGCTGGGGCTCGCTCTGCTGCCTCTTGGGGTCACAGCCCATGTTGAGGGGCTCTTCCCAGTGTCCCTGCTGGGTGGAAAATGAGGGAATAAGGAAAAAAACCACAACATTCGGCATTCGGGGGGGAGTTGGTGGTGGCTTAGGGTTGTGGTTTGTGTTGGTTTGCAAGGGAAGAAGGATAAATCACTTGGGAGAGTCCCCTTTTCACCTAGAATTAAAAATCTGATTTAGATCTGGGGAAGAAGTTCTTTGGTGTGAGGGTGGTGAGAGCCTGGCCCAGGGTGGGCCTGAGAAGCTGTGGCTGCCCCATCCCTGGAGGGGTTCAAGGGCAGGTTGGAGGGGGCTTGGAGGGACCTGGTGTGGTGGGAGGTGTCCCTGCCCAGGGCAGGGGGTGGCACTGGGGGGGCTTTAAGGTCTCTTCTAACCCAAACCATTCTGTGATTCTATGAACTCTGCAGGTGAAGTACCTCCATCGGGCTTCGGGCTGACCCACCTCCTGGTCTCTGATGTGCCGGGCTGCACCATTCCTCCCCCAGTAACCCCATGGAAAATGCCCCCCCTGTGTTGGGGCTCACATTTCTGAGAGCTGAGTTGGGTGGTTTCCAGCAGGTGCCACCAGCCAGGAGGAGTCAGTGTTGCCTCGTGCACAAACGCCTTCCCGCTGAGCTGTGAAGCATCCCTGTTGGAGGAGCTCCTTTGCCCCGGGTGTCCCAACAGGGGACTTGGGGGCACCTTTTCTTAAAGCAACACTTTTCTGGGGTTTATTTTTATGAAAATGGGCTGGAAGTGGGGAAAACCCCTCCTCTGGGGGTGACTTCTGCAGAACTTTGCTTTTTTTGCATCCGCTGACGCCACGGCTCACGGTGACCCCGTGACCAGAGCCGTAAAGCAATGGTGGAGGTGTCCCCAGGTGTTGGTGCTTTAATGGGGTCAGACTGGGGAAAAATCGCGTCCCGTGGTGGGTTGGGTGCGGGAGGTGCCGGTGCCCGTCACACGCGGGAGTCCATGGCGTACATCTTGCTGGAGGCCATTCGGCCCCGGGGCTGGGGAAGCCTCTGGGGTTGCCAGTGGCCACCGGTGTCTGCCAGGAAAGAACTGGTGTTGGGTCACGGCCAGGGAGAGCGGGGAGGATCAAGGGGGTATGACACGGCATGGGGACACAGCAGGACAAGTGGACCCAAACAGCCGGTGCTGTGGGATGGACTTTCACCCCATGGGACCAGGCATAAAGGCTGGAGATGACACTGGTGAGGTATCACCTGCCCTGGTGGTGGGACGGCCATCGTCACATCCTTGTGGCCACCAGCTCAGGTTTTGGCTGGTTGCAGCGGTACGGCTCCAGCACGGCCACGGCTTTGGGTAGACGACAGCACACCTTCACCAGGACCCCGAGGTCCCACAGATGTGGATGGAGCCTTTTTGCACCCTCTCCGTGCCCTGACTGGGTTTATGGGGTCCTCACTCAGCCCGGTCTGGCTGGGCATGACCCAGCCTCCCCCCCGCAGTGCACAGGCCGGACATGAAGGGGTTCCCCTTGGTTTGGTTGGACTCTGTGAGAAGTTCCTGCACCCTTTGAGCTGCTCCTTCACCCCATGCACGTCCCTGCAGGGCAAAAAAGCTCCAGGAGGTGGGGTGGGGTAGTGGGACGGGGCAGACTGACCTGTGCAGGCGTAGAGGCAGCAGGTCAGCAGGATGGATGCCACAAAGCAGCCTGTTGAGCCAGCCATCCCCAGCCAGCATGACCACCCGAAGTCATAGTGGACTCCCAGGAAGATGTTGTGTGACACCAGCATGGCCCTCTCCACGTAGACATCCACCGCATACCACACAGAGCCCACAAGACCCAGGATGCCTAGGAGGAACAGGTCTGGTGAAGAAAGTGATTCGTCCCCCTGATGGTCCTCAAGACCCCTCTGGGAGGGTGCCCAGAGCTCCTGGAATCCCCCCATTCCCTGGGGGACACAAGGTCCATCTGCCCCCTGAGCTCTCCCAGACACACACCCCCAACACCGAGGATGACACCGGCCCCGTAGCACATCTTCAGTTTGACACGAGGCTCTTCCTTGAGGAACTTGATGCAGTCCAGTCCAAGCAGCAACGTAGCCAAAGCCAGGCCAGCCAGGAGGTCTGCGGTGATCAGCAGCGTCCGTGTCACCACGATCTTCACTGGGCAGGGAAGGGGAAAAAAAACAAAAAAAAACAGAAAAGGGGCTGAGGAATGGTCGGAGGAACTGGTGTCCCCTCTCCAGACTGCTGCCTGTGTGCCTGCTAGAGTCATCCAGACCACCAGTTGGCATGTCCATAGGAGATGTCTACATTGGGAGCCACCAACCCCCTGCCTGCAGGGTGCTCACCAGCCTCATCTGAAACTTTGCAACTGGACTCAGTAAGTTGGTTATTTGACAGCTCAGGAAACCAAACAACTTTAGGTGCATCTCAGGTGACCTGGGATGTGGTCACCTACTTGAGACCTTGCACAGGCTTGGACAGAAGATGCTGCCGCCCAGACTGTTTTTCCTTCCAGGTTTTGTGGCTGGTGGTTTGAAGAGCAAGTTTTGACTCAGCGAGGAGAAAGCTGGCCATGTTCACGTCACCAGCTGTGCCCTGGGACTGCTCCCTGCAGAGCTCGTTCCCCAGAGCAGCACAACGGGGCTTTTCGGATCATTGAGTCCAACCATCAACCCAGCACTGACAAATTCCACTGACCCATGTCCCTCAGCACCACATCTGCCCGGCTTTTAGATACCTCCAGGGCTGGGGACTCCACCACTGCCCTGGGCAGCCTCTGCCAAGGCTTCATAACTCTTTCTACATTGAATCCATGCTGATTTCTTGTTCCCTTCTCCACCCTTCTCTGTCTGACTCTGTGATGTCACGGAATCACAAAATCACAGAATCATCATGATTGGAAGGGACCTCTGAGATCATTGAGTCCAACCTTAAAAAACAAAAAACCAAAAACAACAACAACAACAAAACCCCCCAAAAACCCCAACAACCCACCCACAAAGCAATAGTCTGGGCTGTGCTGATGAGGCAGGAGGTGAGAGAAGCCCTGGGCCTGCTTTGCTGACTGAGGAAGGTCAGGTCTTTGCAACCACGATCATCTTCTCGGAAAGGGAAGAGGGACAGCTCTCATCTGTGAACTTAAAAAATGCCTCCAGGCCCTGCCAGCTTACCTGGGTGGTCAGCCAAAATGGAGTCATACTGGTCACAGGTCCTGACCCCGTCCTGCATGTTGGTGACACACTCCCTCCAAAGCCCCCGGCATTTGTGACTCACCTGGAAGCAGGAGAAAGACACTTGAGCAAAAAGCACCAAAAAAACCACCCCAGGTCCACAGGGTTATGCCAGCCCAGCCAGGCAGATCTTCAGGCTCTCACCACCACAGCTGGACACATCCTGGTGACTGCCCACCCATAACCTCTTCTCCATCTCCTCCTTCTGCTCCAGCATTTCCATATCTCTCTAATCCTCCAGTCCTACTCATGCAGAAAGCAGCGGGCTTGTCCCACCTTGTCCCCTTTCCAAGCCCGTGGAGACATGGTGCAACCCCATGCATGTCAAGGCACCCACCTTCATCCTAACCCTGAAGCTGGTTGCTCTGCTCACCTCCAAGCTGTCATCAGCGTTCATCATCCAGCAGTCGGTGCACGTGGCAAGGAGCAGGAAGAGGGTTGAGAGAAGAGCAAGACCGAACGCTGTCATCTGCAAGGCTGCGCTCATGGGGTCACCTGCAAGGGCACAGGGACGTCTGCCACCTCTGCTCTGGCCACTTCCCAGGTACCTGATCCACCGAGGGCAAAGTGCCCTCTGGGCAGGGTGTCCTCTGGATCCCTATGAGTCATCTGGGACCCATCTCATGGTCCTCAGTGCTGCTGCTGCTCTATCACCCTTAGCTGAGGTTGGGCCACCAGGGTGGCATGTAGACATGGCCTTTGGAGATACATTGATTCTGCGGTGGAGACATACCCATTTTGGGTTGCTCTCTAGATGTCCTCCCTTCCAAATAGACCATTTGAAGTTGCTGACCTTTGGGAATCAAGAGCTACTGGAAAATGTTGTTGAACAACTCCTGTTGCCAAGGCCTGTGATCTGAGTGTGTGTCTCCTGATATCCTGAGGTTTTCCTGATGCCTCCATCCCTGCATCCATGTAATTTGGTGGGAAGATCACCTGCCTTTTCTTGCTTTTTCTTTGAGGAAAAGTGATGAAGTGTTGAAACATCCAGGCTGGAGCACAAGTGTCCCTTGGACGTGTCCTAATCTCAAGTCCAAAGAAAGCATCTCCTGTTACAGAGGTGGATGAGGCTGCTGGAGGTTGATGTGGGTGCCCATGGGTGCTGCTGAGGCTTTCCAAAGACCAGAGGGGGTGGGATCACCTGTTTTCCATCCTTTCCAGGGATGGAGGGACCTTGCAGAGAGGGGAGCTGTGCCCGAGGTGTGGAGCAGAGGACATCATATCTCCAAAGCCTGGACATGGACCCAGCTTGGTTGTGTTTTGCAACTCAAGATGCTAAATATTCTAGTGCCTGAAGTTGCAACCACCGCGATAGCCCTTTGGGTGGGGGGGTTCCCATGAGTGCATTAATTAATGAGACCAGATGTGTCTCTGAGCTGCATGGGTTAATTATCGTGGAATGACAACTCTTCACCGCAGCAGAGTGTGTGACCTTCAGCCAGATGCTGCCCAGCCTGGCCTGGCACAGGCCTCCCTGCGGGGCAGAGGTGTGGAGGAGGGTCGCAGTCCCCACACCCAGTGTCCAACATCTCCCACCACATCCCTCCTAGGACATCGCCGGGAGCAGAGGCACCACTCACCCTGTCTCTTCCAGGAGCTCCACCAGCTTCACTCTGACAGAGCACGTAATTAACAGGCAGCCCCTTAGACCCCAATTCACAAGGTTTTTTTCATTTCCCAGGCTCCCTCCTGAGCTAAATCTCCAGAACCTTATTTTTTTCTGCTAGACCCTGGCTGTTTTGGAGCCTTTGAAGAAAATTTCTTCAGCTGTTTGAGTTACATGAGCGAGAAGAGAGAAGGGAAGGGAAGGGAAGGGAAGGGAAGGGAAGGGAAGGGAAGGGAAGGGAAGGGAAGGGAAGGGAAGG
>JAOQGH010000008.1:8320036-8339890 GCA_025769975.1 Gallinago jamesoni
GCGCCCCGGGGCGGCGCCGGCCCCCCCCCCCCCCCCCCCGGCCCGATGAGGCCCCGCCCCCAACCGGGCACCGGAGACCACTATGCCCCGCCCCTTTCCGCTTTGCTCCCGCCCCTTCCGCCTCGTCCCGCCCGCTGGCCAATCAGCGCCCGCCGCTGGGCTCCTCCGTCAGCGGAAGCTCCGCCCCGCGGGCGGAAGGGGCGGGACGTGGCGGGTCGAAAATGGAGGGTGAGGCCGGCACGGAGCCTGTTGGTGGCGGCGGCGGCGGCGGCGGCGGCGGCGGCGGCGGCCTGGCCCTGGTGGAGGGCAGCGTAGGCCGCGTCGCCCGCGTCGGGGACCCCGGGGACCTGGTGGCCCTGGCCCGGCAGGTGCAGCAGGTGAGGGCCGAGCCTGGGGCCGCGCGGGTCACTGCCGTCCCGCTGCCTCCCCAGGCCATCTCCAGGGCCTCCTCGGTCGGCGGCCGCCCTGGTGCCTACCAGCACGTCCCGCTGCCCTCCGGTGTCCTCAGCGGCTTCCCATTGTGCTCCGTGGTCCCTCTCACCATATCCCACTGACCCCTCCCAGTATGCCCCAGTATGTTCCAGTATTCCCCTGTGCCTCCCAGAGCCCTCCAGTAGCTTCCCGTGTTTCCCCCAATGGGCCTCCAGTACATCTCATTGTCCCCCGTGACTCACAGAACTTCCCACTAAGCTCCCCATTCATCCCAGTATGTCCCACTGCCTTTAGGCCACCTCAGCATGTCCAGGTGTGTCCTACCACCTCCTCTCTCAGTCTATCCCAGCACCACCTGCTATGTCTTGTTTCTCCTTTGGTGACTCCCAGTCCATCCCAGTGCCTTTCAGCCCGTTCCAGTGCCTCCCATAATGTCCAGCTATCCCCCCCCGGTGCTTCTTACTGCCTTCCAGTACTACATCCTTGTCCAGTATGTCCCCCAGAGCTTCTCAGTGCCTCCCTGCAAATCCTACTGCCTCCTCCCAGTTCATACCTGTCAGTCCACTCCAGCACCTCGCAGTACACCCTACTGCTCCTTTCCACTGCCACTCAGCTTGGCCAGGCAACTCTCAGTGCCCTGTCCCTGCTCCACAGCTGTCACCCCACTGCTGGGGATGTCACCACTGTCCCCCAGCCGTATGCAGGGCAGCTCCAGCACCACCCACCACCCCATTAAAGCCTTGTGTGAGGCCCCAGCTGGCAGGGCAGGCTCCAAAGGGCTGTGACTCGTCCCCATTCTGACCAGACCCCCTTCCTCTTTGCAGGCGGATGACTTCATCCGAGCGAATGCCTGCAATAAGTTGACCGTCATCGCTGAGCAGATCCGGTACTTGCAGGAACAGGCTCGGAAGGTGAGGATGCGTCTGGTCTGTGGGCTGGGCAGGGGGCTGGTTGCCGTGGGCTTGCAAGGGGAGGGAGATCGACGTCTGCCTCAACCACCAGCTGCTGGGGAGGAGCTGTGGCCTGGATGTGAATCGTGGCCAGGAGCCAAGAGGAGAAGATTCAGTGGGAAAATAACGGGGGTTTATTGTCTGGTATCAGCTGGGGATGGGGGTAGGGGATGTTTTCAGAGCTTTCAGTCCTCGGCACGCTAGGGAGGACTTCTGTTAAGGTGGAGAAGCGAGGGTGGCCTGTCAAAACCAGCATGGGTGTCAGGAAGGACCTAAAGATGGCTCTGGTTTTGGGACAGGCAACTCCTGTTGCCATAGCGTGTGCATTGTGCTCCCAGGAGGACTCGGCGCAGTGGGGTGATGACGTGGATCTGAGCCCATGGGAGAAGATGAGCTGTTACCTGATGACGGGCTTAGCTTTCCGGTTTGTCCCATTTCATTTGCTGGAGCAGGGGCCCCCAGCAGCAAGCTCAGTGGGGCTCGGCTGTCCTATTAATTCAGACTTCACCCTTAGGGGTGAAATCATGGAGCCTGAGCAGGAAAGGATCTGCCAGTCACTGTGACTGGCCCACTGCCATCAAGGCCACTACATCAGATAATGGTTAACTGGTGGAGCCGGAGCTGTGGAACAGTCAGCTGGTGGAGCCAGGGAGATGAATTCCCCTTTGTCTGCTGTCCTTTCCTTGGGGGACCACAGCAGGGAAGCCCCCAGGGTCCAACAGCTCTGTACGGAGATAAGGAAAGAGTCCATGACGTGGTAGGCTCAGGAACAGAGGTGAAGCTGGGACTGTGGTGAACAGGTCCTTGATGCTTGGAGGTATCTCCACACACCTGGAGGGGTGTGGGAGCTCTGCAGTCCAGCTGACAGGGGAAACTTGGAGAAAACTTTCACTCTTCGGAAAACATCTCCTTCCTGGGCAAGCAAAGGTCTGCTGGGTGAAGCCTGATGTGTGTTGAGGAGGATGAGGCCTCACGAGTGGTGTGTCCATGTATCTTGGACTCTGACTGAGAGGCAATGGTGTGCTGCCATTTTATTTCAAGTGTGGAAATTTTACATTTGCTTTTCAGGTCTTGGATGAAGCTAACAGAGATGCTGATCTGCACCACGTGGCCTGCAACCTGGTGAAGAGGCCAGGAACCATTTACTACATGTACAGGCGGGAGAGTGGCCAGCGATACTTCTCCATCCTCTCTCCTAAGGTGGGTGGTAACAGCCCCTGACGAATTGAGGGGATGGGGGGGGCCAGGGAAATCCACGTTTTTGGTGCTTGGGCATTTCTGGGCCTCAGACAAAAGCACCAAACTGGTGGGAGACTTTGTAGGCCCTTATTAATTAGTGTTTCCCCTTGGTCGGAGTTACCCTGCTGGTATAAGAGCCATATTATGAAGTTCTCTTGGACCTTGGTGGATGGTGAGCAAGAAGACCACCTGAATGGACCTGAATTCTACCTTTCAGTCCCTGCAGTTCTTTCTCTGGAGCTGCAAACGTGCCAGGGCCTCCCTTGCCCAGAGTGGCTGTCTGACAGCATGGTCTTTTCAGGGCCTTCATCCATGGTGTGAGTTTGTCTGCAGCTTGGCAGCAGGGGTCTTGGAGATGTCCTCCTTCCAGGCCACCCATTTTCTTACGTGCAGGGTGAGGGCCTCAGAGGGAAGCACCAAGCAGGTAGAGGAGCTCTCTGCAGGTCAGGAAGAGCTTGTATCCCCAGGCCTCCATGTGACAGCACTGCTGTAGCTTGACATAATTTAGACTTGGGGTAGTTGAGCCTATTTTTGGGATAGGGATTTGGGAAAATGGGATTATCATGTAGCTGGGACTGCATCAAAGGTAGGAAGGTGATCCAGGATGGCAAAAGTTGGGCTGAGGGACAGCCCAGCCCAGCTCCAGGGGAAACTGAGCAGTGATGGGAATCTCTCCTTTCTCCTCCAGGAATGGGGGACCTGTCCCCATGAATTTCTCGGTGCCTATAAGCTCCAGCACGACATGTCCTGGACTCCGTTTGAGGATATTGAGAGACGAGATGCTGAAATAAACATCCTGGATAAGCTGCTGAGCCGGCAAGCAGCACTGCCCCCATGTACAGAGCCCAACTTCCAGGGCCTGACCAAGTGACACAAGTGACCATATGGGACCCCCTGCGTGAGCACACACAAGCAGGGCAAGGAAAGAGACCAAAATTTAAAAACGCTGATGCTGCCACTACTTGCTCTGTGCTTTAATGAGACTAATTCTGCATTCAGTCTTACTGGATTTTCTAGTAATGGAGTAATTTATTTCTTTGACTTCTGCCAAGCTGTAGCAAGAGGCAGATGATATCAGGTGGAATCAATTCCAAGAGGGCTTGGGGCAAAAAGCAAAACTGCTTGGGGCAGATGTGCTGATGCTATACATAAATAAGTCCTCCGTGTCCGTCTGTGATGTATCTCACTGGGGCAGGTCATGATTTCAGGGCTGCATTTTGCCCCTCGTTAAAATGCTCATATTTAGGAAGGTCTTTGGCCTGGGAAGAGTGGTGAAACCCAGCACGGAAGGGTCTCTTGTGACCGCAGTCTCTGTCCCAGCTGGTCCGACCCCCTGAGTCTGTCACACTGGTGACCTGGAGCTCTCTTCTCTGGGAATAGCATCCTCAGAAGTCCCATGCTCAGGGACTCTTCAAAAGGTGGGTGTTTCACTGTCGTGGTGTGTTCCCCTTGGCTTCAAGTAATTGACCTGCCAGGGTGAGACAGGAACATGCAGGGACACTGAGTGCCTCTGGGCCAGAGCAGCAGAGAGAATAAAATAACTCAATCTTGATCTCAAACGTGCCTCCAAGACAGGCGTGTGTCCTGTCTGCGTGGCAAGCATCCCTTTGGCTTTACCAGGGAGACTTGGTGGCATGTGGGGCTGGTAGGACATTTCCAGCCTCTTTTTTTCCTCCAAGAGCTGAGGAGAGACAAAGATCAGAGCTGCTGAGGAGATGTCCTACCTGTGCCCAGCCTCATGGGGCTCCTCCAGGAGCTCACCTGCTCTGCAAGGAACTGAGGTGGGAATGTACTGATGGAGAAGGAGATGTCCAGGTTGGATCCTCCCATGACTTTTTCACCTCCTTGAGATGATCTTATGTGCTGCTCAAGTCCTTGCATGTGCACGCTGGCCTCAGCCTCCTCTTCCTCCTCTGCTGGCAGTGTGTGAAGGTTGGGGACCATTTGTTGAAGGGGAATTGTGAAGGGGAATTGTTGAAGGGGAATTGTGACCCTCATGGGCCCACCAAGGGTGGAGGTGGTGCTTCTCGGTGGAGCCCAACCGCAAGGGTACTTGCGGTTGGGCTCCACCGAGAAGCACCACCTCCACCCACATTTGCAGCCGGGCTCTTCTCACTTCTGAGGTGGTAATGGAAGAGTGGTGTCCTCAGCTCCAAGTGACCTTCCCAGGCGTTGCCCCATCTCTCCTTCACCACTGCTGAGGAAGACACCACTGCCTTCAGCTTTGCTGGGTGATGCCAGCTCAATTCGGGGCTAAGTCTGGCTTGGATCAGTTCATACATATGCCCTCAAAATATTCTCTAACTCCTCTAAACTTCTTCATTCCTTTTCTAGCATGGATTTATTTATCTTAATTCAAAGCATCACTTTATTCATCAGTCCCCAGAGGGTCCTGGTCCTCACCTGCAGCTGGGGGTGGTTTGGGTGCCCCACCAGTGTCCTGTAAGGAGGATGCTGCAGCATCGTGTCACCTTCATGCATCCCCATCTCGCTGTCTGAACCTGCTGCTTTGGGTTAGGTGCTGCAGTGACTCTGCCAAGGGGAGGGACAACCTCCTTGCGTCCCCAGGAGATGCCCTGGGGACCAGCACCATCACTGGGTCTGGCCATCGCTGCCGTTTATTCCCTCTCTGGCAGGGCACAGCCTCTCCTCCAGCCTCCAGTCCCCAATTGTCCGCTCCCTGTGTCCCTGGCACACCCTGGGACACCCCTGACACACCTGAGAGATGCTCAGGGCTGCTGGTGGCACCGATTCCCGGTGGGAAGGGCTGTTCCCTGCCAGGATCGCAGGGGTTTGAGACAGCTCCGTGGCAGCCCAGGATGTTTTTGTCCTAGATTTTCTTCTCCCAGCTCTGCCAGAAGCAGCAGCTCAGCCCCATCCCAGCGTGGTTGAGCCTCTGGTTGGCAGAAGCCCTGTCCTCGGAGTCAATCTGGGACATTCCAAGCACCTTTTCCCAACTCCCTCACTTGGAGCACCAGGGCAGATGAAAAGCAGTGTATTATTATTATTATTATTATTAGGCCAGGGTATAATTAATTCCTTATCAAGTCATAAGTGTCTAATTTGATGGTTTTTTCCTTACTTGTTTCACTGCCCCAGGTCTTATTTTACTGCATGTTATTAAATCTTAACTTGGAAGGGAGAAAGTTAATTACTGCATGGGCTTTGCTGTGGTGCTAATTACAGCGACAGCAACGATCTTCACATGCGTTGGTTCGTGCTCCTCTGGGAAGAGGGTTTTATCTCTGTTTCCCACCATTAAAATCTGCGGTGACACGTGGAGGGGATGGGGGGGACGTCTGTTGGGCTTTGGAGCTTGTGGTTCCATGTGCTGGCCTTTGGTGGGATTTCACATGTGCTTTCCTACAGCTCCTCCCCTGGCCCTCTGTACCCTGGAACTCCTCCGTGTCCTGCGGTTCCTCTGGGCGCTGCTGAGTCTTTTTCTTGGATTTTTCCTCCTAAAAAAGCAAAACCGCTGTGGCTCTGGCTTTGAAAATACTCAGAAGGTACCGAGGGGCAAGACACAGAGATGGTGGACTCACACTTGGAGCTTTCTGTGGCTGCCCGGTGGTCCCACTAAAGCATGGGGAGGTGACGCTGGAAAAGGGGGAACCGTTCCCCAAAACAGCTTTACCCAGTGTTGCCATCTCAGCTGGTTTGGGATGTAATTAAACCCAAAGAGCTGAGGCGACGTCAGAATTTCTGGAAGGTGCTGCTGCAGAGCCGAGCAACCCATCCCGTGGGAAACGGGCAAGGACAGAGCTGGTGGGAGGAAGAGGAGCTGGAGCCTCCCGCAGTGCTCGCAGTGAGGATGAGTTTGTGGAGAACCCAGGAGATGGTGCTCGGTGGAGGACTCCCCGCGTCCCTCGAGGCTCAGGGTGTCACCCGCTGGGCTCAGCCTCTACCCAGCTGCTGCTCTGATGGGGGTTTTGCCTCAATGGATCAGGAATTTAATCCAAAAATCAGCCGGGAAGAGTCAGCGGGACACAGTGCCGGAGGGAAGAGGTTCTCCACAGATGAGGTGTGGGCCAATGTCTCGCTCCTATGGGTTTTTCAAGCTTTTTCTTTAGGTGAGGGGGGAAAAATAGTACCCTCTGCCCCCCGTGCTGCCGGGAGGGGGAAAAAGGAGAGTCCCCTGTGCTGCCCGGAGGAAGAGCCAGGCAGGAAAGGAGGGAAGGAGGCAGGAGCGGAGGCTGCTGCTCCGGCTGCAGAGCACAATGCCCTTCCTGGGTAAAAATCACCTGCCCGCTGCCAGACTTCGTTCCCATTCACCGTTCCATCCTGATTGAATTCATTTTGTAAAATATTCCTTTCCTTCCAAAGGGCCGGCACAAAGATGCCCTCAACAGCTGGCCCTGTCCCAGAGCTGCTGGTTGCCCACTCCCCGGAGCCCGGAGGAACCCCCTCCCCCCCCCCCCCGAGACCGGTGTGTGTGTGTGTGTGTGTGTGTGTGTGTGTCTCCCCGATTTTTATAAACTGAATTAACTCTAAACGAGTTTTCTGGTTGAGGCCAGGTTTTGGCTCCCGCTTTTCAAACTGGCAGCACACAGGGATTTTCTTCTCCTGCTCTTGTCCCTGAGGGTAGTTTTAATTTTTATCTGTGGGGTTTGATGAGGGGGTTTGGTTATAGCCCCCTCCGTGGGGGGGGTGTGGGGGTGTGTCTCAGCCGGGAGGGGCCTCCCGACAAGATCAATTGTGGCTCTTTGGCCTCCGTTATTCCAGCGGCAGCCCCGGGCAGGAAAAAGAAGGGGAAAAAAAAAAAAAAAGAGGGAATTTGGAAACAGGGATGCGGGGATGTGCGTGCACCCGGTGGGGGAGACGTCGAGCCCCCCGTGGGGTGGGCAGGTCGTGCCCCCCGTCGTGCCACCCTGCCACCCCCGGGGTGTCAGTCCGGGTGGGCGTCCCGCCGCTCCTGCAGCGGGCAGGGGTTACCGGTGAGGGATTGGGGTCCTGCATCCCCCGGGGTGCCGGTGCGGGGTGGGGCGTCTCGGGGGGCGGCGCACGTGTCACAGGGTCTGTGGCGGGCACGGCCCCGGGGCTCCCCTCCGGCTGCTCGGGGGTGCCCCGGGGCTCCCCCCCACCCCGGGGTTACCCCCCTCCCGGGACCTGCCCCCCACCCTCCCCTCCCCGGTCCCGGGCTCCGCCCTGCCGGCGGCTACGCGCGCCCCCGCGGGAGGGGCAGGGCCCGTCAGCTCCGCAGCGCCCCCTGGCGGCCGCGCCCCGCCCCGCCCCGGCGTCGGCTGCGCGGTGACGTCAGCGGCGGCGTGCCCCTGTGCCTGAGCCGAGGAGACCCCGCAGCCGCTGCCAACGCCCGGTGGAGACTCTGAGGTGAGCGGCCGCGCCGGGGCGGGCACGGAACCGTCGCCGCGACCACCCGCGCCCTCCGCCCCGCCCGCCCGCGCCCCCGCCTCAGCCGCCCTCCCGGGGACGCCCGCGGTGGGTGTGCGGGGCCTCCCCGGGCGGCCGCCGGCAGGGTGCGGGAGGGCCCTTCCCGACGCGGTGGGGCGGGGAGAAGGGGGGGGAGAGGGTGCGGGCTGGCGCGGAGCCCCCCTCGGTCCCGGTTGCGGGGTCGGGGGGGGGGCTCGGCCTTCGTGGGTCTGTCGGGGGCAGCGGTGCCGGGCCGCCGCCTCCTTCTCCTCCCCTCCCCCGCTTCCTGGCGCGGCGGGCGGGGGCCGGACCCTCGGCGCTCGGAGCGGCGGCAGGAAGCGCTCCGCTCCCGGGAGCTGGGGGCGTCGGCCGCGGTGGGGCCCGGGCCTCGCTGCTCCCCGGGCCTCGCTGCCCCCCGGGCCGGGCCTGGTTCCCCGCCCCGCGGAGAGGCCCGGCAGCCCTGCGGGAGGGGTGGTGGGGAAGCGCCCCGGGGGTGAGCGGGGCACGGGCTGGGCTCCCTCAGGCCGGAGCAGCTGCGGGGGGCTTGGTTTAAGCTGTAGGGCCTGGAAAAAGTCCTCTCCCGCACGGGAAGGAGGCGGGAGGTGCGGCTTGGCTTTTGCCTGCCAAGGTGCGAGGTGTCTGGCTCACTGGAAGGACATCCTTACCCCGTGCCAGCGACCGCCCTGCTTTTGGCTGGGGCAGGAGCCAGGGCTACCTCGAGGGTTGGTGTTGATCTATGTTCCTCTTTCTCCTCGGAAACCTCATCAAGATGTATGTAGTGCAGCAGCCTGTAGCCTAAGATGTGTTTTAAAGGTTTGTTTCAGTGAGCCGGGCTTTGGTAGTGTTTTTTCTTGAAGTGGGTAGAGGTTGCAGCTGGTGGTGATGGTGGGAGACACTCGTATGGCCAGGTAGCTGTGAACATAACAACTGGCATTGTGAAACCTGTGCTTAATGAAGAATTGCAAAATGGTCAGAATTCCTGTTGCCCTCTCTGTGTGGGTACTGCAACCGGTGGAACTGGAGTGGCTTTGCTACCCTCTTTTGACAAGGCCTTCACGAGGAGGCCATGTTAGATGACAACTGAGTAGGCAGAAGTAGTTTGCTTTGGCCATCTGTGACTGTCTTTGTCTCCTGCTCATCTGTGTCCTTCCTAGGACAGGGGGTGCTAGCTGTCTTTATTCAAAGTGTTAAATCACAATGTCCCAAACCTTCCCCCCCCCCCTTGAAGGGTATTTAAAACCTGGATCAGGCTCCTCGTATTGCTAATTGGAATAACTCAGTAAAGCACTTAAAGCTTTCCTATTCAGTTAGCGTAAAAGGTCTTATGCAAAACCAACTTCAGATAGAAAGCCTTTGTATTCAGCTCGCTATACATGGAGAATCCGCTGTTCTGCTTTGTTAACTGTTCCTTCTTGTTAGTGTAGCACTGTGGGTAAGGCTGTATGGACAGACTTAGGGCTGAAACAGGCCCTATGGGTGCACGTAAGACTCAAATCAGTATGTCACTAACTGTCAAAATAATTCTGTGTTTAAACTGTTCACTTGTTTTATGCTTCGGTAACAATGAGGAAAAGCATTTTTAAATCTTGGCAAGGAATAAAAATACTGTGATGCAAGATAAAACATGTTTGCTGTCTGGTAACATGTTCTAGGCAGAAGTTTTAATCATTAGATTTGCATACTTTGAACTTGGTTATTCATGACCTGCAACTGATGCTCTTGGTTCATTATATATCCTGCTCTGGGATTATTTGTTTTCCTGGAACTGATGGTCTTGTGTTGGGAAGTTGATTGTGCTTTGATTGTTAAATAGAAATCTTCTGGAAGTCCTAGAGTGTCTGGAGTATCTAAAATGGAAGCCATAGATGATCTACTAAAAGAACAATAGTAAACAGAAATGTCTGAAACTCTGAGGGATTTCCCTGAGCGTGCAACTGCTTTCCTTGTGTCCCTGTAGAGCATATGAAAGGTCGATGTGAAGTGACCGCTAATGCTGATATAAAAGTTCCTTCTGGTTAAGATGCAGCTGTAGTACTAAAATAAATTTCCAAGTCTTATGAGCACAGACAGCTGGACATCTTAATTAAAATCTTTTCAACACCTGTCTGTTACCCTGGGAGCTTTAAATTTAATTCAGCGTGTTGATGTCGCTGGGTTCCTGCTCTGCTGCTGGCTCCTGAGAACTTGTTCAAGATATGAATATGCATCGTCGCAGTTGGGGTGTATGTAATCTGCTTGACACTAATGTGAGTGCTCACAGATTTTAAAAGTCATCTATGGACTTGTGTGTTTTTAGCCCTCTCTTTCCTCTGCCTTTTGTGGTCAGAGGAGCTTTCACACTGTCATTAGCCTCCATCATATGAATTTCAATGATCCAACTCCTGGAGTCTGTGAGGAGGGATTGTAGGGGTTGTCATTATCCTCGCTCTTGAGGCTCCGTTCCTGAGGAAAGAACAACACCTCTTCTTTTCTAGAAGATGAAGGTGCTGTCAAATTAAATGGAAGTGAAATGGGTTTCTGGTACTCAGGATAGCATAAGAAGCTCTCTTTAACCACTTAAGAGTATTGTAGACTTCTGCTTTGGCTTCTCTCACCCCATTATGCTAAATGCAGGTGAAAACCCCCAGTATTTCTAGTATTTCATGTATGACAAATAAAACAATCTATTGACTAGATGAGCTTTTATGCTGAAGTTTTAAAGAATGTTAAAGTATCTCTATGTTTCTGCAGCCTATCATAATTTAATTAGCGGCTTCCTTCAAGCCCTGTTTAAAATAGCTCACGCTGTACTGCACACAGTACGGACCTTCGGAGTGTCCGTCAGAAAGGGTCACCCCTAGAAATGGCAGGTAAAACCCTTTCACTGGGGTCTCTCCTTGGACACAAAGTTCTCCCGCCCCGAGTGTGTGTGGCCATCTGTGTGCAGCAGTAGCTGCCTCTTGCAGACCCCAAAGGATCTTTGTGATGGTCTGCAGTTAAACACCTGAGATAAATGACAAAAATGACATTAGGACGAGATGTTCCCAGTTGCTGGGGGTGAATCGTTATTGGGTGGAAGAACTGGGGTTATTTATCCAGTCCTGGGTGTGCAGTAAAACTGAAAATAGTGAGTAAGAGAAGCAGAGTTTCGAAATTGCTGTCGCATAATTGATCTTTGTAATCTTCTCTTTGAGTTTCAGATAGTGACTTCTGTTTTAAAGAGTTTTAAAACTTCAGAATACTGTTTGGCCTGTGTTCTCATCAATAAAGGAGTTGTCCTTTTCTTCGTGTATTGACTTTTCTTCTGAACAAGTGACATTTTATAAAGAGAAAACAAAGAGTTAGTCTTGCAAAAGTTTTTAAAGCTCCCTGTTCTATTTTAAGCTCTTGTGTTGCTTATTCACCCCATCGCTTTTGGATGTTACGGTGTGATTTGTAGCAGGAGGGTTGTTTTCTGCATTCTTCTCTTGCCTCTTGAAAGTCCAAACCAAAACTGTGTTTAATATAGCAGTGGAGGGGCTTCCTCTGAGCCCGTGTCTGGGGATGGTGTGCGGGTCCTGCCTGTGTCTGCTCAGACGCCTGTGCCCGTGGTCAGATGGTGTGATATCAGTGTTCTCAAAGTGTAGACCAAACTATGGCAGGGTGAAGGTTTTTGCCAAGCGGATCCGATGTCGGAGCAAACTTTGGACTGAGCGGAGGAGTGGGACTGGTGGGGGCCTGGGGGCAGATGGCCTCCAGAGTGGGATGGGGTTGGTGTCACTCATGGTGCCAGACTCGCAGCAATAGCTACGGCTGCCAGAGTTGTCCTGATTTGTAAAGAGCTGTTGTGAATTGCTCAGCTCTTCCCAAGTTGAAAGATGCTCTGCTGTGTTTCTGGCCAATGATGAGTCTTCTGTTGGGGAGGCTGGGGGGTGAGGACACGACAAAAATGCTCCTGCAGCTTCGGATCTAAGGAAAAAGGGCATCTGCCACTTCATGAGCTGGTTGAGCTCTTTGCCTTGGGCCAGCTGAGGTCGGTCAGCAGCTGAATGCAGATGAGCTGGTGGTAGGAGCACCGTGTCCTGGACTTGGATTTGATAGTGACCCTGCTCTGGTTGTGGCTCACCTTGGTGTGATCGAGCAGTTGGCTCGAGTTTAGTGATTTGGTTTTATTTTTAGTGCTTGTGAAGTGTTGCTGAGCTAAAGGCTTAATTCCTCTCAGAAGGATCCTCTTCTCCCCTGTCCTGGGGTGGGGGTGGTGAACTTTTTCTCAAGCACTTACCTACTGCTGAGAAGCTGCCAGTTGCCCCACAGGCTCTGAATCTTGCAACTGTCCCCTTCACTGCTCGCTGCTGTTACGCACAGGGATCTCCATGACCGCTGCGCTCACAGGGTGCTTCCCACTATGCAAAAACATGCCTCAAAATAGAGGAACTTCTGCCAGGGCCTTTTCTACCCCTCTTAAATGTGGCTGGCCGTTGGTATGGGAGGAGAAGCACCATCTGGGTGTGTGCCATCGTTTCTGGTGTGTACAGGAGTATAGGTACAGCTCATATTTTTAAATATTAACAGTATGAAACTGAGCTAATAAAGATAGTTTTTTTTTTAATGTGGTATTAAAATACTGAACAGGATTTTTTTATGTGGCAGAGTAAAACAGCTTTCTGTAGAGTATGAAAGTGAAGAACAATAATGTCAGATTAAAACGCCTTTGACAGACTAGACCTTCATGCGAGCCCACGTACTTCCCAGGGTTCGATCTGGGGCAGGTTTTCCCAGTGCTGAGGGCTGATTTTGAACAGTGTAACCTTAACCAGAGCAACAACAGAGAAAATGATGCTTTTTCTCTTTGCTGTTGAGTCTGGTGCAGTTAAGGTAGCTGCTCTGAGCTGGGTGGGCTGGAACTGGTGTGGCAGCAAAGAGCCCACCGGGTCACTGTCTCACCAGGCTGCACAGGCAGCTTTCTTGTTTTGAAATTTAGGACTAAAATGGGATGACATGGCTTTCCCCTTCTTTTTTTGAAGTTACAGAACTTGAAGCATGTTGGCAGTTCAGGTTCAGGCGTTTAAAAATTCCCCCACCCAGCTGCTTCACTTCCTGCCTTGTGTGTGCCTCTGTTTCACCAGTTTGTATGAGGAGCCTTTATGAAAAGGTGCAAATTAGTTGTCAATTTTTACGTAGTTAAAAAAAGAAAGTTGCATTAAGTGTAGAAAATACCTGTAGATCTCAGACTTGCATTTTGAGAAGAGATCTCTTATTTATTCCTTGGTAATTCACAGTAACTCATCTAGAAACAGGTGCTTCAAAACCACAGAGATGTTGGGATTTAGTTTTACATAGTCCTGCAGGGAGTTGGACTTGATGATCCTTATGGGTCCCTTCCAATTTGAGTTACGCTGTGATTCTCGGAGTGGCAGACTTAGGGATGCTTCAGGATGCCTGACATTGCTATCGTTATGGGAACACCTGTTTGAGACAAATTCTGTGGGGTTCAAGAACAGCATCAGCCTGAGAGCTGTAGGGCCGTGGTGGTGCCGGCCCAGCCCCATTGGTGATGGTGGGTCTAGGTGTTTCCCATTCCTGCATCCAGCTCCAGGTTGTGGGTCTGGGCAGCTGGAGCATGCTCTGCTGCTCTGGATCTCTTCAACCTCATGTTGAGACCTGCTGCAGATCTGGATCTGTACCCAAATTCTTGTGTTCCTCTTGACATCAGCTTGTAGTGCAACTGAGGTTTTTTGGCGTTATGTCTCTTAATTAGACACCTTCTGTATAAACCAAATAGCAACGCTGTTTTTTGGAGATAGTTCTCCCTTGGGGAGTGCAAAGCCTGAGATAAGATTTAAAGGATTGCCTGACTTGTTAGCAGCAGTTAAAAAAACAAACCAAAACCCAAACAACCAATGCTTAAAAAGAGGGCTATCTTTTTCAAGATCCTGAACTGATATGATACACGATTGTTTCTTCAGTTTGTCCCTTCTGCTTTTTCGCCTTGGGCTTCATGATTCCCTTTGTTCTAAGGGAGTGCATCTCCTGCGCTGGTTTATAGCTTGACAGCCTTTTTCAGCTCTGTTTAAGAAATTAAGTACCTGGGCCTTAAGCTCAATTTGGAAACTTTGGGAGCAAATGCATTTCTATTTATTGGTTGTGTGCCTGCAGCAGCCCCAGCTGTGGGCAGGACAGACTGGTGATCCTGGCCACCAGGTGGTTTAAAGTGTAATATATTCTCTTAAATTTCTCTTGCCACATTGCTAGCATAGAAGTGGCAGATGTATTTAGTTCTGGGGTGAGGTCTCCATGCAGAAGGTCTCTGGCAGGCTGAAAGGTGGGCTTTGGGCTGGAGCATGGAGGTAGCATCTGGGAGTGGGTGCTGTGCATGGCAGAGGAGAGCCCTGGCCATGGTAATGCTGCTTTGAATCCAGGATTGACTTCTGTGCCAGTGAGTCTTCCTGGAGCTCAGCTCTTCATCAGAACAGCGTCTGGTGGTGGTTTGCATCACACGTTTGTGATGGTATCAGTGTACCAAGAGGTCCAAGGTCTTATAACTACTGTTGACATCTGAGCTCATGCAGTCTCTCCAGAAGTGGTTTGGGTTCTTCCCAGAGAACTGGTGCCTTGTGCACGGTGATCTTTGTGATGAAGGGCTTGCTGTGCCAGGCAATGCAAGTGTTCCCTTAGTACCTTCCCCGTTTTGCTGGTGGGTGTCTGGTGGGGAGGCTGGGTGGCTTGGGTCATAGTAGCTGGTTATCTCTTTGGTGCCCTTGGTTTGGGAGAGTTGTCAGTTTGAAAAGCAAAAGTGTTAATTTGTAGTAGGGCTAGAGGACGTGGCAGAGGGTGAGTACCTTGAAAGGGCAGGGCAAGGGCACCTTGAGATGGCTGTGATTAATCTAGCAACAAATTAGCAAATGCAAACAAATACTTTGTTTAGAAATGTGGAGGGTTTTTTTATAAGATACGAAGTAAAAGTGGTTAAAAGAGACAAGCATGTGGAAAATCCTGTGCATATTCTTCCTTTCATTGTGGACTCCCGAGTGCTTCGAGCTCACAGGAGTCGGATGAATAACCTGTTTACTGTGCAATTGCATTGCTTGGGAAGGGGAAAAAAAAATAAATTAATGGTCTTAGAGTTCAGAAATGGCTCTGTTTTCTTGCATTGCGTAGCAGGCTCTCAAATGGGATCTGGGAGCTGTGAGGAGCAGGTTAAGCTGGGACTGGTGAGTTAATGGTGTGTGCCAAAGAGCACGGTGAGATGGTTGTTGGTTGTCAGCGGCGGTCGCCGCCGTGCTCAGCGGTACCTGTGATGGAGTTTCAGCCCCTGAAAGAGGAAGCCACGGTGCTGCTGGGGCTGGGCAGGAAACGGGCGCAGGATGTGAGGACAGATTCGACAGCTCGGTTTCCTTTGGTGAGGAGAACGTACACGTCCTGACCTGAAAACAGACTTCAGCGGCTTAAAAATTAAAGGAATCTTAGGGAGCTTGAAGGCTGGTGGTGTCTGCAGCAAACTGCTTGTGAAGAGTGAAGGCAACATCATACGGATTTTTACCCCTTGGTTTAGGAGTGAACACTGATTGTGTACAAAGAGCCACAAAATTTCACTTAATTCTTCGCAGTCACTAGTTCCTGTTGCTGCTAGAACATACTGCAACTGCTCTGTCCTACAGGCAGCTTTGAAAACTAAGGAGCTTCCATATTAACACCACTTTTCATGTGCTTGCCATTAAAATGGGGAAATGAGGCTCATACAAGAGGGGTTGTGCCCTCAGTGTCGGGGTGTGTTTGGGACAGCATTTCTTGTGACATGTGCTGTGCAAATTGGAACTTACCAGAGGCACCATGGATCCCTCAGCTTTTTGTGATCTGGCAGTGTCTTCTGGTGTCTGCATAGGCCTGTATGAAGAAAGTACGTAATTCCAAATTTTCTGTTGTGCTAGGAAGGATTACCTGTCTACACAGCATCCTACTGGAGGCTCTTCACTGCAGCAATTACCACTTTTTGGGATTAATCCTAGATGCAGATCAGGTGTCTTTCATAAAAATGGAACTGAGCTCTAAAGCAAAATCCTGTAAAATAGGCCTGATTGAGTCTGGAATAGGGCCATCTGGTGAATTTGACGAAGTTTATGAGGCTTTGCGATCACAGTTTCCAGGGTAGCGTTGAGCTCTGTGAAATCCTGCTGCTATCACGTGCTGAACAGGTTAAAATCCCATAAATATTAGAAATGCGATCAATTTAACATGTACTTTACTGAAGCACTGGACTTTTGGATGTCAGTACAGAGAGGTTTGAGAAATTAATTCAGTGTGGGTTTTTTAGGATGTCTTTAGATCTTGTTGGACAGGACTGAGCCACACTGACTCGCGTTACATTCCCATCCTTTATCAGCTGTCCTCTCTGGGCTTGGCCAGATGGCTCCCAATTACGTGCCTCAGAATCCACTCACTGCACTCAAACTGGGGTCACTTCAGAGCTTTCCAATCTGTTTCAATTTCCTCAGATATTTAAAACTACTGGGAGTGTTTTCTAGTCCTGAGGTGTTGTATATGTAGACTTCCTTTTATTTGGCTACTTTGGAGGGGAAGCAATCCCAAACCCCTTGTGACTTCTTGCTTTCTCCCTCCCATGGTGCTGTGCTCTGGGGATGAGTTATTCTCTGGCCGTATCTCATATTGGACTAAATTGCTTGTATATCCATTAAGGAAAAAAAAATAATAATGGTGAGGGGATCCCTTTACCTAAAGATGTGTGGAATGCAGTTTGGTCCTTGGAAGATGGAATCCTGAAGTGTCTCAGAGGGTGAAGGGGGGCAATTTAAACAACTGTGTGAGAGAAGTGGTAGTCGCTTGGTACACGGAGAATTTCTGTGGACCAGTTCAGTGTTTTTCCTCATGAATTCTGTTGGTGTCTTCTTTTAGAAAGGAAAAAAAAAAAGTCAAAACAACCTTGCTCAGGCTTTTCCAGCTGGCCTGTTGTGCAGTTCAGGTTCTGCTTTATGCTTGGAGTGAGGCCTCGGTTATTTGCACTCTGTTTTGTTCCCACTGCTGGAAAGCCTGAGTCATCCCATAGGAAAAAAGATACGTGAGGTGAGTTCAGAGCCTTTCCCTTCCGCTCACCTGGTGCAGGGTGGTACACCTTTGAACTGGTGATGTGCACCATACCCATCTCGTGAATTGGAGGTGCAGGGTGAGAGTAAGCAGTGCTTTCATGGGAAATACTCTTTACAGAATCACAGAATGCTGTGGGGTTGGCAGGGACCTCTGGAGATCACCCAGTCCAACCCCCGGTCAGAACAGGGCCACCCAGAGCAGGCTCCATGGGAATGTGTCTAGGTGGGTTTGAATGTCTCCAGAGAAGGAGATTCCACCACCTCTCTGGGCAGCCTCTGCCAGGGCTCTGCCACCCTCACAGCAAAGAAATTCCTCCTCATGTTGAGATGGAACTTCCCATGTTCAAGTTTGTGGTCGTTTCCTCTTGTACTGTCACTGGGCACCACTGGAAAAAGACTGGCCCCATCCTCACACACGCTCCCTTGAAGGATTTAGAGGTGTTGATCAGATCTCCCCTCAGCCTTCTCCACACTGAACAGACCCAAGTCCCTCAGCCTCTCCTCATAAGAGATGCTCCAGGCCCTTCATCATCTTTGTAGCCCTCTGCTGTCCCCTCTCCAGCAGTTCCCTGTCCTTCTGGAACTGGGGAGCCCACAACTGGTCCCAGTGCTCCAGATGGGGCCTCCCCAGGGCAGAGCAGAGGGGCAGGATGACCTCCCTCCACCTGCTGCTCACACTCTTCCTGATGCCTCCCAGGATGCCACTGGCCTTCTTGGCCACCAGGATCCATTGCTGGCTCCTGGGCATCCTGTTGTCCACCAGGACTCCTGGCTCTTTCTCCTCAGAGCTGCTCTCCAGCAGGTCAACCCCAGTCACATAAATGAAACAGTTTAATACTTCAGCAAGCATTGGTGCAATGAAGATGACTCTTGCTTCTGCAAAGGAGAAGTCTGCACTGCTGGTGTTCTCTGCTCTTCCCTGCCAGAGTCAGAACTGGGTGCTGGGGGAGTAACGCTTCCTGTGAGCGGGAGCAGGGGGGGTGTATGTGCACCCTGTCTAAAACTTATTCTAAAATGTGCAGCCTCTGAGCTCCCCTGTCCCAGGGTCCACAGGGGGCTCAGCTGCGCCTGGGGATGGAGCGAGCAGAGGTTTGCAGTGCCCTCGTACCACGCTGATGGGCTTTCTCACACCCAGCTTTTGTTTTGTTGCATGCTTTGTGCTCTCTGGAGTAACGAGTTTTGAAGAGCAACACTAAGCACATCTCCCCCCCCCTTTTTTTTTTTTTTTTAAGGCATATGTGAGCTTTTCCTCATATGAGTGCATATTCAGGATTTTAAGATTTATAGTTAATCGCGTATTGTGTGCTGCTGCAAGCATAAGAAGTGCTTCAGAGCCTGGATTTTTCCTCTCGTGTGCTTTCTGGGTTTTGGAAAGGCTGTCTTGAAGCAGATACGTAACCTGCAAATTATGGGTAGACAAGGAAATACAAATAATTGGGGAAAGAGCATAGAAGAGGAGGTGGAGCAGGAAGGGAGGGAGGACTGCATATGAGAGGTGTGTGCGGTAGGGCAGGGAGGGGGAGAGACAGCACTGGGGCCACCCCTTTGAGACAGAGAAGCTGGAGGTGGGTCTCCTCTTGTGAGAGTGACTGGGGGGAACAAGGACAGCTGGAGCAGAGATTTCCTGAGTTCCAGTTGAAATTGGAAAAGCTGGGAAGCCCAGTGTGGGGAGTTCTCTGCTGTGTTTGTTAACTGAGAGGAATTAATGAAGGTGCTACCTATGCTGTTCGGTGACACAGCTGGATGGCTGTGTTTGAGGACATCCCAAAACAAAACGCAGGGGATGGTGCTTTATGGTCTGGGCCAGGTTGGTAATTTAGGCTGGTTTTAGTTGGAGCATGCTTGAGTTGGTCAGCTAGGTCTGCGACCTCTTTTGATGTGTTTTCCTTTTAAAATCTACTTAATAAGTGATTTGTCCCTTTCTACTTTTCTTTTAAGCATGAAGCCTTTCTTAATTTGGGATTGAGCTGCTCGATTCCATTGCCTGCTTTCTTCCTGGTGACTTTTTTTATTCTAAAATGTGACTTTTTCTCTCTGATCATGGCAGGGCAGGGTATGTGAGCACCTTTCCAGTCCAGGCAATATTAACTGACATTACTTGGATATGAAGAGTTGAGCTGACCTGGACACAGAAAATGTCTTTTTGAAATAGAAATGATTGCTTCATCTTGAGTAAATGTGTGTTCTCTGAAGGGCCAAACTTCAGAGCTTTTTGTAGTATTAATGAAGGGCCTGTTGATTTGGCTCTGCTGTGCAAGCTGCTGATCGGCCTGTGAAGCTGAGCCCTGCTGCATAAATCAACAGATGTTATTATTTTGATATTGAAACATGGCATCAAGTAGAGGCCTGGTGATAAGACCTGGTCCTCCATTGTCTCTATATGTTGAAAGCAGATGTATAGGTAGCACTGCTGTGAGCGCTTGATGTACCAAGTACAACTGGTGGGACGAAGAACCCCAGGCACCAATACAGGTTAGGGATGGATCTTCTGGGAAGCACTGCTGAGGAGAAGGATCTGGGCGTCCTGGTAGATAGCACACTTTCCATGTGCTGGCAATTTGCCCTGGTTGCCAAGAGGGCCAATGGAATCCTGGGCTGTGTAGGGAAGAGGGTGGCCAGGAGGTGGAGGGAGGTCATTCTCCCCTCTGCTCTGCACTGGGGAAGCCACAACTGGAATATACTGGGTCCAGTTCTGGACTCCCCAGTTCAAGAGAGACAGGGAACTGCTGAAGAGAGTCCAGCGTAGGGCAACCAAGGTGATGGAGGGATTGGAGCATCTCCCTGCTGAGGAAAGGCTGAGAGAGCTG
>JAOQGH010000008.1:8339990-8360859 GCA_025769975.1 Gallinago jamesoni
AACTCGGACAATTCCCTGATTCTGTGATTTGCTGCCATTTCCTACCATGGCCTGCTATGGAGCTCGGTGGCTTGTGGGAGCGCTGGGGATTAGTGTTCCCTACAAGGAACTGTTTTTAGGAACTTCTGAGGATGTTTGTTATGAAGGTAGATGGTGCTGTCTAAATCTTTGAGCATCCCTAAAGCATCTGAAGAAAGGCCAGTGGTATAAGGCTTGTTTTGAGTCGCTAGGAATTACCTTTCCTTGCAAACAGAATGACGGGATGTGCAGTGTCAATTCATGTTAGCTACGACCACAACACTCAAAAACCTGGAGTTGCATTGTATTTCTTCCAGATCACTCTAAGAAGTGAAATCCCCAGGGGGTGCCCAAATACATAGCTCAGCAGAGATTAATTCTTTTTTTTTTTTTTAATGCACTTACCCAGGACTGAGAGCCATGGCAACATCCTTGCGTGGCTAAAGCAGTGCTGCCGTTCTGAGGGTAAATTTCCTGTAGTGGATGTCTCTTCTTGTCCTCTTCCCCCACACAGGGGCTAACTCACTTTGCAAGTCTTTGTTGCTGTAAATAAAAATACTTCCAATAATATGGAAGTGTTGAAAGTCAGTGGGTCAGGATTTCACACCTGTATGTGAATGAATGTCCAGAGGCCTGTACTTTTCTAATTAAAGTATTATATTAATGGAGGGCACTGGCACTGGAGGAGGGAGTGTCTGGCACTGGAGGTAGTTAAATAATGCTTGGAGGAGGTATTGATGGAAAATATTTACTTAATTTATGTGCTGGCATGGTGTTGAAGAAGCTGGGTGCATCACGGTTCTGTAATGCCTGGGGAATAATGGGATTCCTTGGGAGCCTGATGCCCTGGCTGCTGCAAGGTGGGGATAAAGGAAGGTGTTAAGTAGTGACTTTAACCAAAAGATTGTAAAACTACACTTGGGCTTTAAAAAAAACACAACCAACCAACCAACAAAAACCCAAGCCAGCGGAGGGGGAATTAATCATGTTTACTCCTGTCTGTACCTGCTTACTTTTGTCCCATAAACTACTTTAAAAGCTCATACCGTTGTGTTTCCTGCTGAGCCACCTTTCCTCCGGAGGGAGGATCTCTTGGGAGGAGCATATGTTCTGCAGCAGCTATCAAGACCCAAGTCACATCTTTGGCTTTCTAAGGCTGGATGCTTCCACGCGTTAAAGACAGTCTGGAAAGGCCTTAAGATCTTTTTTTTTCACTAAGAAAAGAAATAATCACACTGAATTTACCTAGTCCTTCGCAATGTGGACAAGTGGCCGTGTGTTAGGTGGTGGTGGCAGTGGGAGGAGGGGTCTGGCTGCAGGGAGGAGGTATTTGCATTTATGAAAATCAGCAGCTTCCCATTTTTTGTGTGTGTGATGCAGAGAATGGATCTACCACCTGATCTGGGAACGTCTGTTTTCAGATCCCATACGTGCTGTTGGTGGTTTGGGCTCTAGTTGAAGCTCGTCAGTGACAAGTACTGCTGTCTCCTGAGAATGCGAAACATCTAAATATATGTATCTTTTCTTTTTTCTCTTCTAGGTTCTCGTTGGAGTTGATATTCTAGTAGACTTCAGCTATGCAGACGATCAAGTGTGTAGTTGTGGGTGATGGTGCTGTTGGTAAAACCTGCCTCTTAATTTCTTACACAACAAATAAATTCCCGTCGGAGTATGTACCAACGGTAAGTGTGAGATGGCTCCAGTTGTTTTTTGGTCGTGATGGGGCAGCAGGGGGTTCCGTCCTAACTAATCTTTGTGGCACAGCCACCTCAATACTGGGTCTTACAGCCTGCTTTCCTGTTGGAGACTAATTAGTACATCATGGAAAAGTACTGATGGGTGTGTTTGGGGCACTGCTGGTGCCCAGTAATGCTGGGGGTATATGGTCAGTTCCTGCTACTTTGAAGGATCTGAGCTTCTCTGTTGATGGGCACCAGCAGAATTCTGTGCACAAGACTATTGGCAGTTGTTAGTACTCTTAAGTGGAGAACAAGGAGGAACATCTGCTTTCCCACTCGCTCTCTAGTTCTTACCACATCTTCCTTTTTAGGCAAAGTAGTATTTTATGTTGCTAGAATGGTTGGTGACTACACTTAGTGTTTTCTACTGCTCGTTTCTGCTTTGCAGCCCTGAAAGGCCCAGAGGTGCTGCACGAGCTGTGGAGCCTGGCTGGGTATTTCTCACATGCTCAGCTGAAGTCATGTTTGGATCTAGACTGCCCACTCTCATTCATTTGTGCTTCCAAACACTTGCCATCTTTGTGTGTGGGCCTTGACTATTTCTAAGTAACCTTTTGGAGTCTTAGAGGTTCAGTTTTCTGAGATACTGAGAATCCCTTAGCTTATCTAAAGATCAAGGTGGGAGCAGTTTGCTGACTGCCTGCACACAAGTGTTATCTTTGTAATAGAAAAGTGCTTTTCTTGTTAATATTGCATATGAAGATTGCATATTTGAGCTGACATTGAGGTCAGGTTTTTAATGAGGTTGCTGCAAGAGTCTCTGACACCTGGATGCTCTTTTTACCAGTTTTTCTCTGTTAAGGCCATGAAAAGGCCATCTTCTACACATTCCCAAACTGAAGAGCTTATCCAGAATACCCCAAACAAATTTGGGTCTGGTAATGGTGGACAGCTGCATTGTGAAGAGGTTGAATGTCTGTTGGTGGAAGGGTCAATGATCTTTTCTGCTATTAAGAAGCAACTCAAAAGAAGAGCTGTCTCCTCTGAGATGCAGGGTAACTCCTGCCTGATGACTCTTTCAGAATAGCTACTTTATAAAAATGTCCTCTCTTTGTGGACAGGAAGTTGCAGTGAACGTCATTGCTTCTTTTTGAGGTACTGGTTTTGTACCCTGGCCAAAGATCTTTGACTTCCCAAGTTTGAGGTTTGTTAAGAATAGGATAGAATTGCACACAACGAAAATGTTTGCATTTAGTTATAGATCTGGAAGTAAAGAAGGGGCACCCGAACCTGAAAAGGATTCAGATTGGACACAGTGACCACTGTTAGGAACCTGAGGCTGTGCTGTAGGTACAAAGACCTACGTTCATCTCATGGAGCTCCTCTTACTATGGGCTGGGAGGGAAGAAGCAGTGTTTGAAATGGTGTTTTGCCATTCTCAGGTTTTTGAGAGCGGTGTTAAATATCCTGCTGTGAAGCTTCTGGGGCAGCGACATCCCGTGCTGCATCTGTGGAACTCTGCTTGCCCTACCTGAGCTATTCTTTATGGTCAAGACCAAATGAGAGAGGTCAGGGAGTTCAGGCAGGGAGCGTTTCTATACTTACCCCTAGTGAAATGACCCTTAATTATGTTGAAAAATGTTATAATCTTAAAATGGGTATTTTGAAAGCTTGCTAGTTTGTCTGCTGTCCTGCAGATGGTAGCACTGTCTACAAATCCCTGTGAACAGGCAATGTGGAGCAGCTACTCAAAAGAACAAAGTCACTTCCCAGTGAAGTGTGCTGAGGCTTATTTACTGAGCCTTTTAAAACTGTCCTGTGTTTCTGGAATAGTATTTACCACTGAACCTCATGGCTTGAGGAACTCGCTGTTCTGGGGATATCGCAGGCTATTCCTAGTTCTGTGGATGGCCTGGAGGCATGGTTCATACTCTGGAAACCAGTAAGTAACTCTGATATTCCGGCTAATGCTCTAGTAATAAATGGACAAAGAAATAAAACAGATAACACAGTTCCTAAGAGGACATCAACCTGTCTGAGAGTTGACAAGCTTTAATGTTCCCAGAATGTTTGTGGCTGAATAAAGACCCTTGAGTAAAGTGGGTAGGACTCAAACAGCTTAGTAAAAATGTATAAGCAGGGGAAAAACCCTGGAGATTTTTTTCCTTACATTTTTGAGAACCTGGTAAATACTGGTGGTAGCTCCAGGCCAGTGCAGGGACAAACACCAGGATTGGTGGTTGGACTAGATCATCTTAAAGGTCCCTTCCAACCTGGACAATTCTGTGATTCCACCTGCAGCAGCTGCAGCATCACAGCAGGATACTTAACAGCACTCTCAAAAACTTCAGTGGTAAAGCTCGTTTTCAACTGTTACTGCTTTCCTGCTGGTCCATAACGAGAGGATCATACTGGTACTGCAGCTCATTTGTCACCTGCATGTGTTTGATGTCACTGCCGTTCTCAAAGGCAGCGAGGGGCATGTCTGTGGAAAGGTAGTGGCAGATCAGGGGTTCATAGCACCCACTGTAACGGGTGTCTGGCACTGGCAGGACTTGAAACTTCTTGTCAGGTTAATGGTTGCTCTAGTTCTTAGCCTGTTTGCCACAACTGAGGATGGAATTCTCTGTGGGTTATGTTACAAGATTGGAGTTGCCAGGTTTGCCTGAAGGCCTGCCATGTAACTCTGACCTCCTTAAAGCTGAGCCCCAGACTTTGTCAATAATGACCGTACCTTAAAAAAAAATCAATTAAGAAATCCCATTTGGAGATATAGAGCTTAAACCACCAAAAAAAAAAATAGTGAGGGGAAAATGCTTGCTAATCCCCCTAAGGGGCAGCCATGAGTAGTATTATCACCTTGCTGATCCCTGGGCAAAAATGAGGGGATGTCTTTGGGGGATTAAGCTGCCAACCATCCTCAGACATCTGGAAGAGCAAATACTATGATCTTCAGTGCAGAGCATTGCAGTGTCTTGTCCTGTACCTCGCTGCAGAGGAGTTCTCATCCTGCCTGGTCCTCTGGAGTCTTGAAGCTGTGGTGTATGGAATGTGCTCTGGGAAATGCCTTCTACCCTCCTCCAGGCTGAATGTCTTCCTTGTAGGTGGACGCTTTCTGGGGCATTCAGTAAGGCAAACGCAGTGCAGCCTGTGAGGGATTGGGCTGCAGGCAATGGAGATGAGTGGCAAAATCTCTTGCAATATTTTCAAATCCTGAATGCTAATCCAGAACAGCATGAGAGCTGTCATCTTCTAGTTGATGTTCCTGGGGCTATGCAGCATGCTGTGGCGTAGCTGCTGTCTTGGTCACTGCCAGTTGTGAAAAGTGGAAAAAATTAGTGTGGTGTCAGGTATGGCTTTAACCAGGGCAGTCAGATGGGAAGGAGAAGAATGGGAACTCTTGGAAGTTCCGCTTTGAAGTGCGGTCTTGGTGCTCTATATCCGTTTTTAGTGGTATTTTCTCTAGGACCTAAGCTCTTCCTAAAACCCTGTTGGTAGATGCAGGTTTCTCCATGTCCCTCTCTCCCCACTTCCAGGAAGAACTTGTGAGATGGCTGCTGGCCTCTTCAGTGGTGGTTTCTTCAGCTGTGGGAGCTGCTCAGGCTTCAGTTTTGTGTTGAAGCAGAGCTTCTCTGTTCATATTCCAGATCTGGAGTGTCTCTGAGTGACCTGCAGCCCTGAATGCAGGGACAGGTGCTTGGGATTTTTTGCTGGGAAGGATTTTTTCCAAAGGTGCTTCCTGGAATATTTTTTTTATTGTGCTTCTGAAGATAAAGTGATTGTCTGAGGTCACTATTCTTACTCTTAGTGCTGAGCGTGTGGGTGTTGAAGGAGAAGGCTTTGGGAAGGTCCTCATGCTCATCCGTGTTGGAAACAAGTTACTGGGGAAGACTTTTTGGATTTTCCCTTTAGATGGAGAGTTGATTTGACACAGGCTAATTTTGATGAATTATATCGCTTCCTCCAAAGATGGAGGATAAATTCTTGTTGAAGATGGGACCCTACTGAATTCTCTAGATGGTCAGACAGGCAAACTCCAGACCCCTCTGTCCTGTGAGCAGCAGCCCCGGAGCTCCATGCCCTGAAGGGCCAGGCTGAAGTTCTTCAGTGGTGTCTTTGTGGGAACGTGCTACTGTGTCGGGCTGAGAGTGCAGGTTGGGATTTCTGTGGCTGTGTGGGAAGCCTCTGCAGTTATGGAGAGGTTGCAGGTGTTTTTCCCTGCTGTGTGCAGTGGTGTTCCCAGTGTGTCTGTGCCCGAGATACCTCACGGAGACAGCTCTGGTGTCCCTGTTCCAAATGGAATTGTCCCATTAACAGCCATAATGGGAGCAGCGCTGTCAGCCTGATGGCTTCTCTGATCCTGGGCAGATCGCTTTGGTACCAATCAGTGGTGCTCTGGCAAGGTGAGTAGGATATGGTTTGAAAGATGCCTTATTTGCATCCTCTTAAATGTGCTTTTTTTCCTTCTTTCTCACCAGGTTTTTGATAACTATGCTGTAACGGTGATGATTGGAGGAGAGCCTTACACCCTAGGCCTCTTTGATACTGCAGGTGAGAAATCAAGTGCTTGTGTTATTGTAACTGCCCAAGACTTAGTTGAAGTGATACTAAACACGAAGACATACAGCTGGTTCTTTTTTTTCATGAAAGAGAAACATCTTTCTTGATTCTTCTTTCCTGACCTTTGAGTTTATTTAAATTTATTTAAAAATTAAACATCCCAAAAACAAAACAAGAAAACCTTCCTCTTCCTGTAGAGCTGTTTTTTTTTGTGTGTGACACCAAATGAGAAGTTTCAAATTGTCACCTCTATTCTAGGGGATACCTGAAAGATAAGGGTTTTTTATGTGTTTAAATGAAATTAAAGGAGAAAACTGTGTTGAATAAAACCTGTGGATTCTATGTAGGTTTTGTTTAGTAAATAGCCTGGTTTTTGGCAAAATCTCAAGACAGAATGACTAATGTTAGAACACCTTAGATGTGCACATGGCACGTGTCTGTGTTTGTAACACAGATGGAGTCAGGATATTGTGGGAGTTCCATAAACCCCTCTCACTGTGGGCTTTTAAAATTAAAAATAAATCTGCAGGCTTCTTTGTTTGTGGTTATTAGACCATATCTCAATTTCTGGCTGCAGAAATGTGCAGTGATTAAACAGCTACACACGCTGCTTTGCACACGTAGAAATTTAGCTAGAAAGGGTAGAAACTGGTTGAACTGCTAATTACCCAGTCCCCAGCTGGTAACGATACTGAAGTGGTACGGCAGCACCGGGTACTGTATGCTCTCCTTCCAGAGAGCTTAACTGATGCACTGTTACCTAAATTGTCTTGATAGAACTTTAATCTGGCTGTTTCCAGATAGACACTAACAATGCATCTGTTAAGAATCTTGATTAATGAAATGCTCCTATGCTTCCAGTTAAACAATATAGCTTCAATTCTTCATGTTCTTCACCTAAATGTGATTTGTGTGTCAGTGATTGCAGACTCCCTAGTTCATGGGTAAGGAGTAGCTGCTGCAATGGAAGCTTCTGTTCTTTAGGGATCACCTGCTTTTTGCATTTAGGAATGCACTTCTGCATTTACCTGGCTACTATTGAAGCAGCCAGCACAAGTTACAGAACAGTGGATAACTGTCAAAAAAAAAAAAAGAGAAGTCTTTGTTTTGAACTTGTACTATAAAACAAAGCTTTTTAGAGTAGTCTGTTACAGTCCCAAGAAGATATTTTGGTTGTGTCTCAGCTCCTCTGTGTCCAGCCAAGTGGCAACTGTAACATGCTGTTTAGACCCCCATCTTCAAAGTGTAGATCTTCCTCTAGTGAGACATCCAGGGTGTTGAGTCATCACCTTCCAGATCCCCAAGCTCTTTGTCCTGTGTGATGGGTGGGGGAGCATCAGGTGCAATCTGAGGCATTTTGAGCAAGTGTTCCTGATGTGGTTGTCAGCAAGTGCAGCAGCTCCTCTAGTGCCAGGCTCCATTTCCAAGAACTGTTACTGGGGCAGGAGGAGGTTTGGGAATGAGTTTGGGCAGCGGGGCTGGTGGGTCAGTGCTGGTGGTGCCTGCAGGGACTGACCAGACGCTCTCTTGTGGGCAGAGGAGCCCAGTGGCCTCTGAAGCACAGCCTGGGCCAGAAATTCACTGGGTTTTTTTATGGGAATGCTTCTGAGTGGCCTCAACACACTCACCTCTACCAGCATCCTCCTCCTCTCGCTGCATGGAGGATACTTCACTCATGTTTGCGAACGTAGGTCAGAACAGTCTAGTGAAGAAACCTATTTCCACTTCCCTTCCCCTCCCCCCCAAACTGCAGAGTTTTTGCAGGATAATGAAATTTGATAGCATAATACTTGTAAGGAGTGGACTAGGTGCAGAAGATCTCATCTATAACCAGATCTGTGCTCTGCTGATTTTTGTTGTAATTGAGGAAAGTGCTATTTATGCAGTCTGAGGGTGTTTGATCTAAACATTTATTAGCACATGCTCCTATCAGAATTCCCAGCTCTCCTGTGACTTTAGGCAGCTTGTTGTTACACAGCAACTGAATGAATCTTGTATTTGAAAACTAGGATCTTCGAATGTTTGAGTTCAGGGCATGTGTATTTGCTTAGGAGTTAGGATTAATCACACTAATGCCATTGTGCTGGAACATGCATTCTAAGTACCTGTAAAGGGCAGTGTTTTGTTGTCTGGGTTTAATTCTGTGTTAATTTTCTCCTCTCTTAGGTCAGGAAGACTATGATAGATTACGACCCCTCAGCTATCCACAGACAGATGTATTTCTGGTCTGTTTTTCAGTGGTGTCTCCTTCTTCATTTGAAAATGTGAAAGAAAAGGTTGGTTGAACTCTAAAAAAGGAGCTGCTGCAGTGATTTTGGAAATAGGTCAGGAGTTCTCTTAAGCGGTTAGTAACAAATACTGTTTTCTCTGTCTTTAGTGGGTACCTGAAATTACTCACCATTGTCCAAAGACTCCTTTCCTGCTTGTTGGGACCCAGATTGATCTAAGAGATGATCCCTCAACAATTGAGAAACTTGCCAAGAACAAGCAGAAGCCCATAACTCCAGAGACGGCTGAAAAACTGGCCCGGGACCTGAAGGCTGTCAAATATGTGGAATGCTCTGCACTTACGCAGGTGAGAGTTGGTCTTTGCCTGTTTCTGTGTGCTTATATTCCATACTTTTTTTCAGTTAAGGGGAAAACCAGCTCCATATGGATGTGAAAGGGTCCAAGTTCTCTTTCTGTTGTTGACACAGTGGCTTTCTCTTTGTCCTGTGGTTCTGAAGCACAAGGAGCTGGCAGTGGTACAAAGCAAACCAGCCTGTGAAGGTTAGGTGTAGCGTAGGGGCAATGGAGGAGGATGTTCTTGCTTTTGTGCTGGAGGAAAACAGCTATGGAAAACCTAAATACGGGCAGTAAGTGGGTAGGACACAGAATGCAGCTACCTACTGGAGACAGCAGGCAAAGAAAAAAAAAAACCTCTTGGAAAAGTCAGTTCTGGCACTTGTAAGACTAGAAGCCTTCGAACTTGAGAGCTGCTTCCTCTTCCTGTGCGGTCAGTGGTGAGCTGTTTCCCGTGTCCGCCTCAATGGAAGTTCTGGTGAAAGAGAAAATAACAATGAAATAGTTCTTAAGACATAAAGACAGGGATGTTGTGTGAATTAACTTGTGAACGTGAGCCTAAAGCCAACTGAAACAGCTGATCTGAGGCCAGGAAACCTGGTTATCCTTGCCCTTTAGGTTTGGAACACCAGGGTGGGGTGGGTGGGAGCCTGGTGCCTTCACTGGATGCCCTGGGAATGTAATTTTGCGTGCTTACCCTTGCAGAACTGACTACAATTCTTTAACAATTTCCTTAATGCTACTCTCTACAGAATTTGTCTCTATCTGATGTGCATGAACTTGGGGCACACAGTACCAAGCCCCTCGCTCTTTCCAGTCCCGTTGTGCATTCATCTCTATCTTGAGCATGAAACTTTCCTGCTGAAGTTCTGCTTACCTCGTACCTTTTGCCCAGATTGCATGTTGACTCTTCCAGTTGGGATCCTGAGACGTTTTTTTTCTTTTTGGTAACAAAGCTTTGCCTGAGCACTTGCCTCTTCCTCCTCAGCTTTTGAACTTGTGCCGGTCGCTGGTGCTGGAGGTGTCGTGGCTTGGCACCCTCAGTTCCATCTGGGAATCCCTCATCCAAAGGAGCTCTTGGCTGTGCTTCCTCACTGCCCATGTGCCAGCTGAGGTTTATTTGTGCTTGAGCCAGTTCTCTTAGGTAGTTCAGTCCCTAAATTCCATTTCAGATGTTGTCTGGCACATCTGAATTCTGCTGCCAACTAGAACCTGCTACTGGGATAAATGCATGCCAGGACTCTGTCCTGTATGAGACCCTTTCCTCTATACTTCAAATTCACTTTGTTTATTCTGCTCCAGTTGCATGGAAGCACTCAGAATTACCTGAGTAAGAGCTGATGTGATGAAAAATTTTAGTGTTTATCCATTCTTTTTATTTCCAGAAAAACTAAACTGTATCTGTTGCAGAGAACAGCTTTATGCACTTGGAAGCTCAGCCTGATTTCTTCCAGAGCACTAGTGCTTGACGTACCCACTGGTGGTGTTAGGAACTGAGAGTAGCATGGGAGGAAGGTTCAGGAGCCTTCTCACCTGGAAGACTAGTGGCTTTGCATCTCCATTTGTTGTCGGCTCCCCTCACAAAGCAGCTATTTCTCAGTCGGTCAGCGATAGCTGCCAAGCAGAAATGTAGATTAGCTGTGAGGGGTTGTTTGATGTTCCCCTGATCCCTCCAGGGATGGAGCTGCTGGATGCAGAAGTCTTTCCTGGCTCTCCTGGCCAGGAGGGCGGCGTTTCTACCCACCAAGCAGTGCTGGAGTACTGGGTTAGACTCAGCTGGGTAGTTCAGGCTCTCTTTACCTTGGCTTCAGCTGACACAGTTCACTGCAGTCTAGGCTGGCTTTCTTCCTTCCCAACTAATTTACAAATGACTCTGACACTGCAGTACCAAGTAATGATAAAATCAAGAAACCAGAGCATGTATGTTTTTTTTTTTTTTTTCCCTGAGAGGAAAAATTTGCTTGTCTGCGTGGAAGAGCCTGTGTTCTGAAAAGACTAGGCGAGTCGTAAGAGGTGGAATTTCTGAATCTCTTCTGTGAAGCCAGAATATCTCCTCCTCCCTGAGTTTGGGTGACTCTGCAGGACCGAGGAGTCGGATCCACCCCCCCTTTCTTCAGGTTGTGGAATCCCTGTTTGTGACAGAGGCACTTTCCATGTCTGCCTTCAACTTTCCTCTTCCAAATAGCACCCAGTAGCACTGTAAAAAGTGGGACAACACTTTGCTTTTGAGAAAAGGTGTCTGACACAGATTACAACTAGAACTATTGTTGCTTCTTTTACACTTAGGAGTTAAATGCCCGAGTGCCTTTCTGAAGCTCAGTGCTGGTGCCTAACACAAGGGAGAGCTTTGAATTCTGTTCCTTTTTCCCCCCTGATGCTGAGTTGACAGCTCTGACACAGATTTATGAAGTGTCTTAAAGAGCATGTGAAGGGAGTGGGTACAGGGAGCCTGCACTCAGCCCACTCCCCAGTGCAGCACTGGAGCTGTGTTACTTTAACTGGGGTGTGGAGGTGGCATCAAACACAGGTCCCTTCCTGTGGTTACTCTTGTACCAACCAGGTTTTTAACCGTGGTCCCATTTTCACACCAATTTTGTCCCTATCCTGTTTTTTTTTATCTTCTCTTATCGCAGTTTTTTTGCCAAGTCCTTCAAAAAAAATCCTAAATTCTCTTCTCTTAAATGAATTTCTCCTGTGCAATGGGAAAACAAGAGTCCCTGAGTAGGAGGATTAAGGAAGCATGTTTTCTTGGCTCTTGCCCTGCCTGGATTCCTAATCTATCTAACAGTATGTAATTGAGTTTATTACTACAATCTTATTCTCGCAGAGAAAGAAAATCTAATTAGTGCTCAGACTTCACACAGGTGTTATTTATCTGCCTGTAGCTCTTTGGTCAGCCTGGGTTACAATTCATTAAAAAAAAAAGTTGCCAGGGAGGATGTACAGAGTGATTGTACCCTGTGATTTCCTTACCTTCTTGTCTTTCAAGTATAATCTTACACGTAACATGAAGGACTTAAATGTTTCCAGATGGAAATGCCTTCCAGATCTCCCATGTATGTGCTCGGTAAAACAAGATTAAAGACCTTCTAAAAGGGATATGTCCAGTCTAACCTGTGAGGGAGAAGCTAGTTACATTTGAGTGATTTTTTAAAAAATAAAATCTTAATTTTTGCAAATACTGCAATTGTTTACAAGAAGTACTTTAAGCTTTTCTATCTGTCTTTGGCTGGGCTAAAGCAGTTCTGAATTTCTGAAGGTCACACTCAGGACAGTAGATTTAGGCGAGTCCAGTCGGCACAACTGGAGCCAGGTTTCGGTGCTGGTGTCCCTTTGTGGTGTGGGAGCAGTGACACTGGGGTGTCCTGCTGTGTCTCCTGCCCTGCTGTCACCCTCGCAAGCTCGGTGGTGCGGGAGCGGTGACACTGGGGTGTCCTGCTGTGCCTCCTGCCCCACTGTCCCCTCCCCACCCCCGCAGCCTCCCTGCAGCTCTGACCGCTCCTGGTGCGGGATCGCTGTTATTCCAGTCCTAACCCTGTTCCTGCCCTCCTGTGACTGGAGTGAGTGGTTAATTCTCACTTTGGTACCTGAGCTGAATAACTGAGATCACTGTTTCTGAGCTGGCTCTCGCTGTGGAAGCAGCTGCGCTGGGAAGGCGTTGCATCGCTGCTTCAACGCCTGACAGCCAGTGTCTGAGGATGAGGATGGTGTACTGGGGGGTACTGCTTCCATCCCACGTCTGGTTTCCCAGCCATCTGGGAATCTTCAGTTATTCAGGGGCTGAATTCACAAAGCAGAAGAGTGGTTTGGAGCCTTTGCTCTGGACTGGTTGCCACTGGGCTAACTGGGAACAGCGAGCCCGTGTGTCTGACGTGCTGCTTAGCCACAGTGGGGGACACAAAAAGATTTACCTGACCTTTGGGACCCTGTGGGGGGACAAGCTGCTCTCCACTGGGTATAGTCCCCTGTAAACTCCCGCAGTGTGTATTCAGCAGTTCTGTGGAAACCACCAGCTTTTGTGTGGTCCCTCACACCTCATGTTTGTGCCTCTGCCCCTCTGGGTGTTCCTTTGGTCCCACTCGGTCTCTCACACCTTCTGTCTGTCTCTGCCATTGACTTCTGGGTCACCTAATCAAGATGTCCTCCCGGGGTCTACTTTGTTTTTTTTGCAAAGTAAATCCGTTTACTGCCTCTGTGAATTCAGCCTGGTCTGTCCTGAATGCTCTTTGTATCTGCTTGTTTTTCTCTAATCCTCTAACCTGGCTGCTGTTTTTTCTCCTCCCCTCTGTCTTGTAGAGAGGTCTGAAGAATGTGTTTGATGAGGCTATCCTAGCTGCCCTCGAGCCTCCGGAAACTCAGCCCAAAAGGAAGTGCTGTATATTCTAAACTTTCTCCTTCCCCTCTTGCTGCTGCTTACTCTGTCCCACTACTGTAGAAACCTGGTTAAAAAACCGAATAAAACCACCTTGATTGAAAGCTGTTGTGTCTGCTTACCATCTCAGAGCAACCTCTGTATTAGCTCTTGGACTGAAAACAATATTTAAGATCTTTAGTAAAACGTTGTGACCGTGGAACGTGAACTGGACTCGCTTAACTCTCTGCTGCTTGGGTTGTCAGATGCGGGTAGCTTAATTCAGGCTGGTGGGGGAAAGGATTGGGTTACATCATTATTTAAAGAAAGATCAAAAAGAATGAGACATGATGTTTGATCTTCCTGAATCCAACTGGAAGAAACGATGCGTGTTTTTTCTCAATTTCTACTTGTGACTCTTGTTAACTGTATTTGCATGACAAAAGAACATGAATGGTGATCTGCAAGTTACGCTGTAATGTGAAGGGTTTTCTGGTTCTCCTGTGTGCAGTGAGATGTTTTTCTGTTGCTGTTGCTTTGGCTGTCTGTGCTCTAGTGGAGTATTTGTCGGTCCTCGGGGGGAAGGAAATATCAATGTACTTGCTACTGCTTTATGAACTGTTAAAAATTCTTGCTTTAACTAACATGGTAGAGCTCTTCATTTGAATAATAGATCCTTAAAGCCTGTTACTGTAAGATGTAAAGCTGCTTCTTACTCTCATGCTTCTGATTTTTATTGTTTTAAGGAGAAAACAACATCAATTGTAGCTTGTCTTTACATTTTGAAATTAAAAATTGCGGTTGTTTGTATAAATGACTGATGAAGCTTTATTCCGATTTGCTCTTCCTGGCTTCAGTTTAACACTTTAATGCACTGTACGGTCCCCACTTCCTGCTCCTCCCATCCCTGCTCCTGAGACCCTGTGCAGCTTCTTGGCTCGGCCTGGCAGGGTGGGAAGCCGGCAGCCCCGCCGGAGCAGGTCCCGCATCCTCTTATCCCTGCATGTTTGCCTTGTCCCTGCTCTTCCTTGCCTTGTCCCTCTCCTCCCGACACACGGTGTCTGCGCTGTGGTACCCGCCGTGCTCCACATCCAGCTCTTCATTTGAATGCAGCACCCTCTGCTTTGGCATTAGCATGTGAAACGCGTTAGTAGCCAACTAATCATAGAAAAAAAAAAAAACAAAACCCAAACCAAACAAACAAGATAACCTTAAGGACGTGACTTTGGTACGTGTGTGTTGCTCCTTGTGAAGTGTACTGGTCTGGTCTTGGAGGATGCGCGTTCCTGTTGGGGAAAATGGGATGCTGCGCTAAGGAACCGCGGATGGCAGCCGGGCACAGAGAGCCTGCAGTTGTAGAGACAAACCTCGGTTCCTTATTAGAGGGGTTTGTCTGCCCTTGGCTTTCTGTGCTTTTGCTTGTGTGAAAACTTAAAAATGAGACTGCCCCTTTCTCTCTTTGCCCCTTTTCAGAAAGGCCTAAAGAATGTATTTGACGAAGCGATATTGGCTGCCCTGGAGCCTCCGGAGCCGAAGAAGACCCGCAGGTGTGTGCTGCTATGAACGTCCCTCCAGAGCCCCTTCTGCAAAGCTGGTGTTTGATGTCATACTAAAAGCAATGTTTAAATCAAACTAAAGATACAAATTTTAAAATTTGTTTTCGCAATAATGACAAATGCCCTGCACTCCCATCTCCCCCACACGATCCCTGTGTGAGATGAGAATGTTAGTGTTTATTCCCCAGTGCCCCCTCAATTCAGTTTAACTAGTTAATTTTGAGTAATTATGTATTATCAGAAAACACTGATCAGTACTAGTTTTTTATTTGGTTTACTGTTTCTAATTTTTTTTTGTTTGTTTAAAATCCAGGCATGCTTGTGATGACTTTTTCTGTAACAGACTAATTCTAGGCTGTTTTACTGAAGCCTTGTCCCTTACGCCAGTCTGGTGAGACTTGGTTCTGGTTTCAAGAACTGGTAGGGCTGCTCGGCAGCCTGGCTGTGAGCAGATTCTAGGCCTAAAGACAAATACAGGAAAGTAAAACGTCCCGAGCTGGTGCTCCTCTAAGGAGGAGTGTAGAAAATGTATCTGCATCTCCTCTGAAGTTGCCTTGTATCTCTTCCCCTGGCTTTCCGCTGTGCAGGTCATGAATTTCTACCCCATCCTCTAAGTTATGAAGCCTTAGGAATAGCAGAACCCTTTCTCTGGATGCACCATCAGACTTGAAACTAGCTTGCCAGTCTCTCCTTTCATATTTGACATCATGAGCTTTTTGTCACGTGCTGAAGAAATAATCACACCTTTTAAAGCATGCCCAGCTGATTCAGGTGGCTTTTAACAAATCCATCTTTTGCCAATCCTTAATGATTAGAGAAATGCTTACGGGTGTGTGACCAGCACATACCCACACTGCTGTTTGGGCGCTCTGAAAGGACCTGGTGTATGTGAAGACAAGTTTTGGAGCTGGCCCTGGTGGTGCATTTTGTGCTGGATGCCTTGGCATCCTTCGGGGAGGGGTGGAAAAGACAGACCTGTGTCAGGAAGGAACTGCAGGAAGGGGGTTCTAGTGTTTAGTTTGGCACCATGTAGGGACCAGTTAAAGGAATCCCCTTGTTCTGCATTTTGCTCGAAAGTAATCTTGAACCTGTCAGATGAGTTTCAGCCCGCTGAGGATGGTGTGCAGGGGCTCTATGCAGACTGACTGCAGTGTTGGAGGGATTTTACCAAAAATATTTTTTGGCTTGCAAATTCAAAGTTGTTTTTTTTTTTTTTTAAAGATTTAGGGAATCTTCTCCATCTTCCAAAATTCCAATTTCTTGTAGAGTCATTAGTGTTGAACCAATGCTTTTTCATGTCTAAGTTCTTTGTATATGCATTCTTTTCAGATGTATTAAACGTAAAGTATCTTCACAAGCCTGCCTGAGGGTAGTTATTTCCCTTCCCTTTCTCTTGAGCGTGAAGGACTTGTAAACACAGCTCTTATCCCTTGTGAGCCCCACTCTCCTCCTCGCAGGTTGGTTTGGGTCTTTCCTTAATGCTTTATCCCGTCGGTTCACGTCTTCCCTCGTCTCTGGTGCTGGGCTCAGCTCTGTCAACCTTGCGCTGATCTTTGCAGAGCCTTGTACCCAACGCTGGGTTCTTAACGAAGGGAACGCTCCTTCTTGTGCATGTTCCCTAATATTAAAAGTTTGGCTTTTGGGGCTTATTGGACTCTCACACTTCTTCTCTCTGTGGAAGTTTCCTGTTGTTCCCTGTTCATGGGCGCATGCAAAAACTCTGAAGGGACAATTGACATCACACCTGTCTCTCTCATAAACGCACAGGATTTATTACACTTTTTTGTTAATTCTCCAAAGAAATGGTGAACTCTTATTCTGTTGATCTATAACTTGTATTAATTATTAAAGCACATTTCAAGAGCTTCATTAAAGGTCACTTTTATTTTAAGAAGCTGACTTGTGGGTGCTGTAATCCAAAAGCTTAGTGTGAAATGTGTGTGTAACTCACTTTTTGTAGTGATTAGTGCTGCTGCCCAACTTTGCAGCTTAGTTTTTAATGGCTGCCTTCTGGGGGGAGGCTCAGCTGTAGCTCTGTGCCTCCCACCTGAAGGTACTGCTGGGCACCAGTGGAGCACTGGTGGCTCCTGGGTCTGCTGACAGCGGATTGGAATGGGCTCCTGCACCTTCTGTAGCTAAACTCAATTCACATGTCCGAAGCCAGCAGCAAGACTGGGATTGTCTGTGTGGAATCAGGCAGGAAACTGCCTCTGAAGTGGAGGGGGAACCCCTTAGGACTTGTGCTTCAAGTAGCAGGGTTACCCAGTGAAGCCATCTCTGTCTTGGGTGCATCCTTACGTGGGGGTTGTGTAGAGCTTCTGGTCCCTCTGCCTACCTTCTCTGGCGGTGACTTTCATGCAGGTCCATTTGGCCAAGCAACGAAGTCTCTTCTGTTAAACAGGTGCCACAAGGTTAAACTGGGCTCTGGAGGGAATCCTGGAAGTGCTGGATGATGGAAAAACATCCTTTTCAAAGAGCAGTGCTGCTTCCTTCCTCTTAGGGTTGCGTTAGCTTTGTGAAGGTCTGTCTGATGGCTGTGTGACTGTGCCAGGACACAGCTGTCCCAGGCCAGAGAGAGGATGGGATGCTGGGGCCTGTTGAACAAGCTCAATGGGGGGCTTTCTCACACTGGCTTTGTCTCTGGAGCTCCATAGGTCTCTCTTCAGCCGTGTGTGTGTGAGATGTGCTCTGTGTTGCTGGGTTGCACGAGCTTCTCACAGAGCTCCTTGGTGAGTGTCTCCCTCCCTGGGTTAAGGCATGCAAAATGGGTGAAAGCAGGCAAAGCCACCACCTCCTTCTCCTCCTGGGACCGTGGCTTTCAGCCAGCAGGTTTGGAAGCGAAGGACTGGGAGGTGTGGTGGGGGATACTTGGCACTTCCTTTGACACTAGCATGGCAGACTGGTGCGTGGTATGAGCTGGGATTGCCCCATGTTACTACTTTTTACAATTTTTTTTTTACTCCCCTGTCCGACGATGCACCCACAGCTCAGTGTTGTCCTCTCCCCCGTGAGGATTCCTGAGGTTCCCGTGGTCGCTCGCTGTAACAAGCGGTGCAGGAGGTCTGGGCCAGCTGTGGGACCCACCGCTCCCAGTGTTACTGGTCTGTCGCAAAGGGCCAGCAATCCCTGATGGGATGGCATCTGAGGATTGTATTGAAATCGCTCCAAGGACTGAAGGCTGGGTGGAAACTGAAGCTGTAATAGCTGGGAATGCACAGCAACCCCGGAGTGAAATCTTTCCGTCCTTCACGTAACTCTGCTATTAAACAGCGCGAGGACCAGGTTAGTGATTCCTGGTTTTCCATTGGATCTCATGTGAACCTCTGGATCCTAATGCTGAATCAATTTTGCAGGTAGTGAGCAGGGCTCGTGCTTCTCTTGGTTACTCCAGAGAAGTGCCTCCATATCTTTATCGGCTGGTTGTTGTCTCTGAAGGGGTGACTGTCCCCTTTCCCTGCCTCGGCTGCCGGTTCCTGGACCATCCTTTGCATTGGCTCCGTTCAGCCGTGTAGAGAGATAATTACATGCACTAATTGCACGGAAGCATACCATCTTGCAGGATACTTTCCTGCTGAATTAATGGATTCTGCTGCCTGTTGGTCGTGGTCAAGGTGATGCCAGAATGGCTTCGAGGGAGGAGGCAGGAGAACAGATCTGGCCTGAAGGGTGAGGGAGGAGGTGGGAGCAGACACAGTCTGACCAGTTTGGCTGTATCAGGTAAACACCCATGTGCCCTGGTGACAAATGGCATGAATCAGTTTGTCTTCTCACTGTGCTGTTGTCAACAGAGTTGATACATGGAAATTGAGGACTATCAGCTAAATAGGCAAGTACTTAATGTGGAGGAAAGCCCTGCCTCTCTCCTGAGGGGCACACTCCAGCAGAAATGCCAGCCCGGAGGTAGGGCTCCAGGGCTGGTGACTGGTGGGAGGAGCGCCCCAGGGTTTTCCCAAGGAGGAGATGCCTTCAAGCACACCCTTGTGCTCTGTCTGGGTTAATAGGTGGGAATTCCCCACTGCGGGTACCTGCTATGACTAACACCACTGCTCCTGCAGCTCCTGGCCGGACACGGTCTCCGCATAGCTGCTGTAACCCAGACCGGTGCTGAGATTGTGTTAAACTGGGGGCTGGTTTTCTCCCCAGGCTGCCCTGTGCTGTGCCATCAGGAACACGTTGGAGATGTGAGCTTTTCCTTGCTCTCCCCTGTCTGTTTTACCCTCTGTGATGGGAGAAATGGTGCTGCTGAACAACAGGGTCTTTTTTCTTAAGCACTGGGAGCCGAGCGAGGGCGAGTGCTGTAGCGTTTCCCCGTGTTCTGTACCCCTCTCCTTCCCAGGAACAGGATGGTTCTCACCAGCAGCAGTGTGTGTTATGCTTACTGAGGTGTGGCCTTTATTAAAAGGAGTGTAAGACATCTCGTAAGGAAAGGGGAGCACATTTGATAAGCCACCGAGAGAGGAGCATTTCCGAGTATCTGCATCTTTACCAGCCCCACCGAGTCACCAAAGTACGGTCCAACACTGGGCAAATGCTGCCCCTTGCCTGAAGGACTTTTCGAGCAGTGACCCGGGATGGTCCTCTCCATTCTTCACTGCCTTTTTTGGGGTTATGTCTGTCTGTCCTTCCTTTCTGAGAGGGTTCAGAGAAGGGAGATTTGGCAAGATGCAGCTACTTTATTGTTAGGTCAGATCAACGTGCAAATCTCCGAGTCACCCATACTTGACGTGCTCTGTTTCACATCTCAGAGGGGTTGTGGAGCGCGATAGCTGGATCTGTGCTAGGGAGAACTTCAGTGGGATGCTGTCCTCTGAGCAGCTGCTGGAGCGTGGGTCTGTGGGGCACGGCTGGGGTTGGTTTGCAGGGCCCAGGGTGCCATGTCACTGGTGGGAATGGTTTCCCTTGGCAGCTTTGCTCATGCCGTCTCTGCTGCCGTAGACACAGCTAAAAACAGACTGATGATTTTGGCCTGTTCCCAAGAGGCAGCAATGTCCTCCGTTGCTTGGCCACCGTCCTGGTCTTCTTTTGCAGCTGGTGGCAGCTGCCTCCTCTGAAAAACAGGCTTGGAGTGGGGTTTGGAGAGCTATCGTCTCAGCGCTGCCCTGGACCCGGCCTCCTCTTGCCTTACCTTACACCGACCGCCCTCTCTCCCACTGCGCAGCCATTTTAGGGGGTGTGTGTGTGTGTGTGTGTGTCCTGTGCTGGGGGGTGCACTGCTCGCCTTTCCCTGCCTGCCCGTCTTCTGCTTCCTCTGAGAAACGTTCCTCTTCTTGCTCTCTTCAACCCCTGGTCTCCTGAGGACTGCAGGTCACCGTTTGTCACCTTTGGGCTGGTGAGTAATAAGGCAAATAGAGAAGAACAAGCATGAAAGAAGAAAATACTGCTTCCAAAAAGCATGAAGAAGAATCCTAAAGTAATCACTTCAAGTAATCACCGAGAATGAATCGGTTAGAACTGATTCAGAACAGGCAAGAGGAGCCGGACCCTGCTCCTGGCAGTGTGTTTCTGCTGGCTTTGTTACCTTGGTCCCAGTGATCTGTCCCCCGTTCATGAGGTGAGTCAGTTCCTGAAACCCAGGAACTGGGAAAAGAGGAGCCCTGAGCAGGGAGCTGTTGATGGCTGGAGCTTTCCTGTGAACTCCTGCCCGAGATGACTCCTCCAGGATTGCGCAAGAGACCAGCAGCAGGGCCTGGTGACCGGAGGTTGTCTTCTCTGGAGATCCTGTTCTCCTCTTGGAAACATGCTGGCAAGTCTAGGACCTCCTCCCTCTCCTTCCCCTGGAACCTGGTGCCAACCAACCACTCCTCACTGTAGCGAGGTGAGATAAAAATATCATTTATCGTGGGCTTAGACCAGCATAAAAAGCCTGGATAAAAAAGAAATTGGCTTCAGCTCAGGGAAGCCTGGATAAGGGGCAGGGAAATGAAACTCCTGGTGCTGCAGCACGGCTGGTGCTGGCAGCTCCTGGGGATGCTCTGAGCAGGGAGGGGGATCCAGGCACCAGTAGAGGTTAGGGGTGGACCTGCTGGAAAACACTTCTGAGGAGAAGGATCCGGGGGTCCTGGTGGACAGTAAACTCTCCATGAGCCAGCAACGTGCCCTTGTCACCAAGAGGCCAATGGAACCCTGGGCTGCGTAGGGAAGAG